>CM032233.1:120127500-120617500 GCA_019009955.1 Riptortus pedestris | reverse complement strand
GCACATATCTCAGTTAATATTCAAGATACAGATTAAATGTTTAGAAACAATATTTATAGATGATTTAATTTGCAATAAGATTGGTTCTCTTATACAATTCTTCGATGCATAAATAACGGTGATATTTCGAATGTTTGAATAACTCCCCCACATCTATACCCCCCCTCCCACTGGTCCGATTTCAGCCGTTAACGAACTTGATCTTCCTTTTTTACATAAAACGTTTAAATACCGAGTTTGGTGACGATTTTAAACAATAATTGCGACCGCTATGTGTTAACAGACACACATATATATATATATATATATATATATATATATATATATATATATATATATGTCTATATATATATATATATATATATATATATATATATATATATATATATATATATATATAGCTTTGAACGGGACCTCGCATTTTCTTTGAACCCCTTAAGGGAAATCTGCTACATAAAGTAATTATCGCTTTTGTTAATCACTGATGAATGATATATATATAAATGTTTTATAAACATTCTTATTGATAAAGTCCTACTCTTCTTTTTTCATAAACTTTTCCTTAAATCCGAAGGAGTGGGAGAGTGGAGTCGTGATAAGAGATGGACGAGGCGAAGGCTTGATATGACGAGAGCAGAGGTTATTATGTTTACGAATTGTATTGGGATGGTTAGCTCCCTTCGGGGAATCTTGTTAAAATATTTTGCATGGGGGTGTGGAATCTGGGAAAAGAGGAAGAGTTTGGGTATCTAGGGTCTGATTAGGTGTATGGAGATGTTTATATAATTGGTTATCCTCCATGCCCCTTGGAGCCCGTCCTATTTGTCACCTTATATATGGCAATATTTCAACTCGGCGGAGACGGCTCTTCTATTCTTCTCCCTCCTCCATCTTCCCTCCCATATTTCTTGGGCTCCCTTCACACTCAAAGCTTATTAACTGCCGACGTGACTCCTAACCAATGCTTAAAAGAATAAGAACAAGTGAGAACTATTGGAGAAAGAAGCCACCTATGGCCAGCTAGAATTTAGTTTCACTTGCTGGAACGGAAGGCTGTGGTGTCACGTCACTCTCTTTGTGTTCTTTATTTTTAGCAGATTTCCCTTAAGGAAAATCAGCTATTGAGGTCGTACTCATGACGCGAATTTCAAAATTTTTCTTCAAATGTCCATCGCTCCTACCTCGGAGTTGACGACAATGAGGTCTGTTCAACTCTGTATATTATAATATATATATATATATATATATATATATATATATATATATATATATATATATGTAATATTTTTATGTTGTGGATGTGGGAGTTGGCAGATCTGGGGAACAGGTCCCTCAATATACACGAAGTCACCCACATATTTATTTATTCAAGGCACAAGGCCTTTCGGCCACTAAAGTGCCATCATCAGGTGCTAACAATGAAACAAGCTTAGGCCAGCTATGCATTCTGCAATTACGGAATTTTGAAGATATTTATTCAAATGTCCATCGAATTTATACCTAGGAAATCGTCTTACGAAAATGAGCTCCTATCTTAAAACTACTAAGAATCTAAGTCAAAACATATAAAAGAATATATATATAGTTCATTAATTTAAATATAGTTAAAGTGAATAAATTACTCTGTTAACACTCTAACGAACACAATTTTGGTATACACTATAAAAAATTACTATAAAATTAACAATTATCCTTCCTTCTGCTGTATTAATTGACCGTTAACGCCACGGCTTTGGGGGCCACTACTGGGGACTAGCAGAGATGGAGCACGAAAATGCCCCACAGAGGGTAGCTTTATTGGCGTGGGGAATATAACCAAAACTAAATTCAGAAATTGGAACCTCTCTACATTGAGCTTGAGAGAAGGAGGGGTTGTGTCTTGCATAAATGTGTAATTGGAAATGCCAAGTTCTGTCCTGTTGAGTAGGCCTCCTCCATCTCTGCTAGTCGCCAGTAGTGACCCCAATGTGCGTGAATAAATAAATTGGTGGGAAGACTTCGTGTTATTGAGACCTGTTTCCCATATATATACTAGTGTTGTTGTTTTCGACCAGGTAACATATATATATATCTATATTATATATTAATTTATATATATATATATATATATATATAAGTGTTGTTTTTTGGAGTCTTGGTCACTGTTGGTGAAAAAAATCAGTGGAATGGACGAATTAGAGGATGAATGAAAAAATTAGTAGAATGAACTAAGATTTTTTCACTAACACTGACCAAGACTTCAAAAAACAACGGCACCATGTATATATATATATATATATATATATATATATATATATATATATATATATATATGTCTGTTACCGCTGTGTAGCGGTTCGTTAATTATGCTTTATTCGTTACCAAAAACTCAATTATTTTGTCGTTTTGATGTAAGAAAGAAAGATCAACTTCATTAACGGCCTTGAAAGTGGGACCAGTGGGGAGGGGGGGGGGTTTTTTAGAGGGGAGGATTTTCGGAAAAATTTAAAAATAGCTCAGTTAGTATGCGTCGGATCGAAAAATTGTATTGAACCAACCGTATTTCAAATTAAATTTACTATAAATTTTGTTATATACATTCATTATCTATCTTGAATATCAACCGAGATATTTGCATTTTTATTAAGAGTGCCAATAACATGGATCGGCTGAGGACGGTTCTATTCGGGACTTTCCGCAGAAAGCTAGTTCGGCCGTTTCCGTATCTGTTCGGCTCTCGTGAAATTAGTTTAGAGACTCGTTACTACTACTGTTATTAGTAGGCAGGTTTCTCTATTGTAAAACTCACGTGGGAAATCTGCTTAGTTTACGCAGCCCCTGCGTGACGGGCTTTTTTTCTTTTTGTGAGAACTCTGTGTCAACAAGACTTGAAATTAAAGCTGAACGGTAGATGTTCAGTAACATACAATAGCCGAAAGTGAAAATCGCGTGCGAAGGAGCCTCATGCCACCCTATTTGTCATCTTATAATGGCAATATTTCAGCTCGGAGGTGGGAGTGGGAGGCGTGTCTTCTATTCTTCTCTCCTCTCGAAATCTCCATCTCCCCTCCCATATTTCTCAGGCTCCCTTCTAATACTTATTAACTGAGGTGACTCTAAACCTGAACCTCGAAAAAGAAGCGAGTGGCGAGAATTAGAAAAAAATCCGTCACGCAGGGGCTGCTTAAACTTAGCATATTTCCCTGGAAGGTTTATAATAGATAAATATACATACTGTTACCTGTATGTATATTAAGTGTATGCTACCGCGAATGTTAGGTGAATAAATACAAAAGGTAATGATATATCGTTCAGTCAATTTACAATACTAGTTAATAACTTCTATAACGGAAAGCGGCTGAATAGTAAACAAACAGACCAGCCAACATCGTAGCGCTGAATAGATAGATGGACCGGGAAGACAAAAAAAAAAAATGAAATATATCTGAATATAACATATTACTTTTATTGAAAAAAATTTACTAAAGCTAGTGCTGTAATTTGTAATGACTCCGAATCAGTTTGAGATAAAAATGATCACTCAAATTTTAGTAATCCAAGAACAAAAGAAAGGGGGGGGGGTCAAAAGAACGTATTTATACACCCCCCTTAAGGGAATTCATCAAAAATTCCATCACTGCGTAAAGTAAGCAGATTTCCCACGTGCTAGCACGACACACTACTGATCTCATTACTTCGTATGTTATCTATTTCTAAAATGTCCGTCACGCAGGGGCTCCGTTAACTAAGCAGATTTACCACTTGCATTACATATTTGCATTTAACTCAAAACGTAAAAGTTCTATGAGAACAATATTTAGTATTTAGGCTATAAATAAAGTGCTTCATAATATGGCAGGTTATTGTTGATATGACGAGAGTAGGAGTGGGGGTTTACTGAAGGCTGAAAACTAAAAAAAATCAAATATTAACCTAGATATTCAAGATAATGAAAAAAAAAAACCAAAATAATAACCATAGAAAATTAATTTAGCAAAAAGATTGATACTATTTACTTTTTGGATTCGATTTATAATAACGAAGATATTAAGAATATTTTTTAATTCCCTCCTTTAAACCCCCCTCCCCTTCCACTGGTTCAATTTCTTCTTATTTCATCTTCTGGGTAGTATCGATGGACATTTGAGAAAAGTTTTCGAAAATCGCGTCATGAGTACGACCTCAATAGCTGATTTCCCTTAAGAGGAATCTGCTAATATCGATTTTCCCTTATGAAGTGTAGTCTAAATACAGTAAATGAGAAATTTATAATTGATCAACCAAGACTTTAATGTTTCTAGTAAATTAAAATATATTAATTCACAAGCTCCATGCCATATTAAAATATATTAATCTCTGCTTTCTTATTGAGCCCTTTTTTCTATTTTGTATTGATCGCTTTTTTTTCTTTTAATATACAGATTGAACCAATCTGTAATGGTCTATAAATGTTGTTATATGCACTTGTTCTCTATCATGAATATTAAACGTGATATTTTCATTATTTAATTATCAGTATTCAGTAAACTCACGCTCCTACTAATGTCATATTAATAATAAGTTGATATATCATGAACCACTTTATTCGAAGCTTAAACACCAAATATTTCATTCCAAAAATCAACCTTGTTTCAGGATTGGTTATCTAATTGCTGTTTAATACCTAAATATTTACCGAGCATTTGATTTCAACCATTAGTAAACCTCCACTTATCGGATTTTAGCTATTGAGGTTGTACTCATGACGGGATTTTCGAAATATTTCTTCAAATGTCCATCGATCCTACCTAGTAGATGACGAAAATGAGGTCCGTTCAAAACTGTATATCTATCTATCTATCTATCTATCTATCTATCTATCTATCTATATATATATATATATATATATATATATATATATATATATATATATATATATATATACATGGGACTGTGACCGCTCTAGCGGTCTCAATTTTTTTTTGATCGTTTCCAAACTCGGAATTTAATCGTTTTATGTAAAAAGAAAGATCAAGTTCGTTAACGGCTGAAATCGGACCAGTGGGAGGGGGGGGGTTTAGAGGGGAGGATTTTTGAAAATTCGAAATATCTCCGTTACTATACGTCGGATCGAAAAATATTACAGAATCAATCTTATTGCAAATTAAATTTACTATAAATATTGTTCTATATATGTATTCTTTATCTTGAATATTAACTGAGATATTTGCATTTGTATTCTGCATGTGCTCGGCAGCAGTGGCTATGTTCGGACTTTCCGTCGAGAGCTCTGGCGACCGCTTTCGTAACTATTCGTCCCTCGTGAATAGGTTTAGAGGTTTCTTACTACTACAGCTGTTATTAGGCAGATTTCTCTATTGTAAAACTTCACGTGGGAAATCTGCTTAGTTTACGCAGCCCCTGCTGATACTGTTAGAAAGAATCTGCATTTACGCAGCCCTTGCGTGACAGATTTTTGTACTATCTCGAGAATAACAGCCTGCTTTTAGTGTCTATAAATGCATGAGTGCAAGTTTCAGAGCTAGGTTTAAAGGGTATTAGATATTGGATGTGACCTAGGCATGATAATGTTTAAGTGAAATGTAGTAAGGAGAATTTACATGCAGTTAGAAAAAAAAGAAAAAAAAAGAAGCAGAATCAGAGGTGAAAGAGCAAAAAGTTAGCATTATCCGGTGTTTAGTTAGATAAGCCTGCCTTTGTTATTTAGGGTTGTATTTCAGAGATAAAGTTGCCGCGAGATGGAAGGTGGAGAGAGTGCTTGTTGCCAGCAGTATTTACAGGACTGGCTGCAAGATAACGCTCACGAAGAAAATAGGCCTAATTAAGGATTGGCATAATTAACCGCGAATTGTCATCCATAATGGGGCTCTTGTCTCCTCGTCCAAACACACGAATTAAACACCACCTAGCTCTTGGAATTTCATCGAAGCCATTGTTTTCAAATCGATGAGTTTCAATAATGAGTACTTGCAAGGGAAGTGCACGGAATGGAGTGGGAGTTTATTGAAGGCCGAAAACTAAAGAAGTCTGTCACGCCGGGGCTGCGTAAACTAAGCAGATTTCCCTCGCGACGTTTAGTAATAGATAAATCTATATCTACACAACACCAACGTGAATATTAAGTGAATAAATACAAACGGAAATAAGAAATGTTTCAGTCAATTTCAATAACCTGCCGACGGGAAGCGTTTGACATGTAAACAACTAGGTCCATCGTTTTGGGCATATATAACTCGTTTCCCAATCGTACATAATTTAAATATCTGCAGGAATGCTATCGGGGTAAAGTAACGCAGAAGTTGATAATGGAAGGACAATGCTTGTGGTGGCAAGGGGTTACTCTGCAAAAAGCTCTCCAGTTCATGAACATCTTTCAGAATGCACGTGAACGCACACAAAGAAAACAAGAAAAGTCCGTCACGGAGGCGCTGCGTAAACTAAGTAGATTTCCCTCTTGTAGTTTAACAATATATAAATCAAAAAACTGGTAACACAACACCACTGTGAATATTCAAACTGTAATAAGAAATATTTAAGTCAATTTTAGTAACCTCCCGACGGTAAGTAAACAAACGGGTCTCACCGGAACCTCTCACCGGAATGAAAAACAATTACTGAAATATATCCCAATATAACATATTACTATTTTTGAAAAATATTTACTATATCTAGCACTGTCATTAATAACAAGTCACAATAATTGTTATCTCAATGAATCAAAATTTAATAGTTCAAGGCCTTAAGACGGGGGGGGGGGGGGCATCAGGACATATTTGCATGTATCTCTCAAAAAGCATGTATGTCATAAAGCTTTGTTGGAAACAATATTTGATGTTTAAACTTGGAATAAAGTGGTTCATGATGTAACAGGTTATTAGTAATATGACTAGTAGGAGTGGGGGTTTACTGAAAGCATAAAACTATAAAATCAGAATATCTCGGTTAATATTCACGATAGAGAATAAATGTATATAACAATATTTATAGTAAATTTAATTTGCAATAAGATTGTTTCTATACAATTTTTCGATCCGACGTATACAGAGATATTTTGAATTTTCAAAATTCCTCCCGTCTAAACCCCACCTCTACCGGTCCGATTTCAGCCATTAACGAACTTGACCTTTAGTTTTACATAAAACGACTAAATATCGAGTTTGGTAACGATTAAACAATAATTACGTCCACTAGAGCGGTAATATTTAAATACACACACAGTTTTGAACGGACCTCATTTTCGTCATCTCCTAGGTAGGATCAATGGACATTGGAAGAAAAAATTCTAAAATCGCGTCGTGAGTACGACCTCAATAGCTGACCGATTTCCCCTAAGGGAAATATGATAATAATAGAATCAATTCTCTAAAACAAATATTAGAAATTTATGATGTGGGGTTGGTGTGGGGGGGGGGGGAGGGAATCTCGTTGGAAACTCTGTATGTAGGTATTTATAGCTTACTTGGCAAGCTCATAATTTTTCATTTATTTCGTCTTTGCATAGTTTTGAAAGTTAGTTATAAAAGTAGATTAGATTAGATATCGTATGGATTAACGTCCTCCCATGCTATCGAGAAGCCACTGTGAATCGGGGTCCTACTGTGCAAGCCTAAAACCTCCATTAGAATGGCCATTTCTTTCGTTTAAAGTCAAGGTACTTCTTACCTCTGGCTCCCTTTTTTATATGACTCAGCACCTCTACATCCAAAGTACGTGAATCTTAAATTCTCCAGCATTTCACATTCAAACACAATACCCACAGGAGTATCATCTTCTTATCCACAACATCTACACATGAGTGTTTCACTGAGCTTAATATTACTTTTTTATTCATCCACTATTCAATTCTATTGCTTGATCAGTATTAGTATATTGAGCACCAGTTTGGAAGCTTAGATACCTCAATTACCCCGAGCAAGCAGTAACAAACTTATATCCCAGCTTATTAGAAACACCCCCATATGATTATGCTAGAAACAGGCTCTGATTTTGTGTCAACTCATATTATGAAGTCAACCCTCCAGTGGTTGTGTAAAATATTATGAATGGGTAGAGAAAGATTCCCTAGGATCTGCTATAATAGGCTCCTATTATTAGATAAGAGTCCCACAAACAATATCAGGTCTAATTGGTTATCTTGCATTAAAAATCTACTAAACTCTTTAAATTTCATTGACATCTGGCTTACTCAAGACAAAAAAAACTTAATTAAATTACACATTAGCTCAACAGTAGAAGGATACCAATAAAATTACTTTCTATAGACCTTGAAAAACTCCGAAAGTCAAATTAGGCCAAAATAATTTTATGGATATTTATTATTAACATCAACTTTGTGCTATTAAGGCTAATTAGGATGGGTTATCTATAGGTTGCCACCTTTTTTAAGTCAGGTTGGGTCTAAGGGTTTTATTTAATGTGTTCATCACTAAATAATTTCCTATTGCTCAGATGTGATTTGAACTCACGATTCTAGATTTCCCAAATGAGATTAGGACTAACGCCCTAATTCACATGGTTAACCTGAGTCCCTAACACAAAAATAGCTCAAACTAAATTTTTATCCTGTAATATTATTAAATGTTATGTTAACCTGCAAATGATTCTTATTCAAATTAAGCAATCATGAATATTATTATAGGAACCCAGTTTGAATAACCACAGTGCATGTCGTGACAGCTCTTGCCTCACGGGGCCAAGGTTGATTTTATGTTGTTTTCAGTGTGAACGGTGAATATTTTACGAATGAACTAATAGATGGTTAAGTAGGCAGGAATTTTCATCATTTCAGATTCAAAGCTGCCAAACCTTCAACAGCAGCAAGTCCAATGACTGCTTTTAATGGAAGAATAAGTGGTTTCCATAAAATCCAAAAAAGGCTATTTTCACAACTCCAGGTTCACCTCAGGAATATTGGTGGCTATTGGTTTGCCATTCCAAATTGCAAAAACCATTGCACAGTTATGAACGTCAAGCAACTATTGTATAATGTTTTCAATGAAAAACGTATACTATAATATTAAAGTAAGGATCTAAAGTACCTGAATCTTAAATTCTCAATCATTTCACATCTAAACACAATATGAATAGAAGTCTCATCTTCTTCTCCACAACATCTACACATGAGTGTTTCACTCATCTTAATATTAAACATATTGTTACGTTTTATTACAAAAATCAGTAATAAACGTTGTTTATTAGAGTTCTTTTGGATTGCAAAATTAAACACACACTAACTTCAGAGTTTTTATCACTGCACAATTTATTTAACAATGCACTATACACTTGGTTAATTATTCTTAATTACTACTCACAGTATGCACTGATAGCTTCACTGTTCTTCAGATAACACAGCCCAATAGTTCACTCACGATCATTGAAGTTCACAGTAACACGGCACTGCACTGTCTTTTACTTCGCGAAGTTAAGGGCACTGAACTGTCTTAAACACGGCACTATACTGTTACTTACAGAGTCACGGCACAACAATGTTCTTCACATAAAACACTTTACCGCACTGCACTAAGTCGCACTGTAGCACTGAGCGCACTGATGATCACTTGAAGACAGCTGAGAACAAACTAAACTCGCGGCGGCCGGATCCTTATTTTATAGCAAGTCGGAAAACATCAAAGGGAATTGTCTGGACTCTTCGAGGTCTGGTCGGAACGAGGACGAACGGGGACGTCTGGCATTTCTTTGATCTCCTCCGTAATTCCGAATACGTGACTATCTCTGTTTAATTTTTCATGTATTTAATTTTCGCAACAATATTTTTATTCATCCTCCAATGCCCCGAGATCACTCCCATGACATCTCTAAGTTAGTTCCTGACAGGTTTCAGATTCAGGCAGTCTGTGGTAAATTTCTCCGTCTCTACTTTCCTCAAACCGAATCAGAGCTTTCGTGGGTGTAACTTCATGCCTCCCCTATGCATTAAATGAAAAATACGATTTTTTAATAACAAATAAATTGAAAATATAAACTTCATATGTTTAATTTTAGACTAAATCCATTGTTTTTAAAACCAGATTAAAAAAAAGAAGAAAATATTAATTAGTATGACCTGATAGAGAAAATATGCAGTATAATTAGTTATTGATTCATTTTAAAATCTACCTGAAAAATATTACAAAATAGTATTCAAGGACCTTAATTAGGTTAGTAATTTCATTCAATTTTTTTTTTAAAAAAAAACATTGTTTCATCATTTACAAATTATGTATTATGTACGTTTGAAACAAGGAATTTTCTTGAAAATATCAATTGCGAATCCGAAGAATAATATATTTTAAGAAGACTATCACTGTTTTATGTTTGTTTGGCTAGAAATAAGGATTTGATGCATACATAATGTTAGCCATGTTTGACCTTCCACTAATATATTCTTGATATATTGCAAGCTCTCTTTTTCGTTTCATAATTTATTCTTCCTCACGTTTACTCTTCCACCTTCTTTATCTGTTTCCTATTTATCGCTTAAGAAGGGTTATGCTGTTTTGTATAGAGTCTGACCTAGTTCTCTATATCCTGTAGCCACTTCTTCCTCAGGCTGACCCCACATTTTCTGACGGTTTCTTCCATCCCATTACTCTAACTTTTCCTTGAAATTACTTCCACGGACTACGGAATAATTATTCTCATTTCAAGCATATATATAATTGTAACCTCTGTCTGCACATTGATTTTTTCCTCGAAATTTCACCATACTTTTTCGTTTCACATGCTATAAGCACGATATCTGCAATTTGTGGCTTTGGTGTATGTTTGTTTGTTACCTTCTTACGCCTAAACTACTGAAGCGGCTGTTATGAAACTTTGTATGTTTATTACTAATAACCCAACTTAGACTATGGGCCACACTAATATTCTCTGACACGAACAGGAGTGGGGGTTGTAATGGAAGCCTGGAATTAAAAATAGCAATATTTCGTTTCCTATTGGTTTTTCGGCAAACATGCATATCACAAAAGTTGTTTATCTTGTTATTCAAAGTAAATTTTGCAATATACACTTTTGTCTTATACCGATGTATGAATGAGTTATACACTAAAAACTATAGCGGAAGTCAACAATTTTATTAGTACTCATTAAAGTGATATTAATATAGGCATATTTTGACGATAGATGGTATTTTTTTAGACTTATAGTAATTCTAAGTATGATTTAGATAAGGAAGGTTATAAATCTCCGTCCCCTCCGCTCCTCATTTGTTATTTATTTTAATTAGAAAATAACTTCTTTATTTATTTGCAATAGTAATTTAAACTATTAGAGCATTTTGATTGTTTAATTTGTATAATGTATTATTTAAAGAAAGTCAAGCTGAACTTGCACAACACGTGATAACTGGAATTCTGCGGAATATACATATGTGTGTGGTATATATTATCTTATTTCCTCCGATATGTTGGTATTAATGAAATGACTATGTACTATCCATAACTATTAAAAGTTACTTGGTAATGTCAAGTATTGTCATTACATAGTTATTGTTATAAGAAAAGACAATATGGATTTAAACTCAATATGGTTTTATGTGCGGAATATATTAAACCTATTCTTATGTTGTACCTAAGTTGCTATTATATTGTTATATTTATTATGTTACAACAGCTATTTTTGTGTGTTATTAGAATTATTGTTATATTTCATTAAAGCTATTCTTATGTTGTACTATAGTTACCATATATTTTATCGCAGCCATCTTTATGTTGTGTTATAGCTGTTATGTTATATTATTCTGCTCTGTTACAATATTTATTGCTATATAATAATATAATAGAATAACAACACCATATATATATATATATATATATATATATATATATATATATATATATATATATATATATAAATATCTCGCTCTAGCAGTTGCAAATATTCTTTAATCCTTACAAAGAGAGAGTGAGAAAGAGTTGTGTGTGTGCTCGTATGAAGGCCTGTTAAATTCAACAAAAAAGAAAAATAGGAACATAATTTTTGCAAGGGCGATCGATGAGGAAAGTATGAAGATTAATTAGACCATAAAGAGATTGAGTGCGCCTTTTTTCCACGATGGGGAATAACAATTTAAACAATATTTAGCTTTTCATAAGCCTTTTGCAAAGGAAGGCAAGGAAAATTAATATTTATAATACCCCCGATATTGTTCAGAAAGGAAATTACGCTGTGAGGGGAGAAACATCTACTACGCCAAAAATCCATTTAACCTAAAAATTAAGTAATTTTAACAATGCATCATATTGAATTACAGAAATTTTTATTTCACGGTTTTATATATATATATATATATATATATATAAATTTTTTATACATTATGACCTTATGCCAGAAAGCCAGGGCAAATGGGTGAACCCCCTCCTGGGCTCACTAAATTTTTACGAAGTACACAAAATATTTCATAATCTGAAAAATGTATAAAACAATTTTATTTAAAAACTAATACTGCCATATATGCAAACTTTTGCCATATGATATATAAGCTTCTTCATTCTGGTTGTTGTGTACGGCTGAGCATGGCAGTGTCAGTATTATAATTGCGTACGATGTTTCGTTAATTATCCAACCCTGGTCCAACTCAAACAAAAGTCCGTCACGCAGGAGCTGCGTAAACTAAGGAGATTTCCCTCGTGAAGTTTAACAATTGATAAATCTACATACTGGTAACATAATACGAACGTGAATAGTTAGTGAATAAATACAAACAATAATAAGAAATAATAAGAAACCTCCAGACGGGAAGCGTCCGAAATGTAAACAAACACGTCTGCCAACCTCTCACCGGAAAGAGAAACGATTACTGAAATTTATTAGTATATAACATACTTATGTTATTGAAAGCTATTTACTATATCTAGTACTGTAATTTATTATGAATCCACATAACATCTGGGAACTTCTAAAACACAGGAGCCCAAATATCGAAAATAGACTTAATCCTCTTCAAACATTGATTTGGGTTTACAGAATTTAACTTTTCCCCGTTTATGATTTTAGAGAGCAATTTAGTATAGTTTTGAACAATTTAAAATAATATAAATATTCTAGTATATAGCAAAAAAATAAAATTATAAATATTAAAAATAAAATTTATTTTTAGCAGATTTCTGGTGGGAAATCAGCTATTGAAGTCGTATTTTGAAAATTTTTCCCAAACGTCAATCAATCCTACCCAGGGGAAGAAGAAAATGAGGAACCGATGTATATATATATATATATATATATATATATATTTGTTTGTCTGTTAACGCTCTAGCGGTCATAATTTTTGTCTGATCGTTACCTAACTGTATATTTAAACGTTCAATGTAAAAATGAAGATCAAGTTCTTTACCGGCTGAAATCGGACCAGTGAGAGGGGGGAGTTTAAAGGAGGGGAGTTCGACAATTCAAAATGTCTCCGTATGATCGAAAAAGTTTATAGAGCAGTTTTAATTGCAAATTAAATGTCCTATAAAAATTGTTATATAAGTTTTTTTTCACTATCTTGATTATTAACCGAGATATTTACATTTTTTTGGCTTTTGGCCTTCAGTAAACCCCTTTTACTTTTAGTCATGCCATATCAACAATAAGCAGTTACATCATGAAGCACTTTATTTGAAACCTAAACACCAAATATTATTTTCATTGAACTTTTATTTTTGAGACAAATGCAAATACGTGGAACACGAGGGAAATTTGCTTAGTTAACGGAGCGTGACGGTCAATTATAACCATTTCACTGTTATCATATTCTCAGTACCGTAAAACTCCCCAACTTTGTGATAGGCTCCCAACTTTGTGACACTAAAGATTTTGGGCATACAGAGCACTCTAGCGGCTCTGGGGATTAATACTTACTTACAAACAAGTGCCGCAACCTCTCGGTTTCATTTCGGATCTTAAGAATAATCCCCAGAGCCGCTAGAGTGCTCTTAAGCCCAAAATCTTGAGTGTCATAAAGTTGGGAGCCTGTCACAAAGTTGGGGAGTTTTACGGTAGTAAATTCCGTTAATAATAATAATTATTCCATTCAAAGGCCTCTAACTAAATATTTTCGTATTAATCTTAAATACATTTTAAATTCATTAATTTAAATTCATTTTAATAAAATGAAAATGAGATGTCTAATTTATTACGTTAAGTCTATTGAATCTCCGCTTCCACTCAGGAATAAAGATGAAACTCTATTGCATGCTACATGGGAATTTATCTTAGACTTTGATTTAAGCGTCCAAGTTACAAACGGCGTAACTGGATACTATGGTAGAAATCAGACTTGGCTAGAACCAAACTTCGTGTATCCCAATCTACAAAGCGGTAAATACAACAGCTTCCTCGTAAATCGAGATATAGTTTCTGCCTACTAAGTTTTAGCAGATTTCCCTCGAGGGAAATCAGCTATTGAGGTCGTACTCATGATGCAATTTTCAAAAATTTTCTTCAAATGTCCATCGATCCTACCCAGGAGATGACGAATATGAGGTCCGTTCAAAATTGTATATATATATATATATATATATATATATATATATATTTGTCTGTTAACGCTCTAGCGGTCGCAATTTTTGTTTGATCGTTACCAAACTCTATATTTAAACGTTCTATGCAAAAAGACAGATCAAGTTCGTTAATGGCTGAAATCGGACCAGTGGGAGGGTGGGTTTAGAGGGGGGATTTTCGAAAATTCGAAATATCTCCGTTACCAAACGTCGGATCAAAAAATTGTATGGAACCAATCTTATTGTAAATTAAATTTACTATAAATATTATTTTATACATTTATTCTCTATCTTGAATATTAACAGTGACATTTGCATTTTATTAAATTTGGGCCGATAACGTAGGACTGTTTCCCGCCAAAAGCTAGTTCGGCCCTTTGCCGTAACTGTTCGGCTCTCGTATGGAGATTTCTTTATTGAATAACTTCACGTGGGAAATCTGCTTAGTTTACGCAGTCCCTGAGTGACGGGCTTTATTATTTTTTGGCGATGAATATCGCTTAACTATGTTTCATTATGTTCCTGAAACACTAGCCAAACAAAGTTCCAACTCTGTATTTACGGTAGGAAAGAAAGAAAAAAAAAACAGAAACTGAGGTTAAAGGGGGAGAAGTTAGCACTATCCGGTGTCTAGGTAGATAAGGGCGCCTTTGTTATTTAGGGCTGTATTTGAGAGATAAAGGAGAAGGGGAAGCTGGGAGGGTGCTAGCCATCTGCTCCCCAGCGGAACCGAGGAGATAACGCCCCCAGGGGGGAGGCACCACCGTTTAAGGATTGTCATAATTAACCGCAAAATATCACTGAATCAGACAGTGACACAGTGGCCAGATCCTCGGCAGGCACTCTTCCAATATTTAACAAAAATCTCTCGATGGAAAAATCTTCGACATGTTCTTCCTATCGTGTTTAAACACATTTCTCACGAGGAAAATCAGCAATTGAGGTAGTAGTCATGAAAATAGTCTTCAAATGCCCATCTGTCCTACAAAGTAGTAGTTGGAATGTGGATCGTTCAAGTGTGTGTGTGTGTGTGCATATTTCATCACCATCATCATGATCTAAAGGCTACTCCAGGTAGGTCGAATCACCGTGTTCTAATATTGTAACAACACACAACAATAATTAGTTGTAGCATAATAATAAATTAAACAACAATAACATTGTAACTTTAATATAACTTGAACATAGTTTTAACATAATATAACAATAACTTTGATAACATATAAAAATAACAAATGTAACATAGTGAAATAACAATATTATATCAATTTTATTACTAAAATAAAATAAATAATATATAAAAATAGCTTTAATAAAAAAGTAATATAACAATAATTATAATAATACATGTCAATAGTTATAACATAGTTCAACAAACAAAAGACAATATACTGTAGTAATACAAAACATAAGGCAGTGACCAAACCATTTATAAAAAACTTGAGGTTATACTTAGTACTCCTAATGTAAACAAAGGAACTACAATGATGTACAATAGCTTTTAAATATCTTTAGTCTTGTTAAGTAGAATTAACACAAACACTATCTATTACACTCTAATAACAATGTGCAATATATATGTATATATATATATATATATATATATATATATATATATATATTACCTTGAGAGACCGAAATCAGAGAATGTCGACATTTCACCGGTGAATGTCAACCAAAACAAATATGTCGGTGAAACATCGAATATTTCATAACATTCTTGTACATGCGGACCCTCACCGTTGCATGTCGACAATCACATCCATGTATGTCGGCATTCACGGGTGAAAGTTAGAAATAAGTTTATTTAGCAAATATTTCGTACATACACCAAGCGACTATGTGAATGTTGACATTGAGCGGTGAGGGTCCGAATGATTCTCCAGATTTCGGTGTTTCAACACACACACACACACACACACACACACACACACACACACACACACACACACACACACACACACACACACACACATATACACACACATATATATATATATATATATAAATAAATTTTGAACAGTCCTCATTTTAGCAGATTCCCCAAGATGGAAATCAGCTATTGAGGTCGTACCCATGACGCGATTTTCGAAATGAGGTCCGTTCAAAATTGGATATGTATATGTATATATATATATATATATATATATATATATATATATATATATGTTTGTTATATTTCTGTCTGCCTGATCGTGATCAAACTCGATATATAGTCGTTTTATGTAAAAATAAAGATCAAGTTCGTTAACGGCTAAAATCAGTCCAGGTGGAGGGGGTTTTAGTGGGGGAGAATTTTGAAAATTCAAAATATCTCCGTTACTATAGGTCTGATCGAAAAAGTGTTAAGAATCAATATTATTGAAAATTATATTTAATATAAATGTTGATATGTACATTTATTATTTGTCTTGAATATTAACCGTCATATTGGCATTTTTCAGTTTTCAAGCTTAAGCAAACCCCCACTTCTATTCATGTCACATAAACAATACTCTGTAACATAATAAGCCACTTTATTTGAATCCTAAATAACATGAAAACATGTTCTGGTGACCCCTCCCGTCTTAAGTTCTTGGACTTAAAATAAAAAAATATAGTAATACAATTTTATTTATTGAGATAAAAATGATCCGGATTCATTGTTAATTCAGCAGTAGATGTAGTAAATAGTTTTCAACAAAACTGATATGTTATATTCTGATATATTTCAGTAATTCTTTTTGTTTCCTGTGAGAACAAACGCTTCTCGTTTGTATGTATTCACTTAATATTGTCGGTGGTGTTGTGTTACCAGAATGCAGATTTATCTTTTGTTGAGCTTCACGAGGGCAATCTGCGCGTGACGGACCTTTTCCTCATCAGACATCCAGAAAGCAGGGCTGTGCCTCCTCTGTGACAAGCAACATTTCCTCGGGCTACTAGCAGGTTCCATAATTTCCTAGCACCCGAACCATAGTCTGCCTTGTTAGAAGATTTCCCTTAAGGCTACGCCTGGTAGTTCGAATCACTGTGTTCTTTCAGACGCTGCTCTTATATATATATATATATATATATATATATATATATATATATATATATATATATATATATACATATATATATAAATTTTGAACGGTCCTCATTTTAGCAGATTCCCCCCAAGAGGGAAATCAGCTATTGAGGTCGTACTCATGACGCAATTTTCAAAAGGTTTCTTCAAATGTCCATCGATCCTACCCAGAAGATTACGAAATGAGGTCCGTTCAAAATTATATGTATAAGTCAAGTTCGTTAATGGCTGAAATCGGACCAGTGGGAAGGGAGGTTTAGAGGGGAGATTTTTGAAATTTCCAAATATCTCCGTTACTATAAGTCGTTGTGTAGAACCAATCTTATTGTAAATTAAATTTACTATAAATATTGTTATATACATTTATTCTCTATCTTTGAATATTAACCGAGATATTTGCCTTTTATTGCGCATACCACACATGATGAGATCGGCTAACTTCGGTTGTAGTCGTGAGTTTCCGGCTAGCTAGTTCGGCCGTTTCAGTAACTGTTCGGCTCTCGTGAAATTTTTCTATTCTAAAACTTCACGTGGGAAATCTGATTAGTTTAAGCAGCCCCAGCCTGACGGACTTTTTTTACAGCATAAATGATTTCAAGTTCACCTCCCCTATTTAGTAGATTAGGTTCTTACTAATACTCTATCTGTGCTGCCTTTTAGCAGCTACAAATTTTCTCGGGCCAAATATTTCAAAAGATCTCTCTCTCAATCTCCCCCTAGCGGAGAGATACTGCTTTTCATTGACACAAATAACTGCTGCTCTAATGGATGTTTTATTCATTCCAAGCTTTGCCTTGCTGGACTGACATAAAAAAAAAAATGTGTCCACCACGCAGGAGCTGCTTAAACTAACGATGTCACTTCACTTTCTATTCCTTAATAAGACTTTTATATAAAAAAAAGACTTGAAATTTAAATCGAACATTATTTAGCGTGTGATATACTGCCCTACGTTGAAAATTCCTCGAGGAGGAGTGGGGTTTGCTGAGGGCTGAAAAAGTCCGTTACGCAGTGGCTTCTTTAACTAAGTAGATTTCCCACGTGTGTCACGCATTTGCATTTATCTCAAAAAGTAAAAGTTCAATGAGAACATTATTTTCTATTTGGGCTTCAAATAAAGTGCTTCATAATATTACAGCTTATTGTTAGTATGACATGAGTATGAGTGGGGGTTTACTGAAGGCCGAAAACTAAAAAATGGAAATATGTCCCTTAATTCTAAAGATAGAGAATAAATGTATGTAGATATATTTATAGTGCATTTTATCAGCAATAAAATTGGCGATATACAATTTTTCGATGCGACGTATGATAACGAAGATATTTCGAATTCTCGAAATTCTCCGCCTCTTAGGTTAGTTAAAAGTTAAAGCAGATCCTGCGTGACAATCTTTTTTTTTATCTGAGCCTCACCACAGCCGAACGTAATTTTTATTAACTTTTTTATTGTCATAACTTTATTCAATAACTATATAAAAATGATAAGTAAAATACACAGTGGACAAAGGAATTTATTTAGTGACGGAATCCATTAAATAAAATCCTGAGTCCCACCCTAGCTAGAAAAGGCTGGTAACCTGTAGATAAACCTTCCCAATTAGCCATAGTTGCAAAAAGTAGATGTTAATAAATAATTTAAATTTAAATACACACCTATTTCTGCTAAGATATTTATATGCTGCAATAGATGATTATCTACAATCTTGAATAGATAAACATACCTAAAACTCCTTAGCTGATTAATACCTGCGTCCTAATTTCTACCATTATCAACCCACTAGCGGTGGTTTTAAATTTTTGGAACGAGCAGGAAAACTCTGAATGAATTTATAACCATAGCATAAAGAGTGTACCTGATTCTCAGGCCAATGATTCGCTTAAACGATTGGGCAATGTTATTTCAAAAAATATATTTAAATGACCGCAAGGTTATCGAGATACAGGACTATTTATGGCAAGTGATTGATTCATATTGCCACTAGTACTTCAACTTCAAGTTTAATATCCTTTACAAACTTCAAACCATATTTTTCTAGATTTTCTAACTCACCGACTAAAGATCATGAAAACTAGTCTAAAATCCGGAAGTACTTGAACTAAGCAGATTTCCCACGTGCTAGTGTAACACTCCAAACTGATGAGTAGAAGGGGGGTGGGGGAGATTACTGATGACAGAAAACAAGAAAGTGCGAATAAGTCTCTTAATAATTTAGTTAGGAAAAAATTCCTAGAACAACAATTGTAGAGCATCAATAGTTTAATAAGATAGGTTCTATAACATTTTACGATCCGACTTATATTACGGAAATATTTTGAATTTCCCCACCTCTAAACCACTATTTCATGCTCAATTTCAGCCAATAACAAATATGACCTTTAGTATTGACTGAAACGTTTAAATATTGAGTATGGTATAGATAAAAAAAATATTTTCTAGTAAAGAACGAAATATTTGCACAATGTAAAAGTTCAGTTAAAACCATATTTGGTATTTAACCTTGGAATGAAGTAGTTCATGATGTAACATCTTATTTTTAATACGACATGAGTAGGATTAGGGGTTTACCCACAGAGGAAAACTAAAATATGAAAATATATCTTTAATATTAAGAGTCGAGAAAATATGCACATAACAACATTTATAGGACACTAAGATTTGCAATAAGATTGGTTATATAACCTCCATCTGACGTATATAATTGAGATATGTATCGAATTTTCGAAATTCCCACCTCAAAACCTCCCTCTGGTTCGATTTCAGCCATTAACGAAAACGTTTAAATATGGAGTTTGGTAACCTTTAACCCAAAATTGTTACTACTAGAGCGTTAACAGATATATATAGTTTGAACCGACCTCATTTTCGTCACCATCTGGGTAGGATCCATGGACATTTGAAGACATTTTTCGAAAATCGCGTCATGAGTACGACCTCAATAACTGATTTTTCTTGAGGGAAAAGTTTGTAATTTGGTATTGGATTGGTACTGGTACTAGATCAGTAGGCAAGTTAGTATTTTAATTTATTATATAGTATCAGATATTTTCATCTACAATAACAAATGTGTATTGTTCATAAAATTAAAGCGTATTGGAGAAAAATATCTCTTACATTTCTATGAAAAGGTTCTATATGCCATGTACTTTTGGGCTTTAATAGTCCCTCCACAAGCCACATCAACCAAACTGGTCAAAAACAATTATTAAGGAATTATAAATTAATTTATTTAATAATTAAACCTAAGAATTAACATAATTTAAGCACTTTAAGAGAAAGTTTGACGTCCCTGGGGACCAAAAGTAAAAAAAAGAAAAAAAAGTGGTTTTGATGGCTCTACCAATATGGTTTGTTCGCCCAACTCCATAGTTGATGAAGTAAGGGGTTAGGCCTATTAGGTGGGACTTCCTCACAATTTATAGCAAGATAAGAGCAAAGGGATTAAGGATCTATATCAGAAAGTGATGTACGTGCACTAACTTAAAGTACTTATCAAAGCACTTCCTTTGCGGAGATAACTTATCTTTATAAGGATTTAGTCCTCCTCGGTTAAGCTTTAAATAAGATGCATGGAAATGTGAGAAGAAAATTTAAATTTCTTTTTAGTGTAATGCGTATAATTTCTTCTATCCACACAATTTTTAGCTGATTTGCATTAAAAGAGATCTGGTATTGGGGCTTCATTCGTGAATCCCGAAAAATATCTGCTGATCTCACATACTTAAGATGTGAATTAGTTCCGTACAAATGTATATGTAAATTGAGAAGGAACAACATTTAAAATCACTATAATTATGCTGTAAATAGCTAATTTCGTATATTTTATATTTAGATTTTGATCCTGTTACTTTATCTTTAATTCTAGTAAAAGGTTTTTGATTTTAATTTTATATTTACAGGCTATATTACATACCCCTTTACAAATTAGTTTTTATATATTTGTGGGTGATAGTTGAATGAATAGAATGGTTGTGATTTTATTTTATCCAAGTTCTCTTTTAATTTTTTTTTACTAGTTTGCAATAAAATATGAGCACTAAGTTTATTATTTTTACTAATCGGTTTGAGATTTATGAACTCTAAAAATTTTATTTTTGAGGTTTGTTGAAGCTTCTTTTTTTGCTATTTATCATCTGGTCAACCACATCTTCCCTCTTTCTCTTATTATTTTTATTTGTTTCTAATTTCAATTCCCAATTTGTTAGCTTTTGCTTTTTTATTAGCCTTTTTTCCCCCCCATTGTCTATTGAAATTTGTCTTTTTTCTTATTACGTACATTTATATCTGAAAAGAACTCGTCAGTAAATTTAAAAATATTAGGATTAAATTCGAAATTTGCTTCCATGGTTTTAGCAGATTTCCCTTAAGGGAAATCAGCTATTGAGGTTGTACTCATGACGGAATTTTCGAAATTTTTCTTCAAATGTCCATCGATCCTACCTAGTAGATTACGAAAATGAGGTCCGTTCAAAACTGTGTGTATATATATATATATATATATATATATATATATATATATATATATATATATATTTGTCTGTTACCGCTCTAGCGGTCGTAATTTTTGTTTGATCGTTACGAAACTCGATATTTAACCGTTTTATGTAAAAAGACAGATCAAGATCGTTAATGGCTGAAATCGGACTAGAGGGAGGGGGGGGGGTTAAAGGGGGGATTTGCGAAAATTCAAAATATCTCTGTTATTATGCATCGGATCGAAAAATTGTAAATAACTAATCTTATTGCAAATTAAATTTACTATAAATATTGTTATATACATTTATTCTCTATGCGACATGTGGTGGAGTGGTATGTTCGGCCATTTCCGTTAACTGTTCGGGTCAGGTGGAAGCTTCTTCTAACCTTACCTGTCGTTTCTAACCTTACCTTACCTTCGATACTTTGTGAGATTTTTGAAAAAACGTTCTGTTCATCCGCCCCCACCCCCTTCATTAGTTCTACCAAAATTTGAGTTATTAAAATATAAATTATTCTTACAATTCAGAAGCCGTTTCAGTTGGGAATTTATTTTAATTAACTGAAAGATTTCTCATTACCGTTTGTATTTAATCACGGTGGTTTTGTGTTACCAGTATGCAGATTTCTCTATTGCAAAACTTCACATGGGAAATCTGCTTAGTTTACGCAGCCCCTGCGTAACTGACTTTTTTTTTGATTTGGAATAAATATAGATCTGGTATTGGGGCTTCATTTGTAACGCGAATACCGAAAAATATCAGCTGATCTCACCTACTAAAGATCTGAATTAGTTCCGTACAAATGTGTATATACATAGAGAAGGAATATCAATATAGTTATGCTGTAAATTAAATATTTATATAAAAATCCGTGTTGACGAATTTATATTGTGGCTCTCTTCATTTTAGGATTTATTTATTTTTATTTAATCTTTCAGTTTTAGTCATTCTTTTGTCAACTTAAGCTATTGCCCTTTTCACTAGATGCCTCATGCTCGCCTTGAATTGCAGTCTTGTTAACATTGGTTATTTGCTAAACGAGATATAAAGAAGGGAAGATTTACGAATAAAATAAATTTCAGAGAGGGGCTCTAAGCCCTTCTTGGAAGGTTGTATTTTTTACAATTGAGGAGAAGATGTTAGACAATAAGATGGATATTACAACAATCGCAGGTTGGTGGGAATAAGACTTTCAATAAATAACTATGTGTTAATTTTTTATGTCCAATTCGGACACGGGCAAGAACAACCTCCTCTTTTCGGATTTGTCTACTTGCAGTATTCCATCGCTCAGTAATTTCTTTGATTTGCCGCAGTTTGTTGTGATGTTTCTTCGACCAGTCTGACGTGAGTTTTTGAAACTCTCGTTTCCAATCGTCTGGGGAGATGAAGGTTACTGTTGTTTCATCTTAGAGATGGGATTTTACCCGGTAAATACCCAAATTCGGGTAAATACCTGGGAAAATACCCGGGAAAATACCCGATTGGGTAAATATTCGGGTATTTTTAAATTATCTTCCCGAACTATTTTTGTAGTTATAGATTCTAAAACTTTTGTGTTGTAACGATTTAATGTATGACTTATCAACGTGTACTGAGACTGTACATCGCTTGCCGAGTCTTTGAAGCTGTCGATAGCTCCTTATGCGGGCTCCGGCACTTCATTTGTCGGCTTCCAGCGTTGCCTTGCCAACAACAAAGCGCACAAACTATTTTAAAAAGTCCGTCACGCAGGGGCTGCGTAAACTAAGCAGATTTCCCATGTGAAATTTTACAATAGAGAAATTTCACGAGAGCCGAACAGTTAACAAAACGGCCGACCTATCTTTTGGCGGGAAACTCACTCATCTGTTATCCGCCCCGATCTCATAAAATGCAAATATCTCGGTTAATATTCAAGATAGAGAATAAATAAATATGACAATATTTTTAGTAAATTTAATTTGCAATAAGATTGATTCTATACAATTTTTCGATCCGACGTATAGTAATGGAAATATTTCGAATTTTAGAAAATCCTCCCCTCTAAACCCCCCTCCCACTGGTCCGATTTCAGCTATTAACGAACTTGATCTTTCTTTTTACATAAAACGACTAAATATCGAGTTTGGTAACGATCAAACAAAAATTGCGACCGCTAGAGCGGTAACAGACAAATATATATATATATATATATATATATATATATATATATATATATATATATATATATATATATATATATTAAATTGTAACGTCTGTCTGACATTGATTTTTTTCGCGAAATTTCACATGTCTTTTCGTTTCACATGTCACAGACACCATAACTGCATTTTGTTTCTTTGGTGTCTGTTTGTTTGTTTGTTTGTTACCTTTTCACGCATAAACGGCTGAACCGAATTTTATGAAACTTGGTATATTACTACTAACCCAACTTAGACTTTAGGCTATATTAATATCCTTTGAGGCGAACAGGAGTGGGGGTTATAAGGGAAGCCTGAAATTAAAAATAGCGATATTTCGTTTCCTATTGGTTTTTCGGCAAATATAAACATATCAATAGTTGTTTATTTTGTTATTTAGAGTAACTTTTGTTATATACACTTTTTTCGTATACCGAATTATAAACGAGATATACGCTAAAACCTGTAGCGGAAGTGAATAACTTTATTTGGGGCAAAAGACCCAACCGAAATAAATAAAACTCGGTATGTGAATTAGCACTAACGTCTTCCTTATAATAAGCCATTCTAACATTTCTAGGGACGGGCAGGAGTGGGGGTTATAAGGGAGGCCTGAAATTAAAAATAATGATATTTCGTTTCCTATTGGGGTTTTGGCAAATATGTACATAACAAAAGTTGTTTATTTTGTTATTTAGAGAAACTTTTGTGATATACACTTTTGTCGTATACCTAATTATAAAGGCGTTATACGCCAAAAAGTGATAGCAGAAGTAACAATTTTATTTGGCACAAAAGACTCAGCCGAACTAAACCAAACTCGGTATGTGAATTAGCACTAAAGTCTTCCTTATAATAAGCCATACTAACATTTCTAGGGACGGGCAGGAGTGGGGGTTATAATGGAGGCCTGAAATTAAAAATAGTGATATTTCGTCTCCTATTGGGGTTTCGGCAAATATGCACATAGCAAAGTTGTTTATTTTATTATTTAGTGAAATTTGCTCAACAATTCTTTGGAACTACAAGGTACCTCACCGGGAAAAACTAATTCAAATGTATGTTAATATTTTGTGCTTAATAATTCTAATCTATGCATAATGCACAGGAAACGGGAAATATGACAATATGGAGAACAGTGAAGTCTTAAATAAAAAACTAATTTTATTATTAACAAATCCACAGAAACGACGGGTATTTAAACTAAACACTGGGACGGGTAAATGTCAAAATATTGTGCAAAGTAAAGCCTTGCCAAAAAAATACCATCACCATTCAGCCTCAAATGAATTCCCGAGCGAAGCCGGGTATCTGAGCTAGTATATATATATATATACAGTTTTGAACGGACCTCATTTTCGTTATCACAAGGTGGGATCGATGGACATTTGAAGAAAAATTTCGAAAATTCCGTCATGAGTACAACCTCAATAGCTGATTTCCCTTGAGGGAAATCTGCTAAAATAGAGACTAGTTGCCTCCAAACCTTTCTTTTGTTGAATAATTATATATAAATAAATAATAATTATTAATTATTATAGTTAATAATTATTTATTGTTATAGTTAATAATTATTAATTATTATAGTTAATAATTATTTATTGTTATAGTTAATAATTATTAATTATTATAGTTAATAATTATTTATTGTTATAGTTAATAATTATTAATTATTATAGTTAATAATTATTATTATTATATTATGTAAATTTCTTTTGTTTCAATATTGGCTTTGTTTTATTTCCTCGCTTTTATCTCATTATTTACAGATTTTTTAATCAAACCTCAGTTTATTCATAACTCGCGAAATAATGAAGGTATAGTTTATATTGCATTTGTTCATAAGAATGTAAAAATTAATAAAAGGTGTGGCATTTACTGTAAAAAACAAAAATACCCATGACTTGGGGTTTTTCCCACATAAATACCGGGTATTTACCCATTTTGGGTAAATACCCGGGTTTTTACCTTTTGGGTATTTACCCTTCGCCCATCTCTATTTCATCTTCTCGAACACTACGAGCTTCCATATCCGCCTTTTCATTACCCTCCAAACCGAAATGTGAGGGAACCCGAAGTAATGTGTTTTTTTCTGACCTTTGTATTTGACCTTTAACTTGGTCTGTGCGCTGACACCGTGACTTAGGGTTGGCAAGACTTTGGAATGAGCTGTATGAGTCCGTAGCGATTCTTGTTGCAGTTGTTCTATGTCGTTTATAGCTTGGCTTATCGCCACCAACTCAGCGGTAAAATTTGAATTTACTGAGCTTATTGCCTTGCTCCCAATAATGCACGGGCATCCACAAGATGACTTCTCAACTTTGGATGCATCTTTAAATACCCAGATGTTACTCGTAAATCTTTTATTTAATTCTAAAAATTCATACTTTAAAACTGGTGGTTGTTTAAATTTTCACTGCTAATCAACAATTTAATCCTTTTAGCAGTTTTCCCTTAATGGAAATCAGCTATTGAGGTCGTACTCAAGACGCGATTTCGGAAAAATTTCTTCAAATGTCTATCGATCCTACCCAGGAGATGACAAAAATGAGGTCCGTTCAAAATTATATGTATATGTATTTGTATGTTAACGCTCTAGAGGTCGCAATTTTTGTTTGATCGTTACGAAACTCTATATTTAACCGTTTTATGTAAAAAGACAGATCAAGTTCGTTAATTGTCGAAATCGGACTAGAGGGAGGGGGGTTTAGAGGAGGGATTATCGAAAATTCGAAATATCTCCTTTATTATGCATCGGATCGAAAATGTATAGTGTTGTATAGGTTCTATCTTATTGCAAATTATATTTACTATAAATATTGTTATATACATTTATTCTCTATCTTGAATATTAACCGAGATATTTGCATTTTTATGAAGTCTGTGGTCGGGTATAGTTCGGATTAGGTCGGCCGTTTCCATAACTGATCGGCTCAGGTGGAAGCTTCTTCTAACCTTACGTTACCTTCGTTACTTTGTGAGATTTATGCAAATACGCTCCCCCCCCCCTTCTTTAGTTCTTGGGCTACTAAAATTTGAGTTATTAAAATATAAATTATTCTTAAAATTCAAAGCCGTTTCAGTTGGGAATTAATTTTTATTAACTGAAAGATTTCTCATTACCGTTTGTATTTAATCACGGTGGTGTTGTGTTACCAGTATGCAGATTTCTTTATTGTAAAACTTCACATGGGAAATCTGCTTAGTTCACGCAGCCCCCGCGTGACTGACTTTTTGTACCTACATAATATATTATGAAGATGGATTAGTGAGACTTTGAAATCATAGGGAACCACAATCGTATATCTTATTATTGTTAGGATTTATTTTCCTTTACCTTGGATATACGTTCTGTGCGATGGGGAAAATCATTCCATAGAACAAAAGAAGGGCGGATCAACAGAACGTATGTGCATATATCTCACAAAGTAGAAGTCCAATGAAAACAATATTTGGTATTTAACCTTGGAATAAAGTAACTCAGAATATAACAGCTTATTATTAATATGACATTAGCAGGAGTGGGGGTTTGCTGAAGGCTGAAAAGTGAAAAGTGCAAATATCTCGGTTAATATTTACGATAGAGAATAAATATATACATAATAATATTTCTAGTACATTTAATTTTTAATAAGATTGGTTCTATAATTAACATTGTAATCCTTTTCATAACCACAAAATATATTATGAAGATGGCTTAGCTTGAGTTTGAAGTCATAGGGAACCTCTAGAGGATATCTTATTATTGTTAGGATTTATTTTACTTTATGTCGGATATACGTTCCATGCGATGGGAAAAACATATTCCACAGATTACGAATCAAATCCCAGACTGACCGTTCCAGATCTTCAGAGTACATTCAATCTTTATCCACTTGTTTGTTTTCTTCGTCGAATTTAAGCATGTTAGATTGAGTATGTAGGACTACACGCTCTCATGTTTGGGGGGGAGGGGGCTGGAGGAAGAACTTTGAGGAGGGTAAAGATGTTGGGAAAGTTCTCTATTGAACGAGTTGATGGCATCGATGGCATTAGATGGCCAACTTCGGGACTTGCCCCTACTTTTTCCTTCATGGAACAAGGTCCCTTCTCACAAAGTCTTCCCCTTCCATATCTGCACTATTATAAAATAGTAAGGGGCTTAAGCTCCAACATTGAAGTAATTCAAGATACTCTTATTGTGAAAATATGACCTATTTAACTTTACTTAACTAATCTTTGGCGGGAAATCAACAAAAACTGAAAACTTCAAATGATTATTCAGATCAAGGGAAATCAGCAATTGAGGTCGTAAACATGATGCGATTTTCAAAATATTTCTTCAAAAGTTCATCGATCCTACCCAGGTGATGACGAAAATGAAGTTCGTCCAAAATATTATATATATATATATATATATATATATATATATATAGAGAGAGAGAGAGAGAGAGAGAGAGAGAGAGCAGCTTATTATTGATATTTGTCTAATAGCGCTCTAGCGGTCGTAATTTTTGTTTTATCATTATCAAGTGGGAGGGAGGTTTAGAGAAAATTATCGAAATATTTCCGTTACTATACATCGGATCAAAAAAATGTATAGAACAAATCTGATTAAAACTTAAATGTACAAGAAATATTGTTATATACACTTATTATCTATCTCGAAGAATCGATCCGGTATTGTTCGGATTAGTTCGGCCGTTTCCGTAACTGTTCGGCTCTGGTGGAAGCTTCTTCTAACCTTACCTGTCGTTTCTAACCTTACGTTACCTTCGTTACTTTTTGAGATTTATGCAAATACGTTCTTTTCATCTGCCCCCTCCCCCCTTCTTTAGTTCTTGGACTACTAAAATTTGAGTTATTCTTACAATTCAGAAGCCGTTTCAGTTGAGAATTTATTAAAATTAACTGAAAGATTATTTCTCATTACCGTTTGTATTTACTCACGTGGTGTTGTGTTACCAGTAAGCAGATTTCTCTATTGTAAAACTTCACATGGGAAATCTGCTTAGTTTACGCAGCACTTGCGTGACGGACTTTTCTATTTTGTATTAACCGAGATATTTGTACTTTTCAGTTTCCAGCCTTCAGCAAACCCCCACTCCTACTAATGTCATATTAATAATAACCTGTTATATCATGAACCACATTATTCCAAGGTTAAATACGAAATATTGTTTTCATTGAACTTCTAAATATTTCGAAAATCGCGTCATGAGTACGACCTCAATAGCTGATTTCCCTTAAGGGAAATCTTCTAAAAACTTTATAAAAATGGGATGGTGTGTGTAATATATCTGAGTGAGATACTAAGGAATAATAAGAAATTGAGGCTCCTATGCCAACTAGGTTTAGTTGGAAAAGTCTCCCCACTCACATTACCTCTGAGAATGAAGTGCGCTGGTGGCAGGAGCGCTCTCCCAAGTATTTTTCAAAGAAAAAACTTTATATCCCTAACACTTTTCTAATTTGATAAAGTGCAGCCCAGGCAATACTCTCCCTTAATTTACATAATGAGGCTTGCTTCTTTCAAATTAATTTTTGTGTGTTAAGAGTGTAAATTAGATCTTCAAAAATGTAACAGAATACTCAGGTGTTCATGTCAATTAGATGTTCACTGCTTAATGCTCTCATGATGTGTCCTTCATGAGAACACATGCAACACTAAACAACTGAATCTATATCTATTCCTTTCTAGTTTTTATTTTTAAACGTAGGTTATGTTATAAGCTCTTCATAATTTCATGGCATGGGTCACCAATAAAAAAACAACTTTCTCTTGGCCTACATACCACTTCTTCAGGGCTATCCCTTTTCAAAAATAATAACAATTATTAAAAAATTTAATAACATTTAGCTCGGAAAACCCTATGATAATTGTTTACTAGATACAGTAAACACAGTAGATACAGTTGACATGTGCCTACTTAAACGATATATTTATTAAATCTACTTATAGATTACTAATTACATTTCTGAAGTACTCGTTTCCCTCTTACTTTCGTTTCGTCTGTCCTCACTGGTGAGGTAGTTGATACTGAGGTTCCCGAAGTAGGTTAAGTCAGCTGACTACAAATTGATTATTTACACTTCAACTCGATTATTTCGCGTCAAAATTTAAAATCGTTTTCAGTTCTACTGATAACGTTCAAATTTATTTATTTATACAGGAGCACCCGCAACTATGCGATTTAGCTCAAAATTTAACAATGTAATAAAATCTATATAATAGAAAAATAACAAAAACTATATCAACAATAAACAAATTAAACACGATAAATAAAAGTAATAAAAACAACAAATATTATACTATACTACAAATATTCCATTAAAATAGTATTAAAGGTAACAATTTAAAATGGCTTTTATTACTATATATATATATATATATATATATATATATATATATATATTTCTATATACTAGTACATTTATATTACCTAAAATTATAATAAATTTCTCACAAGCTCAAAAGGTGATCAAACAGAACACAAGTTAAATTTTGTAAAACAAATTCAATTTTTCAAGATTTAGTGTATTGCCGATATGTGGGCTTCCGCCCTTAAGAAGTTCGTACATGTTATGTGGGGCCTCTTAAGTATTGAATGTTCCTGCAGTTAGTCAGTATGTGTTTAATGGTTAATGGCATGTTATGCAGAGAGGTCTTTCTGTTCTCGTCATCAGCTATGAGTGCGTTATATGCGAGTGTCCTATCCTAAGTCTCGTTAGTAGAACTTCGCCTCGTCTATTGTCACGTCCGCTGGATGGACACTCGCTTATATGAGGCTTTATTTCTCGTCCAGATGATTTCCTGGTGTTCTATGCCAACATTTTTGCCATTCATTTAATGTCGTCTGTTGTATTTGTAAATGTAAGTCTGGTAGGGTTAGTAAGTTGAAGTCAGAAGATTGTCTCAGGGTAACATGTTTGGCAAGTTTGTCCACGTCGTTTGTACGTCCGATGTTTTCATGTCCTGGAACCCACATCATTGTTACCTTTGTCTTGAATATTGTAATTTGTTCTAGAATCTGAATAATTAAGGGATGTGTGCTATAAATGTTCTTGAAGGAAAGTAAACAACTCAATGAATCAGAGTATATAGCAATGACATGTGTTGCAGTCTGTATGTGTGACAGTCCCAAGAGTATGGCATGCAATTCAATAGTGTATGTACTGTTATTTTTAGGTAGGTCTATTTCATATGGATGTTCAAATAAATATTGCGGCTAATGATCGTTTGCGCTCACACACACACACACACATTTATATATCAAAAATTGCAATTAGTTGTACAGAGGTTGATAGTTACACAGTACTGGGTTACCGGTATTCTGTGCAATGGAAAATGCTTTATCTTCCCAATTTGTTGAGTTAGAACGCTGTAAAAAGCAACTGATGGACAGGAGTGTTGCCTCTGTTGCAAAATAGGCTTGTTACGATTAATCAGAGAGTAGAGGTATTTGCCTTTTATTATTCTCTCGAGTCTGTTTGGCCCAGTTTGCAGTTGTGAGCCAATAGCTTTACTCTGATAAAAAGAGTCAGTTTTTACAAAAGGATTAATTCCTCTAAACATAAAACGTGAAGTTTTGTCTGTTTTATTCGCTCTTTGAATATTTAGCGCCATGAAATTTACATTTTATGTCACCATAATACAATGAAGCTGTAATAACTATTTCTGTCAACTATAGTACATGTTAGCTCTGAAAGTATTTCTTACCTTGGTGTCGTGTAACCGTAACGAAATGTAACAATTATTAATCTACATAAATTACAGTAAAAATGAAAAAGCAATTTATTTCATTGTCACATTTTCGAGGGTCCGATCATACAGGCATTTAGATCAGTTATTTCTTTTAGTTCTTTGTTTACAAATTTATTATTATTATTATTATTCATACAATAAACGCATTTCGCAACTGGGGCGATTTAGCGACGAATCAGTTATTTAATATACAACATAATAATTAGCATATTTAACATATAACATATAATTATTATATTTACATAAGTATGGTCATTTCTGCAAATATTTTCAGTATTGCCCTACATTATAATTTTTTGAAAATGTTGTTTTTTTTCAAGTAGTGTAACACGCGGTCTATATACGGGCTACGGTCATGTAGTAATTCAGTTGAAGTGTATGGTAGGTCTATGTGAGACATTAGATAGCAGACAGTTAGTATATGTTTTATAGTAAGTCTGCAGTTACAGCGTTGGCAGTAGGGTTCGTCTTCTCCAGTATGTAAATAAGTGTAAGAATTTAAGCAAGGTATATGGTCATTGTTAAGACCAACATCCCGTTGTAATGGTGGTACAGTGACCGGCTCCTTGAATACCATTTATCATTAATCTCTCTACACTTCCTTTCACGCGTGAGCCCAATCATATTTTAGCAGATTTTCTTTAACTATCTTAGTCTGAGGTTGTCCTCATTAAGCTATTTTACAAAATATTCTTGACATTTTCACAAACCAGAGGACTACTGCATTTTCACAAACCACAGGACTACTGCCTTTTTCACTACTGCCTAGGACTACATTTGGACACCAGATTTACTTGGAAATCCCACACAATAATTAAAAGACAGGAACTTAACAGACGATTCGGACAACTTTACGGACTGCTAAATAGAAGATCTCACTTGTCTACCGAAAACAAACTAACAATATACAAGTTACTACTTAAACCAATATGGACATACGCAATAGAAGTGTGGGGTACAGCAAAACCTTCGAACATCAGACGCATCCAGACTTTCCAATCCAAAGTCCTGCGCACCATAGTAGATGCTCCATATTATGTTACAAACCACACCCTCCATAAAGATCTTAATATCCCATTTGTAAAGGACCTAATTCCCTTAAGATTCAGAAAATTCCACAGCAGGCTATCCAATCATCCTAATCCAGAAGTCCTAGCCCTTTCCAGTACCACTCATCCATATTCCCCTCCACGGCGCCTCAAGAGACAATGGCCCAGAGATCTCCTATAGAAGTGTAAAGTGAAGTGATAGCAGTGGCTATTTTCTTATCAAGTGCCATTCCTCCTTAGCTCTTGACTTCCTTGCCAGGCAGGGAGAGGCTGCTCCTCTCATTGTGGTGAAGGGGTGTAGCTTCTGTCGAGAGTGATGGAGGACGATTGTATTGTACATATCACATTACCAAATGCATTTAAATGCAGAATGTAATATTCTTAATAAAATAAAATAACTATAGCCAGTATTTCACAACAATAAGAGCGTTAATTCTTATTTGATAGTCACCAATCTCGATATTTGAGCGTTTTATAAAGATCTGAAGTCTCTAAGTTACTGGCCGAAATCATCGGAGAGGTATGAAAGAACCCAGAAGGGGACTGAGAGTATATCAAAGTATTTCGGAGACAAGAGAAAACCTCTCCTGTACTCTCATTTGATCCTCGTGATAGGACACATATAATATAATCAGAATTAAGCAGATGTAAGAAGTACATGAGAATTATCTGAATCATTTTTTCATGGAATTTTGACAGGGCTATAAAATCGTGGAGAGGGTACAATTATTAGAGGCACCGCAATCCCTGAGAATGCCTAGCACATGGCGTACGCCCACGATGTATTGATTACTGGTGGAACATCGCAGTATTGACCAGTGTAGTAGATGAGTTTGCAAACAATGATAAGACGAAATACAAGATATGATGCTATTTGATATTCCTTTGCGGTGTTGGAGTGTATTTGCTGCAGACACAGTTTTTTTTTTTTTTAGTTTTTTTTTATTATACTAATTTACGAGATCGCAAAGACAGGCCACAGGTGCATTGGAGTCTGTCGTTTTGGATAACTCGTTTTCTAATCGTACATAATTTTAGTATCTGCAGGAGTACTATCGCGGTAAAGTAACATTGATGTTGATACTGAAGGGAGAAGGCTTGAGGTGGCAAGGTGTTACACTGCAAAAAGCACTCCAATTCATGAACGCCTATCAAAATGCGCGTGAATGTACGCAAAAATATAACAAGAAAAGTACGTCACGCAGGGGCTGCGGAAACTAAGCAGATTTCCCTCAGACCACCGTGAATATTAACTGAATAAATTCAAACTGTAATAAGAAATATTTCAGTCAATTTTAGTAAAATCCCAACGGGTAGTATCTGAAATGTAAACAAACAGGTCTGCCAACAACTCACCGGAAAGAAAAACAATTAATGAAATATATCAGAATATAACACATTAATTTTATTAAAAACTATTTATTGTATCTAGTACTGTAAATTACAATGAATCAGAATAATTTTTATCTTAATTAATCAAATTTTAGCAGTCCAAGAACTTAGGACGGGGGGGGGGCAGACCAGAACATATTTTCATGCATCTCGTATAATAAAGGTCTCTTAGAAACAATATTTGGTATTTAAGCTTCGAATAATGTGGTTTATGATATAACAGAGTATTGTTTATGTAGCATGAGTAGAAGTGGGGGTATGCTGAGGACTGAAAACTGAAAAATGCAAATATCTCGGTTAATATTCAAGATAGAGTATAAATGTTTATTTTCATATGTATAGTACATTTAATTTGAAATAAACTTGGTTATATACAATTTTTCGATCTGAAGTGTATTAATGGAGATATTTGGAATTTTCACCCCCCCCCCTTCCCACTTTACGATTTCAGCCGAACTTGATTTTTAGTTGGCGGCAGAGCGCTTTCGATGCTGTGCATCATCGTCAGTGCCCGAAGGTCTTCGATGTTGACCTGACGGCTCTTTGAGCTGGGCAAAAGAGGCGCCCTGCCGTTTTAATAAATTGTTCCTACCTACATTGATTTTTAGTCTTGAGCGGTAATAGGCAAATATATATACATTTTTGGATGGACCTCATTTTCGTCATCTCCTGAGTAGGATCGATGGACATTTGAAGAAAAATTTCGAAACTCGCGTCATGAGTACGACCTCAATTGCTAATAATATGTGTCCATAAATGCTTAAATGTTCCTGATGAGGTACCAGAATAATGTGAACCTGGTAGAGCAAAATAATGGAGCGGCCTGAAATTTGCTAGTTTTCATCCCTTCTGCCATAAACTCTGAACAAAAACACGTCGCGATGAAGTTAGCGATAGGGACTGCGACACAAAGGGAAGTTGTGTAGAAGGGAGCAGGGGGAGGCTGTCTACGAGATCATCTAGATAGGAATAATGAGCAGCTCATCTCATCAATATTCAGCTATCATACAGCTCATTCATTCCTGCTTCGAGACCGACAATTATTATTCCCCTCATTGAATCAATAATATATAACAATATTGATAGTTGACCTCCACATATGTTATGCAAAGGAATATTCATGTATTGGACTGGGCAATGGGAATACCTCCTTAGCATTGCTCAACAGCTGCCAGCATAGGCGTCAATTCCTCCGTCCTCAATATCCTAACACTATGATATCTGTGCACTACTGTAGCCTGTTTGAAGAGTTTAGTTTTCACGGATGAAGAGATTATTTATTTCTACTGTTCACCACTTGAAAAATGAATACACAAACATCGTTTATTATAGCCAACTTTTTGTAAAGAAACTCTGTAATGGAAAATAAGCTATTGAAGTCGTACTCAGGATGCGATTATCGAAAAATACACTTGAAGTTTATCAAGTCCGTCACGCAGGAGCTGCTTTAACTGAACAGACGTTTCTCGTGAAGTTTTGCAATAGATAAATCTACATACCAGTAACACTTGACACCACCGTGCATAAAAAGTGAATAAATACAAACGGTACTGGGAAACATTTCAGTCAGTTTTAATAACCACTAAACGGAAAGCTCTGAATTGCCAACAAATAGTTCTGCCAACTACTCGGAGCTGAACAGATAGACATATTCTTCACCGAAAGAAAAACAATTATGAAATATATCGGAATACAACATATTAATTTTATTGAAAACTTTTCATCTAGTATTGTAATTCATAATGGACAACAATAATTTTTATCTCAATCACTCAAATTTTAGTAGTCCATGAACAAAAGAAGGAGGGAGGGGGATCAGCAGAACGTATATGCATATATCTCACAAAATAAAAGTTCAATGAAAACAATATTTGGTATTTAACCTTGTAATGAAGTTTTTCATGATATAACAGCTTACTGTTAGTAACTCACAAAGGAGAAGCTTACACCAGTCTCTACGCCAATTTCACGAGAACCGAATGGCTACGGAAACGGCCGAACTAAATTTCAGCGGAATCGCAAGAACAGAACCGACAAGAGCCGAATATGAAAAATGAAAATATCTCGGTTAATATTCAATAGAGAATAAATGTATATTACAATATTTATAGTACATTTAATTTGCAATAAGATTGTTTCCATGCATGTTTTTGATCCGACTTATATCAACACAGATTTTTCGAGTTTTCGTCATCTCCTGGGTAGGATTGATGGACATTTGAAGAAATATTTCGAGAATCCCCTCATGAGTACGACCTCAATAGCTCATTTTCCTTAAATCTGATGTATTAAAGCCCGCCACGCGGAAACTAAGCAGATTCCCGAAGTTTCATGCCAATAAGTATTCTCTATTTATATGTAAAACGTGGCGAGTAGAAGGGGGGGGGGGTCAATGAAGGTAGAAGACAAGAAAGTACGGATAACTCGCTTAACACTTGAGTTACCAAACAATGCAACAATTGTAGAAAATCAAATGTTTAATATGATTGGTTCTATAACGTTTTATGATCCAACTCATAATAACGAAGGTGTTTCGAATTTTCCATTCACCCCTCTAAACCACCACTCTTCTTCATCCGATTTCAGCCTATAACAAATATGAATATGACTGAATCGGCTAAATATCGAGTGAAGTATACATTGATCAAATAAACATTTTCCAGCAAAGAACGAAAACTTTTTATTGACTTCACCATGACTCATATGCATGTGTCTCACAAAGTAATTGTTCAATGAAAACCATATTTGGCATTTGACCTTGGAATGAAGTGTTTCATGATATTGCAGCTTATAGTTAATATGAAATGAGTAGGAGTGGGGTTTAATGATGGCCGAAAACTAAAATATGGAAATATCTCGGTTAATATTTAATATAGAGAAAACATGTATATAATGAGATTTATAGAACATTATATTTGCAATAAGATTGATTTTATACAATTATTCGATCCGACGTATAACAACGGAGATATTGAAAATTTCGAAATCCCTCCCCCTCTGATCCGATTATAGTCATTAACAGTCTTCATCTTCATTTTTACATAAAACGTTTAAATATCGAGTTTGGTAACAATCAGACAAAAATTGTGACCGCTAGACCGTTAACAGACACGCACATTTGAGGAAATGTTTCGAAAATTCCATCATGAGTACAACCTCATTAGCTGATTTCCCCTAATAGTTTTTCTTTCAGGTCTGGAATATTTCTAGATATCTATTCAGCTCTGTGAGGTTGGATGACCTGTTTGTTTACAATTCAGAAGTATTCCTTTGGAGATATTATTAACTTGTAAATTGATGGAACGATTTCTCATTACCGTTTGCATTTTTACACTTAATATTCACAGTGGTTTACCAGTCCGAATATTTATCTGTTGTAAACTTTCGCGAAATCTGCTTATTTTACGCAGCTCCTGCGTGACGGACTTTTTTTATGCAATTGTATAATGGAACTTAATAATCAACAAATTTTATTTAAGAAATTGGATATTCCACATTGAATAAAAAATGTTGATATAATTGAATCTTGCGGTATATGACGCGACGGAGCTGAAATTGGGACGTCGCTAGTAATCAGGAAGACAGAAAATAGGAATAAGCGGTACACCGGAACCCTCCTAACAAGACTATGGAGTTTGAAGGCAGACGTCAAATTTACATTGGGTAAACTTCATTTGCGAAACATTTTATTCAGAAAGGGGCAGAGGTGTATGAGAATGAGCTTGCCAACACTTTTACATATATATCAGCTTGTTCTTCTGGCTGCTGTTGGGGAGATTGGCTGTTCCTCCCCCGATACCCGTCACATACCCCTCCCTCTCAAATCACCCACTGTCTGGCTTCGTTCACTCAATCTCCCTCACTCTCTCTCTTTCTCTGTCAACCTGTCTGCTTCTCTTTCTCTCTCTCTCTCTCTTTTACCCTTTCCTCTCTCACATTTACTTCTATCTCTGTTTCTCTGCTGCAAGACCTTTCAGTCTTTCTCTGTCAAAGGCCGTCACTGTTTCTTCTGTGACTCCCAGCAGTGGCCCTGATTCTCTCTCCGTCGGCCACACACCCAGTTTTTCCTTTTCTCTAATTCTTTCTGGCTCTCTGTTTCCATGCCTGTCTAGTTGTCTCTCACTTCTACTCCATCTGTTTTTTTTTTTCCCTCCCCTGACTTTCACACTCTCAATCTATCTACCACCTCTGCTGAGCACAAAACATGCTAGCACCTTCCAACTGCTAGGCACACAACACCAGTTCTATAGTGTTGCTGCTAGGCTGGGAAGAGGAAGTAAAAACTTCATTTAACGTGGCAACCACTCACCATATTCTGGCTGCAGGGACAGGGCTGTGGCAGATTCACAAAGTTGTAGTATCTGCATACCGCTCCTGGCAATTGTACCCTTGAACAGGCAATCCTGGTTTCCTTGGGAACGAAGGGGGAATGAAGAGGGTCTTTGGCCTTCTGGATCAGACCATCCAAAAATAAAGTCTTAATGAGGAAAAGTCCATTCATGCCGATAAATCTAAGAATGGAGAAAGAGTTTTCAGAGAGACATCGCTTTGCAGCCTGTAGCCTGCTGCTTAAGCTAACTAATGACGGGGATTAGCCAGAGCACAACTTCATTGTATTCTCCAGTCTGCCCCATTAACATGTTGTAAGTGGGAATTTCGACAAGGAAGGTAAAGTTGTATATAGGTTCTCAAATTATATATCACTTATTCGAGAAATAATTATGTCATTATTAGTTACTTTATGTAACTATTTATCCGTAACGTAATATATCTAGAAGGAAAGCCCAATGAACCTAAGGCTATAAAAGTCCATAGATCTTCGTCTTTACTCTCACCATTGAGTTAGGGGTGGCATTCAGTTGTGCTCTCTCTCTCTCTCTCTCTCTCTCTCTCTCTCTCTCTCTCTCTCTCTCTCTCTCTCTCTCTCTCTCTCTCTCTCTCTCTCTCTCTCTCTTCTCTCTCTCTCTCTCTCTCTTTCTCTTTCTCCCCCCCCCATCTTTCTCTTTCAACGCCAGTCTCATATTCTCCCTCCCCACAAAGTCTGTATTCCCTCCCCTTCACTCTTCCCTCTTGAATTCATTGTTTCGACTGCCTTATAATGGGCACATGCCTGTGTTGGTAGTTACAACTACACCATACACAGCTGTGACAGTTGATGTTCTCCAGCTGGCCAGACGGCAATTGATTTTTCAAATGGGTGTCACATTCAGGCACTCAGTTGACTGGCGGCTAGTGGCTTTGCTGCTTTATAGTAAGCCTGGGTAATGTTAGAGCTAAGAATCGCCGAAGCCGGCTTCTGGGAATAAATAATTTATTTACCGGGCAAAATAAAAAATGTTGGTAACTAAATAAAAAATTTAAGCTGTGAAGAATAAAATAATTAACATTAACAGCTATGTTTACAAAGGCTTGAGCTAAGGGCAAAAAGTTCGTTGATAATGTAGAGGAAAAAACATGAATGATTGTTCATTAAGTTTCAGTGTTATTAGATCTGTTTGAGGGCGTCTAGCACCTTCATTTGATTGGCAGATGAGGTTGTACTTATGACGCCATTTCCTAAAAATGTCCTTAAACGTCCATCGATCGTACCTAGGAGATGACGAATATGATGTCCTTTCAAAATTATATATATACACACTTGTCTGTTACCACTCTAGCGGTCGCAATTCGAACTCGATGTATAAGCGTTTCATGGGAAACTAAAGATCTCGGGGGAAGGAGAGATTAGAAGGGAGGAAATTAGAAAATTCGAAATACCTCCGTTATTATAAGTTGGAACGAAAAATTGTATATAACCAATATTATTGGAAATAACATTACCTATAAATATTATTATATACATATTTTCTCTATCATAAATATATAAGGAGATATTAGGATTTTTTAGTTTTTAGCTTTCAGTCGTGTAATATTAACAATATGTCGTTCATGATATAATAATACCTTGAGTGACTTTATTCTAAGTACCAAATATTGTTTACAAGAGGTCTTTGTTATGCGAGAGAGGCGCAAATTCATCAATTAAGATTTTACGCTCTTGTCTGGAAAATGGTTATTTGATTTATACCATACTGAATAGTTAACCGTTTCCTGCAACTCAAGAAGAATAGAATAAGGATAATTTAGTGTGGGAGGTCAAGTGAGTAGGGTTGGAGAGTAATCACATCCCAGCCAAACTCCAATAATTTCTGCCGGGTCTGCAAAGACACGTGAGGACGGGCGTTATCGTGACGGGAAACTATGCCTTTGCTTTTCTTTTCCATTTTGAGCAAGCATACCACTTAAAGATAAGGAATCACGGTTGAAACTAAATCATAAAAGCTCCTTGACTAATCTTTTTTTGGAACATGTAAACATTATTGGACAAATAAATATGATTTTATAACACAGAGACGATTAAATTGAAATATTGATAAACGCAAGGAACTTATTTTACAACCCAATACATAAGCAGGGGCTCAGGTTAGCCATGTGAGTTAAAGCGTTGGCCTTGATCTCACCCGGTAAACTTTGAGTGGTGAGTTCGATTCCCACCCTGGGCCATAGGAATTTATTTAGTGTCGGAATTCATTAAATAAAATCTTTAGTCCCCACCCTGGCTAGAAAAGGGTGGTAATCTATAGAGAACCCGTCCCAATTAGCCTAAGTTGCAAAATGTGGACGTTAATATAAATAAGTACAATAAAATACATAAGCATGCAAGATAGTGTCTTTCTCATCTGGGGGCATCAACATTTCATGGACCTTGGAGTACCTAACTAATGGAATATTCGAGAAAATGGAAAGGAAAATGAGAAGATTGGGGGAAAATTATTTACGGCGAATGTTTGCATCTGTAAAGGCTGACAAGGTCCAAACGATCGCCTCAAAAGCAAGGTTTAGCGCTGGGCTCAGAAAATATTCTCTTGAAATTTTTAGTTCCCTTGATCTTTCTTTGAATAGAGGTTTTAGGGTCTCCGACAAGGTCTATATAGTCTTGCTACTTTGTTCGTCCGTCTTTCATAGTCTTTGACCTTGTAAAGAGTAAACTCAAGTAATTCAAAAAGGGTTTATTTTAGTTCTTCTTGTTATAATCGTGCCGCTACATTTTTTGCTTGACCTCAAATCGGAGTGCCCGGAGGAGGGTCATAAGAAATTTTTGCTTTTTACTCAAATATTGTAACACATCATTGGAATGTTCTACATGTGAACTCTTTAGAAATATGTGAATTTATTTAAACTGGCGGATTTATGTATCACAGAATTTGATATCCCCTATCCTTTCATCGTTCCTGTTTGACATAACTGTATTTTTACCAGATTTCGCTAAGAGGAAAACAGCTATTGAGGTCGTACTCATGATGCGAGTTTTGACAAATTTCCTCAAATGTCCATCGATCCTACCCAGGAGATGACGAAAATGAGGTCCGTTGAAAATTATATATATATATATATATATATATATATATATATATATATATTTGTCTGTTACCGCTTTAGCGGAAGAAATGTTTGTCTTATCGTTACCAAACTTGATATATGATCGTTCATACAAAAAGAAAGATCAAGCTCTTTAATGGCTGAAATCGGACCTGGGGGGGGGGGATTTAGAGGGAGTGAGTTTCGAAAATTCTTAATATCTCCTTTATTATGCGTCGGAACGAAAAATTGTATAGAATCAATCTTATTACAAGTTAAAGTTACTATGAATATTGTTCTAAACATTTATTCTGTATCTTGAATATTATCTGAGATATTTGCATTTGCATTGTGTGTGTGGTCGGCAGGAGTCGGCTATTTTCGGGACTATCCGCCGAGAGCTAGTGCGGCCGTTTCGGTAACTATTCGTCCCTCAAGAATAGGTCTAGAGATACCTTACTACTACTGTTGTTATTAGGCAGATTTCTCTATTGTAAAACTTCACGTGGGAAATCTGCTTAGTTTACGCAGCCCCTGCGTGACGGACTTTTATATATTTTATGCTGTACTCTGTATTGAAAAACTGGACTAACCATAAAACACCTACTAACAGAATGCAGATTATGAAATTACTTAAACATTCCACATGACATAAAGTAACTTCTGTCTGAGGGTAGCCCACATATCGCCACTATTCTGACATATTTAAAAACAATTGGGTAGTTCAAGAATATTTATGTGTGTGTGATGTGTTTAAATTTGAATGATATATCCCAGTTTTAATGAGTAGTTGTTGTTTCTAAGTTACCAAATTTTCTTTTTACTTATTTATTTTTTTAAATTTAAGTTGTATTCGTGTTTTATGTTTGTATTAGTGTTTTGTGTTCCGTTTAGAGTATTCTTCTTTATATAATTTTGTGTGCTCCATTTTTTGTTATTTTGTTTCCTTGGTTTTTTGTATTTGTTTTCGCCACCTTTAAGAAGAGCCAATTAGCCACAATAGGGGATGTCAACACAATAAATAATAAAGTCTGTCACGCAATCTGCGTAAACTAAGCAGATTTCCCAAGCGAAGGTTTACAACAGATAAATATATATACAGGTACCACCGGAAATACACTCAACCGCAAAAAAAAAACCGGACACTTAGATTTAGTCTTATAAATTTGTTAAATACTTAATATATATGTATATTAATCTTTTTAATTAAAATAATTGGTTAATCTATAGGTTATTTAAACAAAATCTGCCAAAAGTGAATAATTTTTATTGATTATTTACACAAAAATACAAAAGAAAAAGATAAATTAACACATTTAAAAAAAAAAATTATTCTTCATTTTTATTACAGTGAATGGTAGACTTCGCTACCCCAAGAGTTTCGGCAATGTAACGTAAGCTCCGGCCTTCCATCTAAGTTTGAAAGACCCATTATTCTGGACCGAAATAAAAATAAATCATTAATTAAAGAAAATGCTTGGTTAATAATTAAAGATGTTTAAATGTGCGAAAAACTACTTACAGTTTAGAATAGATCAACTTCACGACAAATAAATCTAATCTGAGTTTTAACTATTTGTTTACTAATCCTGAAGGGATTAGTTCAATGGACTCTAAATTCTGTGTAATAACTAGAATACCCACATAAAGAAAATTACTGAAAATTAGCTTTTAATACGACAAAAATGAAGTGTCGGGTTTTTTTTTTGCGGTTGAGTGTATTAAGTGAATAAATACAAATGGAGAAATCTTGCAGTTACAAGTTAATAACTCTACAACGGAAAGCGTCTGAATTGTAAACAAACAGACCAGCCAACCTGAATTATAGACCGGAAAGAAAAACCATTAATGAAATACATCTGCGTATAACACAGTAATTTTATTGAAAACTATTTACTATAGCTAATGCGGTAATTTGTAATGAATCAGAATAATTTTAATCTCAATTAAAATTAAAGCCATAGCTCGTCCGTTACAAAAATGCAAATATCTCAGTTAATATTCAAGATAGAGAATAAATGTATATAACAATATTTATATTAACTTTAATTTGCAATAAGATTGGTTTTATACAATTTTTCGATCCGACGTATAGTACCGGAGATATTTCAAATTTTCGAAATCCCCCCTCTAAAACCCCCCTCACACTGGTCCGATTTCAGCCGCTAATGAACTTGATCTTCCTTTTTACATAAAACGATTAAATACCTAGTTTGGTGACTATTAAACAAAAATTGCAACAGCTGGAATGTTAACAGATATATATATATATATATATATATATATATATATATATATATATATATATGGTGTTGTTATTCTTTTAGGAGTTTTTGTCAATTTTGATGAAAAATGAGAAATGAAGAAGAGAATAGTTATTTATTATACAAGTGACGAAAGTAGATCATTTTACAACTCAAGTGAAACGTTTACCCACACGAGCGTAGCGAGTGTGGTAATTTCACGCGAGTTGTAAATTCTACTTTCGTCACGAGTGTAATATTAAATTTTTTCTGTAATCGTGTAATACATGATCAGATCTAACCAGAATATGAACAAAATTAGGATGTTGTGAAGATTATGGTATGTTGTTGGTAGGTTATAAGCATGGTTGTGAAAGGATTATAAGCATAGTTATAAAACAACTAGTGATGATTGTGAAGTCGTGCAGTTATAAACAAGTGCAGGTTATAAACAAGGAAGGTAATTATTATTATATTTAAATTTTAAAATATATTGATTATTTCCACCAATAATTCATTCACATTTCAATTTATTTTGCTAAAATAAATTCTTACAATGTTAAGAAACATTTAAAAGCATTTAATTTCCAACTTCAAATTATTTTTTAATTTATACTTATTACTAATTAAGAAGGCAATTCACCTTCTTCACTCTATTGCAAAATGTTTCACTTTCTTCACTCATTTCAGTTTAGTAATGTTACCATTATTCAACGATTACATAAAAAATAATGATTCTCGAAATATTGGCATAAACTAAGATATTTTCATCGACATTGAACAAAACTTCAAAAAGAATAACAACACCATATATATATACATATAATTTTGAACGGAGCTAATTTTCGTTATCTCCTGGGTAGGATCGATGGACATTTGAGGAAATTTGTCTAAAATCCCGTCATGAGTACGACCTCAATAGCTGATTTCACCTTAAGGGAAATATGCTAAAAATTATGTTTTTATTGAGATCATAAGAATTATTGAAGAATTTTGCGTAGACTGTAAAAAATAATGAAACTTCAAGAGAAGTATATGGGGAAGTATAATGTCGTGGTGTGAAAGAGAGCTTGAAAATTCTAGGCTCGGGGCTCCCATAGCCATTCAGCCTTTACCCTTTCTCCTTCTTATTAATGAACCTCTATTACCGGCTCCAGGTCTCATATTAGAAATCCTTTACCCTCTACCCCTGCCTGTCCTTAAAAAATTTACCGATAGCCCTTTATCCTTATGAGCAGGGGTTAAACGAGTTTATTAATTCTTTGAAAAAAAAAAAAAAATAACCATCATAAACTAACTATTAATTGCGACTTTATTATTTAGCAAATTTCTTTAAGGCGAATCAGCTGTTGAAATAGGTAGGGGTTTTCGGAAATATTTTCGAAATATTTACTGACCATAGGATCATTTCAAATTAGAGAAAAAAATTTCGGAAATTTGAAATATCTCAGTTATTATCGTCGGATCGTAAAATTGTATAGAACCAATCTTATTGGAAAAGTAATATACTATTAATTTTATTATATTACTATTTATTATATATATATATATATATATATATATATACATACGTAGGTCGTCCAGAAAGTGAAGAACGTTTTAGCATCCTATCTCCTGGGTAGGATCGATGGACATTTGGAGACATTTTTCTAAACTCGCGTCATGAGTACGACCTCAATAGTTGATTTCCCTTAAGGGAAATCTGCTAAAATGTACAAATGACAAGTTTTCAGCAGAAATTTATTTTTTAAAGGTTGTGCCAGGCAGGCTTGGAATTATTAAAAGCTATCAGGTATGAGATGGCCTCGTTACAAATTCTCCCCTGGGAAATCATTTTTAAAAAAAAATGTATGCATATTTTTTTTTTTTTTTTTTTTGTGAATCCGTCCTTTTACTCGCCTTTAATGTTACAGATGGTTTGGTCGTTGTCATTTAATATTCAAACACCTTTCTCCACTGAGCTAGGCCATTTTAATGCGTTTCGTAATGTTAGGAAGGTTCTGTGTGTGTGTGTGTGTGTGTGTGTGTGTGAGTGTTGTGTTGTGTGTATGTCTGTGATATATATATATATATATATATATATATATATATATATATATATATATATATTGTCCAGAAAGTAAAGAACGTTTTAGCATGGTTAAATAAAAACAACATATATCAACACCAAACTTTATTTACAATGCCACTGTACCTTATTCTACTTTTCTACGTAATCCCCGTTGTTTTCGAGACACTTGTTGTAACGTGGGACTAGTCTTTCTATTCCGACGTTATACTCTTCAGCCGCAAACGATTTGAGCCATGTTGTCACTGCTTTTTTATGCTCGTCGTCATTTCCAAACTGTTTCCCACCCAAAAATGTCTTCAACTTTGGAATAAGGTGGTTATTACTAGGTGCTAGGTCAGGGCCTACAGGGCCTGTAGACATTTTTGGGTGGAAAACAGTTTGGAAATGACGATGAACTTAAAGAAGCAGTGGCAGCATGGCTCAAATCGTTCGCGGCTGAAGAGTATAACGTGGGAATAGAAAGTCCGTCACGCAGGGGCTGCGTAAACTAAGCAGATTTCCCACGTGAAGTTTTACAATAGAGAAATCTGCCCAATAACAAGTGTAGTAAGTAGTAAGGGATCACTAAACTTATACATGAGGGACGAATAGTTACGAAAACGGCCGCCAGAGCTCTCTTCGGAAAGTACCAAACAGCTCACTCCTGCCGACCAATGCAGAATACAAATGCAAATATCTCGGTTAATATTCAAGATACAGAATAAATGTATAGAACAATATTTATAGTAAATTTAATTTACAATAAGATTAATTTTATACAATGTTTCGATCCGACGCATAATAACGGAGATATTTTGAATTTTCCGAAAATCCCCTTCTCTAAACCCCCCCTCCCACTGGTTTGATTTCAGCCGTTAACGAACTTGATCTTTCTTTTTGCATAAAACGAATAAATTCCGAGTTTGGTAACGATCAAACAAAAATTGCGACCGCGTTAACAGACAAATATATATATAAAATTTTGAACGGACCACATTTTCGTCATCTCCTGGGTAGGATCGATGGACATTTGAGTACGTCCTCAATAGCTGATTTCCCTTAAGGGAAATCTGCTAAAAACTAGTCCCACGTTACAACAAGTGTCTCGAAAACAACGGGGATTAGGTAGAAAAGTAGAATAAGGTACAGTGGCAAGGTACAGTAAATAAAGTTTGGTGTTGATATCTGTTGTTTTTATTTAATCATGCTAAAACGTTCTTTACTTTCTGGACAATATATATATATATATATATATATATATCACAGACATACACACACACACACTCAAAGACACACACACACAGAACCTTCCTAACATTACGAAACGCATTAAAATGACCTAGCTCAGTGGAGAAAGGTGTTTGAATATTAAATGACAACGACCAAACCATCTGTAACATTAAAGGCGAGTAAAAGGACGGATGCACAAAAAAAAAAATATGCATACATTTTTTTTTTAAAATGATTTCCCAGGGGAGAATTTGTAACGAGGCCATCTCATAGCTGATAGCTTTTGGTAATTCAAATAAAGGGTTAGAACCGCCAATATAAATGATATTATTGTCATACCTCTCGGTGGAGACCGTCGTCATTGGCTGATGGTTGAGTACCGCTGGCAAGCGCTTTCGATGCGATGGCATCATCTTCAAGCCTGTTGATTGTGTACTGAGTTGCTTGTCCGTCAGTCAGTGGGATCAGATCTAATAAAACGTAAACAACCCACCACACATATCAATTTACCTGAACACTAACACACCCGCTGACAGATCTGAGTAGTAAATAAACAGATCTCGATTCAAACGTAAACAACCCACCACACGAAAACAATTTACCTGAACATCAACATCCCTCGTGTGACAGATCTTAATGGTAAGTAAACAGATCTGGACTAAACGTAAACAACTAATACGGTGAACAGAGCTTAAAACCACTGACTGACGGACAAGCAACTCAGTACACAATCAACAGGCTTGAAGATGATGCCATCGCATCGAAAGCGCTTGCCAGCGGTACTCAACCTGATAGCTTTTAATAATTCCCAAGCCTGCCTGGCACAACCTTTAAAAAATAAATTTCTGCCGAAAACTTGTCATTTGTACATTTTAGCAGATTTTCCTTAAGGGAAATCAACTATTGAGGTCGTACTCATGAAGCGAGTTTCGAAAAATTTCTTCAAATGTACATCGATCCTACCCAGGAGATGACGAAAATGAGGTCAGTTCAAAATTATATATATATATATATATATATATATATATATATATATATATATATATATTCCTGTTAACGCTCTAGCGGTCATATATATCATATATAGAATTTTCGAAACTCTCTCCCTCTAAACCCCCCTCCCCCTGGTCCGATTTCAGCCGTTAACGAACTTGATATTTCTTTTTGTATAAAACGATCATATATCAAGTTTGGTAAAGATAAGACATTGTAGCGAAATTTAAATACACGAAGGATTAGGAGAGAGGGTCGCGTATTTGGGAATTGCGAGGTGGATCAAAGAAGCCAACAGAGGATCGAGTTCGTTCGAGTCCTGTTGTGGAAGGGTCTGGGCCGCCCTTTGATGTTTTGCCTCCAATCGATATAAGACCGAACCTAGTCAGTTTTAGTTTGATCTCAAGTGCTCATATGTGCGTTCAGTGCTACAGTACGACTTAGTGCAGTGCAGTAAAGTGTTTTTATGTGAATAACAGTGTTGTGCCGTGACTGTAAGTAACAGTTTAGGGCCGCGTTTAAGACAGTGCAGTGCCGTTAACTTCGTGAAGTAAAGGACATCACAGTGCCCTCTTTTGGTGAATTTCAGTGACCGTGAGTGAATTATTGGACTGTGTAATAACAAGAACAGTGACGCTATCAGTGCATATTGTGAGTAGTAATTAAGAATAATTTACCGAATGTATTATGCATTGTTAAATAAATTGTGCAGTGATAAAGACTGTGAAAATTGTGTGTGTTTAATTTTGCAATCCAAAAGAACTCTTATTAACAACGTTTATTACTGGTATCGTAATAAAACGTAACAATATATATATATATATATAGATATATAGATATATATATATATATATACAGTTTTGAATGGACCTCATTTTAAGTTAATATGCACAAATCAAATTTTTCTTCCCTAAATGTGGGCCTCATAAAGTAATATGAAAAGACATATTCTGCCTGAATCTAATCTCTAAAGTTAAGAAGTGTAACGCCGGGTCTGTATCAATTATTATGTGAACGATTAGATTAAAAATAACTTCTAAGAGCCGAAGTAAAACGACACGTCTCTTTAAGGAATAAAAATATAAATAGAATAAACGAAGAGAGAGATTTTAAAAGAGTTAAAGGGCGTCCCTCCTTGACATCTTCACAAAAAAAAAAAAAAATCTATTTGCAAGAGCCACGTCACCGTCCTAGGTGTTTCTTTCAATTTCTTAGGCGGATTACTTAGTTTTAAACGAAACGAAACGAATTTTTTTATTTTTACTCGTTTTCCTTCTCTTAAATGTTAGTGCCCTACTTCTACCCCAGCTATCCTTGCGGTAATTATACGTCTATTGCAATTTCAAAAGACATTATTGCTCATAAAGGTTAAATTCGTTCAACATTCAACTACATGCTTTAGGGAACTATGAGACGTACCTGCGTGACGGACATTTCATCATCAGTTCCTTAGGGCCAGTAAACATTTCAACAATATTTCAAATTAAATAGCTGATATATTAACATTTAATTTCCATTAAATGTTGACATTAATTTTTTAAAATTTATAACGTCCAATTTATGCAACTATGGCTAATTGGGACGGGTTATCAACAGGTTACCATCCTTTTCTAGCCAGGGTGGGACTAAGGATTTTATTCAATGAGTTCGTCATTAAATAAATTCCTTTTTGCCCAGACGGGAATTGAAGTCGCCACTCTAGGTTTAACATGTGAGATTAAAGCCAACGCTTTAACTCACATGGCTTAACTGACCACCGACATAAAATTATAGAATACGTCAAACAAATTTTTTTCTTAAAAAAGGTTATTAATATGTCAATTCATTTCTCTAAAGATTTCATTTCAATAGCTACTGAACCCTGATTGGTACATAGACACTAGTACATGGTAGTTAGCTTTCGAAAATGCAATGCCTTATGTCCCTCTCTGGAAAAGCTTTTAAAATTGTATTGCAATGAATATTCTAAATTTCTTCGAGGGGAATTTTAAATAACAGTTGCGCTTTCTTAAAATTTTTACAAGCATAGAGAAAATAATCTTACAATTTACTTAGTTTCACTTTAGCATTGGTTGTTAAGCGGCGGCACACGTGTTCGATGTTTATGATGTTGTAATGAGTGAGTGTTTTAAATGGATTCTGACGGTTTTCAAGTATATTATTGTAGAAGAACTTCTTTTTTCGCCTTCATTGTGGCTAAATTTCATAATTAAAAAAGTTGTTCAAATTTTTTAGTCTTCAAAGTATATATATATATATATTAAGGAATATGTAAAATACTATACCATATTACGCCTTAAACTTCTACTATACTTTTAATACAGAAATTCAGTAACTCAATTTTGCTCAATCATTAGGACTCCAACTCGGAGCTGTTGGAACCAGAATTAGCTTCGATGACTGAATCTGATTTGAACTTTGAAACATTAGCGGATTTTTCATGATTTGGGAACATAAGTACCCAAATTTATATATATATATATATATATATATATATATATATATATATATATATATATATATATATATCTCTCTCTCTCTCTCTCTCTCTCTCTCTCTCTCTTGAGAGAGAGAGAGAGAGAGAGAGAGAGAGAGATAAAGAAAAACGCAATAGCAGATTTTTGGATTTCATACACCATACTTACATCGTGTTTGAGGTCATCGGATATAATGCAAGGAGTAGGACAAGATTTTTTTCAGTTGCATCTTTGAAGTGTATGATGACAGGATGTAGAGTGAAAGAATTTGAGGTTCAGTGGTATCCTTGGGCTTCGACATTGACCAAAATAGCAATTTTAGGGTAAGAATTGAACATATCGAAGTACATTTTAGACTGATGAATTTTATAATGTAAACGATATTTCATTTAGAATAAACTTGTGTAATGTACTCGTAACTACATTTGTAGTAACCTTTATTTATCATTTTCTTTTAATTCATATAAATTTCTAAATTTTTAAAAATATTTATTTGTAAACTTGGAATAAACATTGAAGGAGTCAAATAATAACCATTCATTTTATTACTTTAGGTGGTAGATCACATGTCTTAGAACCAAAAAAAAAAAAAAGATTTCCATGATTATCCTTTTCCCTTTTGAAGATATTCAATTTTACGTGAAACTATGTATTTGCTTTCAGAAAAACTCAAATAGACTCTTTGTAATTTTTTCTGGTCACAAATACTTACTTGGTACCTTCGTTTATTTTTTTGTTGTTTTTAAATATATTTATGAATATATGAATACACACAAAATCTCATCAAAATCGGTTCAAAAATAAGAAATTTATAAATTATTTTTGAATTCAAAACAAATTAATTTTACTGTTCCCTATCAATAAACAACACGAAAATCTCAAAACTTTAAGAGGCCATAAAATCAATACCGTTAAAGATATATCATAAATATTTGGTATTGTTTCTCAAATCAATGAATAGAACACCTAAAATAAGTTTCAACAAAATCTGAAATGATGGGTGTCAAAATCATTTTTTTGTGGTTGATTTGACATGGAATGACCCTATTATCTTCTCGAGCACTAGGAGCTTCAAAAATCGCTACTTCATTAACTTGCAAACCAAAATGTGGAGGGACCTAAACAAGCGATATTTTACACGATTGTTTTATGTCAAAAGATAGTTTACGTAAGTCTAAAACTATGATAAGAATGGCACAAAGCACCGACTGGGTTAGAATATATTGGGGTAGATAATCTTGAGTCCATGTTCCAATATATAAGCATTATGGAACGAAGTATGGTTATAATACTTGGAATTTGCTGAAACCTTGCGATTCAAATACAAATTTTATAGGATTGGTAATAGAGATGGTGGACGTGATCTGGTTGAAGACGGCTGAGTTGGTGCTAATGCGAGAGGACTGCAGGGGGATGCGTGGAGGTTTTATCTCCGTGCCAGCCCATTACACGGGCCCTTTCCTGTCAAAAGGGGTTATACACTCCTCCACTCCTAGCTATTGTGTTAATACACGGCCGGCCCATTAATATTCGATTCGTTTGAGTTAGCAATTATTCAATCAATTAAACTCTAATTTATTCTGTTGGTCCATTACCACAAAAAATAAGAGGGAAAAAACTGGTTTCACTGCCATTATTGAAACCGCATTCTGGGGCTGTTCATATGCGTTTGTTTTTCGAAGTATACAGGTGTTATTTCCTCTTGTTTGCCTTTCAATAATTACAAGTATATATGCATTGTTTTAGCAGGTTTCCCTTTGTATAAATAATAATTTCTTCATATCTCCATCGATCCTACCTAGTAGATGACGAAAATGAGGTCAGTTTAAAATTCTCTCTCTCTCTCTCTCTCTCTCTCTCTCTCTCTCTCTCTCTCTCTCTCTCTCTCTCTCTCTCTCTCTCTCTCTCTCTCTCTCTCTCTCTCTCTCTCTCTCTCTCGCTCTCTCTCTCTCTCTCTCGCTCTCTCTCTCTCTCTCTCTCTCTCTCTCTCTCTCTCTCCCTCCCACTCTCTCTCTCTCTCTCTCTCTCTCTCTCTCTGTCTGTCTAGCTCTCTCTCTCTCTCTCTCTCTCTCTCTCTCTCTCTCTCTCTCTCTCTCTCTCTCTCTCTCTCTCTCTCTCTCTCCCTCCCTCCCTCTCTTTCTCCCCCTCTCTCCCTCCCTTCTCCCTTCCTCTCTCCCTCCCTCCCTCTCCCTCCCTCCCTCCCTCTCCCTCCCTCCCTCTCCTTCCCTCCCTCCCTCCCTCCATCCCTCCCTCCTCGCTCTCTCTCCCTCCCTCCTCCCTCCCTCCCTCCCTCCTCCTCCTCCCTCCCTCCGCCCTCCCTCTCCCTCTCTCTCGATTTTTTTTCCCGTTATTATAAGTCGGGTCGTAAAAGTCTATACAATACATATTTTCTTTATCGTGAATATTAACCGAGATAATGGGAATTTTTAGTTTTCGGCTTTTAGTACACCCCCACTCCTACTCATGTCGTATTAACAATAAGCTGTTTGGTTTTTTAAACAGTTTTGGTGTTTATTGTATCATTACGTTTTGTCTATTTTAAAAGATCATACATTTTGAATGGAAACAAGATTTATTTTTAAAGAAACCCACGAACCAGCTCATTATCTCTATAGAGCACAGCAGATTTTTTTTGTATTTTTTCTGAGAATATTATGATGATGTAATGAGCCTTAAGGAAAATCAGCTATTGAGGTTGTATTCATTACGCGATTTCAGGAAATTTTCTTCCAATGTCCATCGATCCTACTCACGAGACGACGAAAAGGAAGTCCGTTCAAAACGATATATATGTGTCAGTTAACGCTCTATTGGTTCGCAATCATTACCAAAAGCGATATTTAAATGTTTTACGTAAAATTAAAGATCAAGTTTGTTAATGGCTGAAATGTGACCAGTGGGAGAGTGGGAAGATTCAGGGAGGGGGGGTTCGAAAATTCACGATATTTCCGTTATTATTCGTCGAAAAATTTTATAGAATCAATCTTATTGAAAATGTAATTTTCTATAAATGTTGTTATGTATATACCTTTGCTATATTAAATAATAACCGATATATATGGATTTTATAGCTTTCCACTTTCAGTAAACTCCCACTCCTACTCATATCATATTCACATTAAGCAGTTACATCATGAACCACTTCATCCCAAGGTTAAATATCAAATATGGTTTTCATTGAACTTTTGTTTCGTGAGATAAATACAAATATGTTGCCATCAATTAAGAGTTTCTTTACTGGGAAATGTTCTCTTATGTATACCATACTCGATAGTTAACCATTTCAAGCAACACTATAGATCGTATTTGCTATTGGCTGAAATCGTGGGTGTTAAGTGAGGAGGGGGGGGATACGAAAGTTCAAAATATTTCGGTTATTATGAGTTGGATCATAAAATGTTATATACCAATCTCCCTCTAGCGGTCCTAATTTTTGTTTGGTCGTCACCAAACTTGATATTTAAACGTTTCTTGCCAAAATAAAGATCAAGTTCGTTAATGGTTGAAATCGAACGAGGGGAGGTCGGGTTTAGAGGGGGGATTTCGAAAAATGCTTCCGTTATAATGCGTCGGATCGAAAATTTGTATAGAACCAATCTTATTGCAAATGCAATGTTCTATAAATCTTGTTATGTACATATTTAATATTAACTGAGATATTTGCATTTTTTAGTTTACGATCATCAGTAAACCCCCACTCCTACTAATGCCATATTAACAATAAGCTGTTATATTATGAAACACTTTATTTGAAGCCTAAATATCAAATATTCTTCTCATTGAACTTTTACGTCTTGAGATAAATGCATATACGTGACGCACGTGGAAAATCTGGTTAGGTAACACAGCCCCTGCGTGACGGACTTTCTGGGTAGAAATAAAGATACCTTGAAGGGGAAACTTCAGACAAGACACACACACATACAATGACGGTTGTTACTAAGTATTTATTGAATAGGTAAATGAACTCAGAACTTTTAAAGATACATTTAAAAAGTAAAGCTTTGTTTTGATAAGAAATCCTCGTTAGTAGGGAAGGCATTTGAAATATATATATATATATATATATATGTATATATATATATATATATATATATATATATATATATATATATAATACTAAATGGCGATATGGATGAGGATACCAAAATGTGAATTATAAATATTACAGGGCGATGATAACCTGGTAGTTTTTCGCCCTTAAACCCTATACAACAACAACATATATAATACTAGAATTTGAACAGAACTCTTCAGTCTCAAAGAAAGCCCTGTAAAAGAAAGGAGTAAATCTAGAGAAAAGTCGGCCACAAATATGTGGTCTGGATAGTAATAATGGCAAGGAGCGTGGAAGTCTATGTGTATATTTACATATAGATTAATTGTCCATCTTCAAATATTTATTATCAGACTAATTATCAGTATATGTTATTTGCTGTTGTAAAGAGAGTGCTGCTTTCTGAGCAGTGTTTACTGAGCAGGAACTATGTAATCGAACCTAAACCCCCTTATTAGTGTGGCCACTCAAGGCTGGAACTGCCACTGACAGATGCGCTCTATTATATCGCTCACCAACACTATTCCTTCCTCTTCTAATTTACAATATGTTTTCATTTACTAGGAATAAATCTCCTCCATACGTTTTAGTAAATCCGAGGGAAATTAGATACTGTGGTTCTACACTGGTGCAAATGTCATCATCAATCCTACCTCCATTTTGGCATTAAGAAAAATGTGGTTAAAATTTGTGAGGTTATATATATATATATATATATATATATATATATATATATATGTGTGTGTGTGTGTGTGTGTATATACATATATATACACTCCCCGACAAAATTATAGGCCACCTCAATTTTTCTGTTAAAAATTAATTTTAGTTGATCAATTGTTATATAATTTAGTTTATTTTATATGATTTTGCAAGGACAAATAAAAAACAGTAAATTTTATGAAATAAGTATATTTCTAATCGAAAAAACAAACAAAAACACATTGAATGACCGCGACAAAATTATAGGCCAGTTTATTTAATCTCTGTTACCTTTGATTATTCGCCGCTTTAATAATGCGTTGAGCCGCCATTTCTTTCTAAGACTTCAGCCAATTGCTTTGGGAGAGATTTAAAAAGTTTTTTTATATACTTTTTACGAATAGTGGACCACTTTTCTTCGATGCAAGATTTCAGTTCTGGGGTTAAACTGTCTCCCTCGAGCATAAACTGGACGAGAAAGTTCACCCCAGCAGTTCTCAATTATGTTAAGGTCTGGTGATCGGGCTGGCCAGGGAATATTTTTGGCAGTAAAAAAATTGTTTACTATGCGAGCAGTGTGGACAGGTGAATTGTCTTGCTGAAAGATGAACCACCTTCGAGTCAGTTCTTCTCCTCTCCCAACAATTTGCTCCCGGATGATGTCTATGTACTTTTTTGCGTTTAATGTTGCAGAACAAAACACTAAATCTGTCTTTCCATAGTATCCTATCGCAGCCCAAACCATAACACCTCCTCCTCCCATTTGACGTTTACTTAAAAATAATTTTTCCTTCCGCAAATCATGAAAATAATATCGATATCCATTAGGCCTCAGGAAATTAAACTTCTTTTCATCGCTGAAGATAACTTTCTTCCATCTCCTTCCCCAAGTAATGTGTTCCGAAGCAAACTTCTTTCTGTGGGCCTTGTGTGCTTTTTAAAGAGGGGGCTTTGACTTCAGTTTAAGGTGCTTTAAACGACTGGTCCTTTGCAAAAGGCGTTGAACATTCCTGACATTTGTTTGGACCCCAGCTGGTTCAAAAATGTCTCTCGCTGTGGCTGTAAGAGTTGTATGCATGGCGTAAAATGGCTCACTGTTCTCGAACAGTCATTGCCATGGGCCTACCTGTGCTTTTCTTCTTGCCATAATCGTTGCCCAGCCTAATGAAATTTCTTATTAAATGTCTGCTTCTATTTAAAGTTTGAGCGATTTTCGATATTGTCAAGTTGTTATCGCATAATGTTTTAATCACATCCTTTTCACTCGCAGATACCACTTTTCCCCTAGGCATTACGTAATAAAATTTAATTAGACTCACTGATCAAAACAACTAACACTTCCCAGTAGCACTAGTCACTAACAGTGTTCCAATAGCAAGATTTATTTAAGAACTGAGAGGCTGGACTATACTTTTGTCGCATGTCAATATTTACATATTAGCTAATGCTATGGTAAGAAGGATCAGGACTTATTACTGATATTCCATTCTGGAAGGAAGTGGGATTAGAACAGTATTTATTTGCTTTCGAGGAAGTATGACATTCAATATTGTCAAAAATTGGCAAAATTTGGGGTGGCCTATAATTTTGTTCATATGCCTCTCTTATAACCCCCACTCCTGTTCATCTCAGAGAATTTTAATATCGCCTAAAGTCTAAGCTGGGTTTGTAGTAATATACATACCAAGTTTCATAAAATTCGGTTCAGCCGTTAATAGGTGAAAAGGTAACAAACAAACAAACAAATAAACAAACAAACAAACAAATAAGCAAACAAACATACACGAAAGAAACAAAATGCAGTTATGGTGTCTATGACATGTGATACGAAAAGTTATTTTGTAAATTTGACATTCCACCGTAATTAATAAAGTTTAGAAGTCTGTTAATATAATATATTAACTCTACGAATACGTCGTTATATTGTAGACTTTTATTTCATTTAAACATTGTATCATTCAGAAAATCTTTATTTATAGTTTTACTAGGCTAATCATGGTACGATAGCACCCCTCCCACGTTGAAGGGATGGTGTGTAATCAACCAAACACAGTGTTGCACATAGATTGTACCTTATTAAATTACCTTCGAGCTGCAGGCACACTGAAAGCTCTGCATAGAATGTGAATTGAGATAATTGGGTTTGAATCATCAACCAGTGCACTTCGCGTGAAATAGCCACGAATGGAGTTTTGCAATGCTAGATGGGCGGAGGGGTTTTTTTCTTCTTGTTTTTTTCTCCTCGTGGTAACTCCTATCTAAAGTCATTTATTTGAGTACATGCTCCATTGCCACATGACATAATACATGTATGGTTGTGTATAAATAAAATGAGTTTTACAATTTAATAGATTATTATTATAAAATAAAATTGTGAAATAAAAGAAATAATTATAAAATAAAAATGAAAAACAGTTTAAATAAATTTAAACTCAACCGACGTTACGGTTTTGCTCTTTTTTAATTTTCGAGTTTATGTAAAGCATAGTATATTGAATTATAATTCTCATTCCCCATAATCAACTTTCAATTCTAACGTATTTTTTATTTATTTATCATAAATTAAATAAATAAACAAATAATGTATTTTTACTACGTTCATACTATAATATTGATAAACTTAATGACTTCATTAAATAATATATGAGGGGGTTCTGACCAACTCCTTTTAAACTTATGTTCATTACTAAATTTAACCTGTTTTGATTAAAATTGAGCAGTCATAGAGTAAATGTAAAAACGTTTGTGTTGTCTGTGAGTCGCAAGTGCATTTGTCATTGTCTTGAATTTAAAATCCTGTTGGATAATGCCATGTCTGTCCATGTCCCGTTAGACATTATAGGAATTTCTGATGCTCCCCCTAAGGCAAATCATCTATTAAAGTTGTACCCATGACGCGATTTTCGGAACATTTCCTCAAATGTCCATCGATCCTACCCAGGAGATGACGAAAATGAGATTCGTTCAAAATAATATATATATATATATATATATATATATATATATATATATATCTTTAGGTTTTATATATATATAGGACTTTAGTTTTTATTAAAAGTTTTAAGTCACCAAACTCGAGGAAAGAGAATAAAAAACAAGGTATTCCTTCCTATTTTTACTCTCTTTTCTCGTATTTTGATGAAAAACGGGACGCTTTCATCAATATAATAATAATAATATATATATATATATATATATATATATATATATATATTTGTTACCGCTTTACCAGTCAAAATTCTTATTTGATCTTAACAAAACTCGATATATAAGCATTTCGTACAAAACAAAAGGTCGAGTTCGTTAATGGCTGAAATCGTACCAGAGGGAGGGATTGCGGATTTCCCCCCAAATATCTCCGTCATTATACGTCGGATAGAAAAATTGTATAAAACCAATCTTATTGCAAATTTAATTTCTATACATATTGATATATACATGCACTTTCTATCTTGAATTTTAACTGAGATATTTGCATTTTTCAGCCTTCAGCAAACCCTCACTTCTACTCGTGTCACATGAACAATACACTGTTATATAATAAACCACTTTATTGGAACCCTAATCCCAAATATTGTTTTCAAGAAACTTTTATTATAGGAGATTCATGCAAATACTCCCCCCCCCCTCTTAAGTTCTTGGACAACTAAAATTTGAGTGATCGAGATAAAAATTATTCTGATTCATTATAAATTACTGTAATAGATGTTATATATAGTAAATAGCTTTCAATAAAATTAATATGTTATGTTCAGATATATTTTAGTAATTGTTTTTCTTTCCGGTGTAGAAAATTGCTATCTATCTGCTCAGCTCTGAGAGGTTGGCAGACCTGTTTGTTTACAATTCAGACGCTTTCCGTTGGGGTGTTATTAAAATCAACTGAACGATTTCTCATTACCGTTTGTATTTATTTACTTAACCCTCCTAATAGCACGGGTCCAGACAATCACAGCCTACCACGGGGTCCTTGCGGGACCCCACTCTTTTTTACGTTGTTTTTCATATAAAAACATACTTTATTTGGATTTATTAGTTAGGAATATGAAAAATGACTACAATTAATGCATACCTATTACAATTTTATTGATTGTATGAAATTTATTTATTAAAAGAATTTATTGATTGTAAACAATTTATTGATTAAGAAACAAAAACCTTCGTTTATTGTTTTGGTTTACTGATTTGACTCATTGGAGTCATCATTTTACGTATTTTGTTAGCTCAGTTGCCGTTTTAAGAATCAATTAGCTTCCCGTTTTTCATCAAAATACGAGAAAAGAGAGTAAAAATAGGAAGGAATACCTTGTTTTTTATTCTCTTTCCTCGAGTTTGGTGACTTAAAACTTTTAATAAAAACTAAAGTCGTTTTTTTTTTTTCCGTTGTGCAAATGTTTCAGTTAACTTGAAACCTCCGTTGAAAATGGACCGGATTGTTTCCTCAAGAACAAAACGAATCCTAGAATTAGTGAATTATTATGACGAACAGCTTGATAATTTGGAAGAAAGTGAAGAGTGCTCCAAAGCTGATGACGTTGAAATCGCGAGCTAAGAAGATGAAGAAATTATAGTTGATGAAAATATTATAGAAGATGAAGATGAAGAAGAAATTGACCCCCGTGGTAGTTTGTGATTGTCCGGACCCGTGGTATTGGGAGGGTTAAAAAAGTTATACGTGTAGTACCATGGGGTCTCGCAAGGACCCCAAACAAAGTTATTTTAGAAATAAATAAATTATTAATGGTTTATCTAGTAGAATCTATAAAAACTGTTAATACGATCTGATACAAAACCGTTTCAAAGGAAAAGTCACAAAGTAACAATTCGATTGGTCAAGTTTTTCATAAAGTTTTCGTGAAAATTCCGAGAGCTGGGGTCCTCAGAGGACCCCATGGTACTGGGTGGGTTAATATTGACGGTGGTGTTAAGTGTTACCAGTACGTAATTTATCTATTGTAAAGCACTTGAGAAATCTGCTTTGTTAATGCAGCACCAGCGTGACGGACTTTATTTATTATTGAGTGGGGTGGTTCCTGGCTTTTCCTGTTCTTATTCATTTTTTCGTTGTCCAATTGATTGACTCACTAAACAAATTCCAGAATGCTCACCTTTTCTTATGTAATATCACCCCGGCCTCTCCACCATAGCCTTTGCTACTTCAAAGAACTTAAATCCAATCAACAACTTTAAAGGGCGATATAAAGGAGGGCGGTGTATTGAAAAGCTGCTTTTGAGAGGAATAAAAAAAGAATGAAAAAGAATTATAATCAGAGAGATGAGGATTTTTAATACCCTTTTTTAATTAAACAAGCAATTTTTACCCCATTTTATCTTTCCACGGTAAAGAAATTTTCTCTCACGAAAGAGATAAATATTATTATCTAAAACTACTATTGTTACCGCTTTTAGGCTTGATATTTACTTTATATAAAGCAAGCCGGTTGAGGGTTATTCTTATTGTGATTATGCAACTGTTACAGTCGTTGCCAAGGATCATATAAAATACACTCAACCGCAAAAAAACCGGACATTTCATATTTGTCGTATTAAAAGCTAACTTTCATCAATGTGTTTCTTTATGTGGGTATTCTAGTTATTACAGAGAATGTAGAGTCTAAGTCCATTGAACTAATCCCTTCATCAAGGGATTGATCATTCAGTTGATCAAGTCTAAACTGTAAGTAGTTTTTCGCACATTTAAACATCTTTAATTATTAACCAAGCATTTTCTTTAATTAATGTTTTATTTTTATTTCGGTCCAGAATAATGGGTCTTTCAAACTTAGATGGAAGGCCGGAGCTTACGTTACATTGCCGAAACGCTTGGGGTAGCGAAGTCTACCATTCACTGTAATAAAAATGAAGAATAATTTTTTTTTTAAATGTGTTAATTTATCTTTTTTTTATTTTGTATTTTTTTTTGTAAAAAATCAATAAAAAGTATTCATTTTTGGCAGATTTTTTTTAAATAACCTATAGATTAACCAATTATTTTAATTAAAAAAGATTAATATACATATGTATATTAAGTATTTAACAAAATAATAAGACTAAATCTAAGCGTCCGTTTTTTTTTTGCGGTTGAGTTTATAAAGTCCGTCACGCGGGGGCTGCGTAAACTAAGCAGATTTCTCAGGCGAAGGATTACAATAGATAAATCTACATACTGGTAGCATGAAGGATAAATGAATAAATGAGGTAATGAGAAATCCTTCAGTCAATTTAAAAGTTAATAATCTCTACAACGGAAAGCGGCTGAATTGTAAACAAACAGACCAGCTAATCTCCTAGCACTGAATAGATAGATAGACCGGAAAATACAAACAATTAATGAAATATATCTGAATATAACATATTAATTTGATTGAAAACAATTAAATAAAGCAAGTGCTGTAATTTGCAATGGATCAGAATCACTGTCATCTCAATCACTCAAATGACAGTAATACAAGAACAAAAGAAGGGGGGGGGGTCAACAGAACGTATTTGCATGTATATCACAACATAAAAGTTCAATGACAACAGTATTTGGTATTTAACCTTGTAATGAAGTTTTTCATGATATAACACCTTACTGTTAGTATGACATGAGTAGAAGTGGGGTTTGCTGAAGGCTCAAAACTGAAAAAAGCAAATATCTCAAGATAGAGAATAAATGTATATTACTATATTTTTAATACATTTAATTTTCAATAAAATTGGTCCTATTCAATGTTTCAATCCGACGTACAATAACGGAGATATTTCGAATATTTTAAAATCCGCCGACCCTCCGACTGGTCGATTTTAATCATTAACGAACTCGACCATTTGTTTTGTATGAAACCCTTATATATCGAGTTTGGTTACAATCAATTTAGAATTTCGAATGGTAGAGCAGTAACAGACGATATATATATATATATATAGTAGGTAGGTAGGTAGGTAAATAGATAGATAGATAATTTTGAACATACTTTATTTTCGTCATCTCCTGGGTAGGGTCAATGGACATTTGAAGAAATTTTTAAAAATCGCGCCATGAGTACGACCTCAATAGCTGATTTCCCTTAAGTTTACAATTAACTCTCTGAACGAATTGACTTCAATTTGTCGGTTTTTAGGAACACTGGTTTCTCAGACCAGAACTTTATTGCATGCAATCAACAATGGACTAAAGAACTATTATATGTATAAATAAATAATTAACAATTATTATGAATGAACTATTGCAATGATGTAACTTATCCATTAAAAATAAATAATTTGACCAAGAACAAATAAAAAAGTCCGCAGGGGCTGCCTAAACTAAGAAGATTCCCATGTAAAGTTTTACAGTAGACAAATGTACATAATGCTAACACTCAACATCACCGCGAATATTAAGGGAATAAATTCAAATGAGAAATCTTTGTCAGTTTTAATAACCTCCCAAAGCAATGCGTCTGAATTGTAATCAAACAGGTCAGCGAACCCCTTAGGGTGGAATAGATTGATAGAAATATTCTTCACCGGAAGAAAAACAATTACTGAAATATATCTGAACATAACAAATTAATTTTATTGATAACTATTTACTTTCGCTAGTGCTGTAATTTATAATGAATCAGAATTATTTTTTTCTGAATCACTCACATTTTAGTAATCCAAGAACAAATGAAGGGCGGAGGGGGTGGGGTTCAACAGAACATATTTGCTTGTAGAAAACCGTATTTAGTACTTAACCTTGAAACGAAGTGGTTCATGATATAACAGATTTTTGTTTATCTGACATGAGCAGGTTAATATTCATGATGCAGAATATATCTATACAACAATGTTTATAGAACATTAAATTTACAATAAGGTTAGTGAGTACTATACTTTTTCTATCAGACTTATAATAACGGAGATATTTTGAATTTTTGAAATTCTCCCCTCTAAACCCCACCTCTCCCAGGTCCGATTTCAGCCATTAACGAGCTTGATCTTTCATTTTTCATAAAACGATTATATTCGGAGTTTGGTAACGATAAACGAATATTGTGACCGCAGAACGATAACAGATATATATATATATATATATATATATATATATATATATATATAATTTTGAACGGACCTCATTTTCGTCATCTACTAGGTAGGAACAATGGACATTTGAAAATTGATTGAATGGACAACAGAACGTATTGGAATATATCTCACAAAGTAAAAGTCTAATGAAAACAATATTTGGCATTTAACATTGGAATGAAATGGTTCATGATATAACAGCTTTTTGTTTATATGACATGAGCGGGTTAATATTCATGATGCAGAATATATGTATAGAACAATATTTATAGAACATTAAATGTACAATAAGGTTTGTAAGTAATATACACTTTATCGATCAGATGTATAATAATAGAGATATTTTGAATTTTTAAATTTCTCCCACTTAACCCTCCCAGTGCCATGGGGTCCTCCGAGGACCTCAACTCTCCGAATTTTCACGAAAACTTTATGGAAAACTTGACCAATCGAATTGTTACTTTGTAACTTTTCCTTTGAAACGGTTTTGTATCAGATCGTATTAACAGTTTTTATAGATTCTACTAGATAAACCATTAATAATTTATTTATTTCTAAAAAAACTTGGTTTGGCGAAAAAACCTTGCGAGACCCCATGGTACTACACGTATAACTTTTTTAATACATACCTATTACAATTTTATTGATTGTATGAAATTTATTTATTAAAAGAATTTATTGATTGTAAAAAATTTATTGATTAAAAGAAATTAAAAGTTTTAAGTCGCCTAACTCGAGGAAAGAGAATAAAAAACAAGGTATTCCTTCCTATTTTTACTCTCTTTTCTCGTACTTTGATGAAAAACGGGAAGCTAATTGATTCTTAGAACGGCAACTGTGCTAACAAAATACCATTATATTCAGAGTTTGATAACGAAAAACAAATATTGTGACCACAGAACGATAACAGACATAAATACATACACACACACACACATATATATATATATATATATATATATATATATATATATATATATATATATATATACACTGCTCAAAAATGAATAGGGATATTGGCTGTTTTGTGGTATTTATGGGGCCTAGCATTTTTTTTTTTTTAAATTATAAATATTATTAATATTTATTAGAAATTATTGTATTTTTTCCCAATAAAAAAGAAATTTAATTAAGATCGATTTAATTAAAATTAATAGGATAAGAAAAAATAACCAATATCCCTATTCATGTATATATAATTTTTAACCGACCTCATTTTCGCCATCAACTAGGTAGGATCAATGGACATTTGAAAATTGATTGAATGGATCAACAGAACGTATTGGCATATATCTCACAAAGTAAAAGTCTATTGAATGCAATATTTGGCATTTAACATTGGAATGAAATGGTTCATGATATAAAAGCTATCTAGAACAATGGTTTAGAACAAAGCACACAGATTAATTCTAGGCCATATATACTATATATTCGGAGATCATTGCGACATATATAGACCGTATATATGTCGCAAAGTTTTCCGAATGTTATAATAAAAATAAACAGCGTTTCGGTAGACGATTCAATGTATATAAAAGAGCTCTAATCCTCAGTCGTGGCGGCACTGCTCAGGGTTTATCTATTGATGGTAGATTTCACGTGCCAAGTATCTGGGAACCATTACATGTGCTTTAACTTATGATCCTCATCTAAACGAAATGGAAGGAAAGAATTTCGTTGGAGCTTGTGATTTCTTATAAAGATTTATCTGGAGGACAGGAGATAATAGAAAGGAAAAAGTATCAGAAAACTTGGAAATCTCTTCGAGAGTGCCACGATTGAACTGGATATAAAAGGATTTTATTTCGAGATATGGTTCGCCCAATAACTATGGAAGTTCTACATTCAGGCCTCTTCTCGGGGCGATTATTTATTATAAGAGATATTATCATTCACCATTATTTTCATTTTAGCGAAAAAGGACGGAGGTGTTTTTTTTTATGAATTATAGTCTTAATATTATTTTGTTAAACTAATTAATTGTTAATTATTAAAAGTTAGTTCTTTTTTTAAATAAAAGGTTAACATTGTTATCGTAATGCCAATATACATAAAATATTGGGTAAACATGCATTTACAATGGGACTGCACGGCCTTCCACCACCAATTTGAACGAAACTTTTTCAGTGTGTAGTACCTAATGAAAAACAAATTCACTTAAAGCGAGAGAACGCACTTCTCACGCGTTTGTCTAAATAAAATGTTAGAGTTGCCTGAATGTCTTGGGGCGTTGTTAAGGTAACTATTTCAAAGGGAGTGGGTGACTCCTTTTCTTCTTTTTGTAACCACAAGATCTCGAGATCGAATCTCACCAGGAGCCACAATTTTTTTTCTGGATTTTTTTTTTTTTTTTACTTTTTGTTACTAGGACGTTGGTTTAATATTAATAAATAAATAGTTGTTTTTAATTATTGGTATTTAATTTTTAAAGTGTTCCATTTATTTAAAGAAAATCGAATGGTTTCTGTCGAAAATATAATAGGTATAAGGAAATATTTAATATTATAGATGAAATATATTTCTATTAATTGAATACATAAGTATGTAACAATTGTCAATAATAATGCGGATGTATTGATAATATTTTTAAACGCTTTCATTTAGCTTTACCCGTTTGAAATTATTTTATTTTACAATTAATAAAGATATTTAAAATTTTCTAGCTCTAGAGATAAAAATACTCTTTAAAAGTTTTATACTTTAGGGCTATATTAACATTGTGCTTGGCCTTGGGTCACTGACGTATATTCCTATCAAGTTAAAAATGTTATCAAGCATTTCCTAAACTGCTCGTATTTGATTCAACAGAATCACTAAATATGATCTACAGAGGACTGTATTAAAATCCATTCTATTTTTGAACACCATTGTCATCCCTAATAAAATTTTTAACTTGATGAGTGGAATATATGTCAGTGATGCAAGGGCAAGTATGTGTAAATATAGCTCTGAAGTATAAAACTGTACTTTAACAGAATTTGTTTTTCATTAGGTTCTAAACACTGAAAAAGTTTCGTTCAAATCGGTCGGGGGAAGACCGTGCACTCCCCTTGTAAGTAAATAAATATATTAATTCAATGAACTACTTTGATTTAATTGGGACTGATGAAGACCAACTGACATAGCAGATGCTTGAAGAACAAGACTGAACTCTGCCCTGTGGGTCATACGCGATTTAACTTACTTTCACGGCATCTTTTTTGAGCTGTATCTAAATTCCTTCTTTAATCACTCCGATTTTCTCATTTTAGCAGATTTCCCTTAAGGGACATCAGCTATTGAGTTTGTACTCATGACGCGATTTTCGAAATATGTCCATCGTTGTTACCTAGGAGATGAAAAAAAGTCCGTCACGCAGGGGCTGCGTAAACTAAGCACATTTCCCACGCGAAGGTTTACAATAGATAAATATACATATAGGTAACAACACTACCAGGAATGCTAAGTGTATAAATACAAACGGTATTGAGAAATATTTCAGTCAATTTGCAATAAAAGTTAACAATCTCTACAACGGAAAGCGGCTGAATTGTAAACAAACGGCTAAGGCAACATTGTAGCACTGAAAAGATAGACCGGAAAGACAAACAATTAATGAAATATATCTGAATATAACATATTAATTTTATTGAAAACAATTTACTAAAGCTAGTGCTGTAATTTGTAATGAATCAGAATCAGTTTTATCTCAATCACTCAAATTTTAGTAATCCAAGAACAAAACAAGGGAGGCAGGGTAAACAGTACGTATTTGCATATATCTCACAAAGTAAAACTTCAATTAAAAAAAATATTTGGTATTTAACCTTGTTATGAAGTGGTTCATGATATAACAGCTTATTGTTAATATGACATGAGTAGAAATTTTCTGAAGGCTGAAAACTGAAAAATTCAAACAATATAACAATATTTATAGTCCACTTAATTTTCATTAAGGTTTGTTCTGTAAAGTTTTTCAATGTGACGTACAGTAACGGAGATATTTTGAATGTTTGGAAATCCCCCCTCAAACCTCCTCCCTTCCACTTGTCCGATTTTAGCCATTAACGAACTTGATCTTTCCTTCATCAAGTTTGGCAACGATCAAACAAAACTTGCGTCCGCTAGAGCATTAACAGACATATATATATATATATATATATATATATATATATATATATATATATAATTTTTAATGGACCTCATTTTCGTCATCTCCTAGGTAGGATTGATGGACATTTGATGAAATTTTTCGGAAATCGCGTCATGAGTACGACCTCAATAATGAAGCCCGTTCAAAATTATGTATATATATATATATATATATATATATATATATATATATATAGGGTGGTCTACGGGAAACGGACGGTAGCGCAGTACTTGGTGGCTGGTGGAGGGGGAAAAGCGCCGTCAAGGTCACTCGAGTCCCCACCGCCTGCCATTATGTCGCTGTGGACGAATGATCATTGCTTGTTGGCATACAACACAGTTATAAAAAGTGGTGAATCTCAACAATGTTTCAGGCGTTATTTTCATAGCGGACGCCATGGTGAAATACCGAGTAGGAACACCATTATATCGAGGGTAAATTCATTTAGATCCACGGGTTCTGATATGAAAACAAAGCCAACTTGTCCTTTTATGAATTTACCTACCTTAGAATGGTGTTCCTACTCGGTATTTCACCATGGCGTCCGATATGAAAATAACGCCTGAAACATCGTTGAGTTTCAACTACTGATTCACCACTTTTTATAAATGTGTCGTATGCAAACACGCGATGATCTTTCGTCCACAGCGGCATAATGGCGACTGAATGGCAGGCGGTGGGGAGTCGAGTGACCTTGACGGCGCGTTTCCTCCTCCACAAGCCTCCAAGTACTGTGCAATTCAAAACCGTCCGTTTCCGTGGACCACCCTGTATATATATATATATATATATATATATATAAGTTTTATTTAAATCCTAAATAAATAAAGTCCGAATAAAATGATGGAGGAAGTGGTGTTTTTTTAAAGTTTGTGGAATCACAATCTGTATATTATTTTTTATTTTATTTTTTTCTTAAAATGATATCCAGTTGACCTAAATATATATCTAATGGAAATGAATAGATGATATATTTTCTAGGTGAATTATTATATTTCAGAAAATCAAGTCGAGCTGGAGAGACTTTCTCTAGAAAGTATTGTATCTTATTCAAAATTCGTGAAATAATTTCTTCTTGCATTCTTAGCCCTGTGCTTAAATTAAATTTCACAATTTAATCTCCCCTTTTTAATAAATATTATGCAAATGCTGTGCTTTTATACTGCTTCTTTCGTTGAGAGTTTGTGTTGGGAGCTTAATAGTAGGCTTGGATCATGGGGGACCACAGACAGGGGAAGTGGGGCCAACCTGAGTCTCTTGGCTCCTTCCCAAATCCCGCCGGCCTAACTCCAGTTCTTATTTGATTCCATACAGCCCTGCAGATTTGAATATATAATGAGATTGCTTAGAAACATCTATAAAATTTTATAAAGACTTTTATGATGGTGCAATAACGAATACTATATAAATTTAGAGGTTTTACATACCACCACCCCCGTTAGTTCTTGTACAAAATACCAGATTTTACCCATGGATATTTTCTTTGGAGCCAAACAGAAACATCGCCAGCTCAATTTATACAGTCTGAATAATATTAATAATAAAATAATGTAATTAATTTTAATTGTATATCAAAATATTTAGTTCACCTTTAGTTTCGTAAGGAACATTTAAACAAGTAGCTTATTAACGATGAAATAAAAATTGTGGCTGTGGAAAAGTTAACAGACATTTAACAGGTATATATATATATATATATATATATATATATATACACACACACACACACACACACACACACACAGATATATACAGAGTCCCATCTTCCCATGCCCCCCCCCTTAAAATCGCCAATTGTGTTAATAAAAGGCGCTCCATATTCAATCTCGTCACCTTCTCCATTACTTCTCCAGCGACCGTAACTTTGGAATTTCCAATGGAATACCTTACGTTATATGGCGGATTCTTGTAGAAAATCAAATTTTAAAAAGAGTTTATATCGGTGAATTTTTCAATTTGACGCATCATTTAGCCGTAAAATGCACAAATCTTTATTTCAGAAACGGCAGGTTTTATTCAAAAATGCTGCGACATAAAAGTCGTATCAACAAAATTATCTTTGAAAAAAAGTGTATAGGAAGAGCAATGAATTCTGGGGGAAAAAATATTAAAACGAAGTTACACAAAACTGATATAATAAAAAGACCTTGTCTACTGTTTTTAATATTATGCAGAGTGCATTTTTGGAGTCAGCGCTCCATTTTTAGTGCCTGCTGAAAAACAAAACCTTGAGTCAATTTAACAATCATAGCATGACCAGAAGGAAAAACAGTCACAAAAAAAACAACAAAAAAATAAAGAATATAAACAATAGAAAATTTAATAAATAGTCAACTAATAAAAATTAAAGAAGTTAAAAACGATAAGCGTATGTCAAAAACTTAAAACTATAAATAAAATTAAAAAACTAAAAAACAACACAAATTACAGATAGGGAAACATCACAGTGGGTGGGAAACTCTGAAAAGCACATCAGAGGAACTGTAATGCAAAAGACATCTAAAAAATATATAATGAACCACCCCATGCTAATAATTGAGATGAGATGTAGAAGGTACCTGATTACAGCTGTGTAGACTGGACCACGACCGCCGGGCGTCTGAACCTCTGTCCCCGTAGAGACGACAAGGCCCCGTCACTAACATGTCGAAGCCTAGCCACCTCTTCCTTTTTATTAATATTACCATCTCCCTTCGTCATTCTGTCCAGCTTTATATGTATGTCAAAACTATTCTTGATGATTCTTCCCTGGAAGGTACCGCACCGTTTTTAGCAGATTTCCCTTGAGGGAAATCAGCTATTGAGGTTGTACTCATGACGGAATTTTCGAATTTTTTTTTCAAATGTCCATCGATCCTACTTAGTAGATGACGACAATGAGGTCCGTTCAAAACTGTATATATATATATATATATATATATATATATATATATATATATACTGAAATCGGACCACGGGGAGTGGGGGTTTAAAGGAGAGGGTTTTCGAAAATTCGAAATATCTCCGTTACTGATTGTCGGATCGAAAAATTGTACAGAATCAATCTTATTACACATTAAATTTACTATAAATATTGTTATATACATTTATTCTCTATTTTGAATATTAACCGAGATATTTGCATTTTTATTAAATCTGGGAGGCTAACGGACGAAGTGTCTTTCCCGCCAAAAGCTTGTTCGACCGTTTCATCAACTGCTTGGCTCTCGTGAAATTTCTCTATTGTAAAACGTCACGTGGGAAATCTGCTTAGTTTACGCATCCCCTGCGTGACGGACTTTTTTTTTATATGGAGCTATGCAGGTGGAAAAATGTATTCCTTGAAAAATAATTACTTAATATTCCTTGAAATGTAATTAGCTAAAAACAAATTAATTTTAAGAACGTTTATAAATCAAAAAAGGAACTTTTTTTTGGTATTTCGTTTAAAATACTTTTGTTTTTATTTCAGAATCCATTCTTTTCCAATAGACTTGTTTCAAAGATAATTTTTTTGCACAAGGAGGAATGGATTCTAGAATAAAAAAAAGGTATTTAATATGAAATTAAACAACGTAAAAGTAGTCATGATTGAATCCAAAAAAATGTTTACTTCAAAAAAATCAACATTTTTGTTAGTTTTGTGTAACTTAGTTTTAATTTTTTTTATTTTTTTATTTGAGGATTCTCTTGTCATAGACTTCTTTCAAAGATAATTTTGTTGGCTACAACTATTATGTTTTTGCATTTTTGAACAAAACGTGCCGTTACTGAAATAAGAATTTGTGCATTTCACGGCTAAAGGATACGTCAAATCGCAAAATGTATCGTTTTGCAAATATAAAGTGCTATAAATGCTATTATGTTTTTTCACTAACTTGATTATTAGCCAAGATATTTGCATTTTTTAGTTTTCGGGCGTCAGTCAAACCCCACTCCTACTTATGTCATATTAACAATAAGCTGTTATATTATGAAGCACTTTATTTGAAGACTAAATACCAAATATTGTTCTCATTGCAGTTTTACGTTTTGAGATAAATTCAAATACGCGACGAACGTGGAAAATCTGCTTCGCTAACTCAGACGGACATTTTATAATGTTGTGTACAAATACCCCAAAACATATTGTTACGTTTTTATTATTACCAAAACCAGTAATAAACGTTTTTAATAAGAGTTCTTTTGGATTTCAAAATTAAATACTCGCAAGTTTCACAGTTTTTATCACTACACAATGTATTTGGATAATGCACAATAAACTTGGTAATTATTCTTAATTACTACTCACAGTATAGACTGATAGCGTCATTGTTCTTCAGATTACACAGTCCAATAATTCACTCAGGGTCACTGAGATTCACAACAAGACGGCACTGCACTGTCCTTTACTTCGCGGCACTGCACTGTCCTTTTCTTCGCGGCACTGCACTGTCTTTTACTTCGCGGCACTACACTGTCTTAAACACGGCACTAAACTGTTACTTACAGCCACGGCACAACACTGTTCTTCTTATAAAAACACTTTACCGCACTGCACTAAGTCGCACTGTAGTACAGATGTGAACATCAAGACAGGTGAGAATAAAACTGAAACTGGCTCGCAGCTGGCCGCTCTTTATAGGTTGTCGGCATACATCAAAGGGGAATTGTCTCGTTCATTCGAGGCTGGGCTAGACGAGTCTATAGAGGCTAGAACTTTCTGTCGGCAGCTTTGATCTACGTCACACTTTCCAAATACGCGACTCTCTCTCTCTGAAGGATTATTCATCTATTTAATTTTCGCAACAATATTATAAACTTGACGATATTCTATTCTTTTCCGTGCTAGTGAAGAAATATTTTGAATAAACATAGAGGAAAAAAATTGGATATAGGAAAAAAAACAGAACAAAAGTTTTAGGGGAGGGAGTTTGAACTTCCTAATTAGTAGCGGAGTACGGAAATTTTCTGGTAGAGCTGGCTGGCAGATGACAGTGGTTGTGAGGTAGAGTATTTCAAGATTTACGGGCTATGATTAGTCTTGCTGGAGATGGACCGTCTCTCCGCCTCTCTTGTTCTTCCTTATCGGATTTTCATATGTACATAAACTTATGTTCTCTGATTACTTTTCTTTTAACCACCTAATTATACTTAAGCAGCTTTAAGGGCCGACCTTTTAGCAGATTTCAAATGCCCATCGATCCTACCTAGATGACGAAAAAGAGGTCCAATCAAAATTGTGTGTGTATATATATATATATATATATATATATATATATATATATATATATATATATATATATTATATTTTTATTATTATATTTGTATTATCGTTACCAAACTCGATATAGTTGTTTAATGTAAAAAGAAAAACCAAGTCCATTAACTGCTGAAATCGGACCAGGAGGGGTTAAGAGGGGGGGAATATTGAAAATTCGAAATATCTCCGTTACTATACGTCGGATCGAGAAATAGATAATCACTTTATCCAACAAATTTATATACAGTTTGTGGGGCAGCTCGATTGCTTTGAGATGATGAAGCACACAGCAACTGAAGTCAATCCTTAGGACAACAGTAAAACAATGCATATTGTACTTAGTCAGCTAACTAAAATAAACAGTCAGCATCCTAAAAGGTGTATGTCACTAGATATAAATTAGAAACTCTATTATTGGAATAACATGATCCGTCGACCTATAATAAGATCACTGGTCAAAGCTAAAATTAAAATATACGGTGGGAAATAATCCCTAAGGCATCGATAATGATACCCTCGACCAAGGTTTGAAGAACCTTCTTATCTATTCCCACCTCGTCAAAAAATGTCTGGGGACGTTTCGGGACCGTTCCTCGGGCACCGAACCACAAGCCTATCACCCGAAAATCTCGCTCCCCAAATGTTTCCCTGAATTTTTCGGAGTAAAATTTAGTACATTTCTCATAAATATTTTTCTTTTCCTGGTGGATCTTCTCCGCTTGATCAGGGTCGTTGCTCTCGTACCTTATCGTTGGGTCCAGGATGTAGGCAAATTTACAATTCTCCTTGAAGGCAATGATGTCCGCGTACCTCGTTGACCCTGCGTCATCGACAGCGTACACCTCTTCAAAGCATGTAAAATTCTTTGCTTTCAGGAGCTCCATGATAGCATGTTTTACCCGGTGATGTCGCCTCGTGATCAGCATCATGTTATGTGGACGATTCCCGACCACATGGGCCGGTGTTGCGGTCTCCCTGCCACACCTTCAACTGAGGGTCCAACATCCGCTGATTTTGAGACAACTCCCGGGACACCACGCAATGGGGCGTAATTTATATTAATTTTGGCAGAGTTTGTCCATTCTGAAGCAGAGAGCAACTGTTTCTCGGTCATATGCTTGTTCAGTCCTGAGTTTTCACTAAAATGGTGGATTCCAACACCCTGCCACTTGCATGATGTCGGACTTTTATCAGATTCCCGTTGAGGGAAATCAGTTATTGAGGTCGTACTCATGACGCGATTTTCAAACAATTCCCTCAAAAGTCCATATATCCTACCTAAGGGATACCGAAAAAGTTCACACGGGGGCTGAGTAAACTAAGCAGATTCTACGTCACGAGGGAGTGACGTTTAACGATAGCTAAATCTACTTACTGGTAACAAACACCGCCGTGAATATTAAGTCAATAAATACAAACGATTGTAAGAAACCTCCAGACGGGAAGCATCTGAAATGTAAACAAACAGGTCTGCCAACTTCTTACCGGAAAGAAAAACAATTACTGAATTAAATCTGAATATTAGACATTCATTTTATTGAAAAATATATACTATAACTAGTACTGAAATTTAAAATGAATCAGAATAATTTTTATCTCTATCAATCAAGTTTTTGCAGTCCAAGAACTTAAAACGCTCCCTCCCTCCGGGAGAGGGTTCCCCAGAACGTATTTGCATGTATCTCGTATAATAAAGGACTCTTCCAAACAATAGTAGGTATTTAAGCTTCGAATACTATGGTGTATTGTATATCAGAGTATTCTTTATGTAACATGAGTAGAAGTGGGGGTTTTCTGAAGGCTGAAAACTGAAAAATGCAAATATCTCGGTTAATATTCGAGATAGAGTATAAATATATGTAACAAAATTTATAATACATGTAATTTGCAATGTGATTGGTTCAATAGAATTATTTGATCCGACGTATAGTGACGGAGATGCGCCCTCTCAATCCCCCCCTCCCACTTTTTCTATTTCAGCCATTAACGAACATGATCTTCCTGTGAACCTCATTTTCGTCATCTCCTAGGTAGGGTCGATGTACATTTGAAGAAAAAAAGAAAAAATTAGAAAACGTCAGGAGTACGATCTAAATGTCTGATTTTCCGTAAGGGACGTCTGCTAAAATGAAGTGCGTTCAAAATTATAAATACACTTGACTGCTAGAGCGGTAATTCTTATTTGATCGTAACCAAACTCGATATACGTATAGGCGTTTCATACAAAACTGAAGGTTGAGTTCGTGAGTGGCTGAAATCCAAACAGTGGGAGGGGAGGATATTCGAAATGTCTCCGTTAATAGACGTCGGATCGAAAAATTGTATAGAAGTAATTTTTTGCAAATAAAATGTTCTATTTACGTTTATTCTTATATTTAGTATTAAGAAGATATATGCTTCTTTTTTTTAGTTTTCGGCCTTCAGTAAACCACCACTCCCTGCTCATGTCATATTAACAATAAGCCGATATTTTAACAATTTATTCAAAGCTCAATTACCGAACAATGGTCTCAATGAACTTTTACTTTTTGAGATAAATGTAAAAACGGGTCACACGTGGTAAATCTGCTTAGTTAACCAAACCCCTGCGAGACTGACTTTTGAGAATAGGGGATGGAAAGGCAGGAAGGGACTTGGAAAATAATTTCTGCCCCTAGCGGGCCTATATGTGTGTGTGTGTATTGGTGTAGCGCCCGGCCGTGCACATCGCAGCCCCCCATTGATCCCACTTCTAGCCATCCCCATGTCCGTGCTTTACTTTTCCCCACTCTACTCCTCAGCGGGCCCAACCTCTCTTTATCACCTTTCAGAGATCTGCCCACCAGCAGACCTGCCCAACGCCTTTTAGCAAATCAGGGCATTGAGGTCATACTCATGACGCAATTTTCGACAAAATTTCCTCAAATGTCCATTAATCCTATCTAGGGGATGACGGAAAAGTCCGTCACGTGCTGAGTAAGCTAAGCAGATTTCCCAAGTGCAGTTTTACAATAGATAAATCTACATAGGAGCAACACTTAACACCAGCGTTAATATTAAGTAAATAAGTACACACGGCAATGAGAAATCTTTAAGTCAATTTCAGTAACCTCCCAACGGAAAGCGTCTTAATTGTAAATAAAACAGGTCAGCCAACCTCAGCTGAATAGATAGATAGAAATATTTTTCACAGGAAAGAAAAACAATTACTGTATATGTCTGAATATAACTATTTAAATTTATTGAAAACTATTTACTAACTCTAATACCATAATTTATAATGAATCGGAATAATATTTATCTCATTCACTCAAATGTTAGTAATCCAAGAACAAAAGACAGGGGAGGGGGCAACAGAACGTATTTGCATGTATCTCGTGTAATAAATGTCTCTTAAAAACAATATTTTGTTTTTAAGCTTCAAATAAAGTGGAGTATTATATAACAGAGTATTGTTTCTGTGTCATGAGTAGGGCTGGGGGGTCTTTTTTACTTAACACATGCCAGTTAATTTTCTAAGTAAAAGGTGATCACGATAACATATCATTTGATATTAGATACGCCTACTACCATGTGATCATTTATCTTCAGCATACTTTCAGGTTAAAAGTTTAGGGAGTGTTTATTTTTTATTATGAATCTTTTAAAACTTAATAAGTTGATCTATTCCGAAGAAAAAGCTTTTCAATATTTACAGAAGTATGGAGTACTTCACAGAAAGAGAAAGTGTAAAAAAGGACATTATATGAAGATTTATTTCAGCAAAACTAGATCGCCATTTTATCAATGCAATATGAGAAGTTGTAGGCAATACGTTGCTGAGCTTAATGGTACATGGTTTAAACATTGTAAAATTTCATTAAGGAAATGTTTACTATTCATATACGCATGGGCAAATGGATACGCAACTACAAAATTTTGTAAGAAGGAATTGAATATATCTAAAAAAACAATAACAGATTGGAAGAATATGCTCAGAGAAATTTATGAAAATAGGGACATTTTTGAATGTATATTGGAATCAATGAGAAACTATTGGCCTCCACAATGAAAAATGTTATTAATTTCATTTATGGTTATATTCATGTTTACTAGAAACCTTGGTTATATTTAAATAAACAATTGTTAACAAAAAATCTTCACTGTTATTGATATAATAATGAGTTAAATCACTGGCATGTGTTAAGTAAAAAAGACCCGGGCTGGGAGTTTGCTGAAAGGTGACAACTAAAAAATGCAAATATATCGGTTAATACTCAAGATAGAATAGTAAAAATATATAACAATATTTATCGTACAATTAATTTGCAGTAAGATTGGTGTAATACAATTTTCCAATCCGACTATAATAACGGAGATATCTTATGGTCTGATTTCAGCCATTCAAGAACTTGACCTGTAGTTTTGCATGAAACGCTTGTATATCAAGTTTGATAAAGATCAAATGAGAATTGTGACCGCAAGATCTGTAACAGACTAGTATATATATAATTTTATCGGACCTCACTTCCGTCATATACTAAGTTGGATCGATCGATATTTGAAGAAATTTTTCGAAAATCGCGTCATGAGCACAACTTCAATAGCTGATTTCCCTCAAGGGAAATCTGCTAAAAATAACTTCTCCAATTAAAATATGGGACTTGATTTCTCAAAAATATTATTATTGTACTAAAAGCAGGAAACCATATGAATAGCGGAAGAGTTAAAGGTCGTACTGGAGTGGAAGGGAACGAAATTGCCCATGTCAACTCCATAGCAGCATTTGAAAGTCAGATTCCAATCAGTTACTCACTCACACCGGTGTCTTTATTAAAAAGTCCGCCACGCAGGGGCTGAGTAAACTAAGCAGATTTCTCTCGTGAAGTCTAATAATAGATAAATCTACAAATTGGTAACACAACATCACCTTGAATATTGAGAGAATAAATACAAACGGTAATAAGAAATCTTTCCCCTCCCGACGTGAAGCGTCTGAAATGTAAACAAACTACGTCTCACCGGAAAGAAAAACAAATACTGAAATATATCTTATTAATTTTGTTGAAAACTATTTACTATATCTAGTGCTGTAATTTATAATGTATCAGAATTATTTTTATCTCTATCAATCAAATTTTAGTACTCCAGGAACTTTAGAGGGGGTCGTACTGATAAATACAAACAATCACTCTAATTTTTCTAATTCAAGAACAAAAAAAAAGGGGGGGTGATTGCTCAACAGAACGTATTTGCATATATCTCGAATAATAAAGGTCTCTTTAAGCTTCCAATAAAGTGGTTCATTTTTTATATATATTGTTTATGTCACATCATGAAATATGATATATTTGCACAGGTTCATGTCCAAAGTCTCGGTTAATATTCAAGATAGAGAATAAATGAATATAAAAATATTTTTGGTGCATTTAATTTTCAATAAGATTGATTCTATACAATTTTTCTATCCGACGTATAGTACTGGAGATATTTTGAATTTTCGAAAATCCCCCTCTAAACCCTCTAAAATTTTCATCACCTGGGTAAGATCGATGGACATTTGAAGACGTTTCGAAAATCGCGTCATCAGTACGACCTCAATAGCTCATTTCTCTTATGAGAAATCGTCTAATAAAAACTGCAGAACAATAATGGGTTTTATTTTTCAATTGTATTTTTATTTCATTGAATTGTTACTGCCTGAACGTTCTGTTGAGAGTATTCTCATTGAGAGATAGTTATATTTGTTCATTATGTTTTAATGGCGTAGATAAAATTTTAGGCGACTCATCAATGGGTTTACTGCACAAATTACACTTATTAAGGACCATGTGCATTTTGAGGCCAACGACTTGATGACGACACTTTAAGTTGAGTAAAAAAAAATGTTTTCCAGTTTTTTCATTAGAAGGGGAAACCACCCATCTCGTTAAAGGAGTTTAATCTAAGAGCTTCATCCCAAAGATGAGCGCCTAAGGAAACTTATTTTTAAGTTTTTATAGCTGCTCAATCTCAGGCGGCAAACTCTTCAAGTTAAACTCTTGAACCGTTGTTCTGTGAACATTTTGCAAATAAGAATTTGATTAAGAGAAGAGCCGGCTGGAGCCTTTAGTATTTTCCTAGCAAAGATCAGGGACAGTTGAGCTGTGCCTTTTCTCCAACAGTTTTATTACACGCTTCCTGGGATGATTGCAGAGCAGTTACTCTTATCCGAGCGATTCACATCAATCTAACATAAAATAGATAGTTATAATAAGTTACAGGCGCATTCGACTTTTAAGAACTCTGTCATTGACGGTCAAATGGTGTATGCAAGAACTTCTAATCACGCACAAATAAATATTTAATCATCTTATTCTGGAACCAATGGTCTGCATAGTTTAGTGGCAAGGGTAACGTCTGTCAGGTAGGGGCTGCGTTAACTAAGCCGATTTCCTACGTGGGTCACGTATTCGCATTTATCTCAAAACGTGAAAGTTCAATGAGAAGAATATTTGGTATTTAGGCTCCAAATAAAGTGCTTCGTAATGTAACAGCTTATTGTTAATTAGACATGAATAGGAGTGGGGTTTACTGACGGCTGAAAACTAAAAATTCCAGATATCTCGGTTAATACACATATTAGAGACAATATATATAACAGCATTTATAGGCAATTACATTTACAATAGTGCTGGTTCTATACAATGTTTCGGTCCGACGTATAATAACGGAGATATTTCGAATATTCAAAATCATCCCCCTCTAATCCTCCCTCCCGCGGGTCCGTTTTCAGTCGTAAACGAACTTGATCTTTCTTTTTACATAAAACGATTATATATCTGGTTTGGTAACGATAACACAAAAATTGCGACCTCTTGAGCTATATAAATATATAATCTTGAACGGATTTTCGTCATCTACTAGGTAGGATCGATGGACATTTGAAGAAAATTTTCGAATATCGAGTCATGAGTAGAACTTCAAAAGCTGATTTTTCTTAAAGAAATCTGCTGATATTGTATTAATCATACATTAATATTTTTTTTTAAATAATTGCAGTCTATGCTAATTAATCAGAATTATGGACTTATTAGGTTAGTGAAATAACATGGAGGTGAATATAATAGGTGGTTATGTATAATACATTTTTGGTATGGCAAATAACCAAGTTTTATAGCTTAAAGCAATTCGAACTACAAATGAGTGTAATGTTCTTAGTGTAACCTAAGAAATCTTCGAGTTTACTCTATTGAGGTAAGGGTTTAATGAATAAAACCAGATGAAGGGGAATGGAGGAGGAATATTATGACAAAGAGAAAGCCTAAATGCGGGCAGGAGGGCCTAGAGTTAATAGGTCCAACTTCACCGTTTATTTGCCAGTATAAATTGGTTTAACTGACTGGTAATGGTTGGAGAGAAGGGCGGGGGAGGGGTTATCAGCTCATGCATATTCAATTAGGAATGACAGGGCTTAGCAGGTTGCCAGCAGTAATAAGATGCTTATGGACTGGCCCAGCTTCCTTCCCCTTATACACTAGTTATAGTCAGGGCAACATTCAGATATATGCTTCTCTTAGTTGGTCTTACTTCACGCTAAGCCGACGGGGAGGGAATCAGCCATCCAGCGTGAACTCATGTCGTCATTTTCATCAAATTCCCGTGTATAATTGAATGCTAACGAACTAGAAGTAGACATTTTGAGTGAGAGAGAAGGGAGGAGGGGAGAGGAGAGACAGACAAGCAGGTTTAAAAGTCCTTCACGCAGGGGCTGCGTAAACTAAGCAGATTTCCTTTCTGAAGTTTTACTCCTAACACCACCGTGAATATTAAGTGAATATTCTATCCGACGTACAGTAACGGAGATATTTTGAATTTTCAAAATTCTCCCCCTCCATAATCCGATCATTAGTGAACCTGATTTTTCTTTTTACATAAAACGACTAAATATCAATTTTGGTAACGATCAAACAATAATTGCGAGCGGTAACAGATATATCTGCTTAGTTTTCGCTGCGCCTGCGTAACGGAAGTTTTTATTTTATAATATAAAAAGTACGTCACGCAGGCACTGTGTTAACTAAGCAAATTTTCCTCGTACGCCACGTATTTGCATCTATCTTAAACAGTAAAAGTTCATTGAGAACAATATTTGGTATTTAAGTTTCAAATAAAGTGTTTCATTATATTTCAGAATATTGTTTATGTGATATGAGTAGGAGTGAGGGCTTACTGAAGGCTGAAAACTAAAAAATGCAAATTTCTCAGTTAATATTGAAGTTAGAGAATAAATGTATATTACAAGATTTATAGAACATTACATTTGCAATAAGATAGATTCTATACAATTTTCCCATCCAACTCATAAGGGAAATATTTTAAATTTTTGAAGTTCCCTCCCTTTAAACCCCCCTCCTCATGGTTCTATTTCAACCGTTAAATAAGTACCTCAGCCTCAGTTTTACGCTCAGATGTCTTGATGGTCACATCGGTGCTACAGTGCGACTTAGTGCAGTGCGGTAAAGTGTTTTTATAAGAAGAACAGTGTTGTGCCGTGACTGTAAGTAACAGTTTAGTGCCGCGAAGTAAAGGACAGTGCAGTGCCGTCGTTTTATGTGAATTTCAGTGACCGTGAGTGAATTATTGGACTGTGTAATCTGAAGGACAGTGACACTATCAGTGTAATATTGTGAGTAGTAATAATTAACCAAGAGTATTGTGAAATAAATTGTGCAGTGATAAACTGTGAAACTTGTATGTGTTTAATTTTGCAATCCAATAGAACTCTTATTAACAACGTTTTATTACTGTTTTTGTAATAAAAACGTAACAATATATATATATATATATATATATATATATATATATATATATATATATATATATATATTATTTTGAACGGACCTCATTTTCGTCATCTACTAGGTAGGATCGATGGACATTTGAAGACATTTTTCGAAAACCGAATCATGATTACAACCTCAATAGCTTATTTCCCTTGAGGGAAATTGCTAAACATTGGAAGGTATTTTAATTAAAATACAAATAAGGAATATTATACATTACTTTCCGTCGGATAATATCAGAGATTTTACTCTTCTCTGAATTCCCCCATATCCTGGGATGATTACAGCAGGGACCTTCTTATTGGTCATTAGTTTATTTACATTTTCCTTGGCACTTATTTTATTGCCATATACGGGTATAACATATATAATTTTAAAGGAGCCTCATTTTCGTCATCTCCTAGGTAGGATCGATGGACATTTGAAGAAAAATTTCGAAAATCGCGTCACGATGCCCCCCCCCCCTTCTGCTAAAATTAACAGCTTTATAATCCTATGCAGTATAAAGATGATTTTACGAGCAGTCTTGCTGTTTAGAACTATTGCAATATAGTCACAACATTAGATAAGTTATAATGTAACAATAAGTAACTAAATTAGGCCCCTCAAGGTGTAGAATTTGGAGCAAATTCTCCCAATTAACAAATATTGTAATTTTAGATGTATCAGCTAATTGGATAATATTTAGATATAATTAAAATAATATGGTAATTGTTATCATATTCGTATATTTTAGCTGCTTCCATTATGTTATTAAAACTTCATTCTGAGATGATCTAATGCTACTTTATAAATATATTGCCAGTGTGTTTAAATTAAGGTCATCATTATTAGCTTTAGAAAAAAATTAAGTTTTCTTTTATTTTCAGTATATGTGACATTCTTTTTTAATTTCATTTATTTAAAAGAATTTCTGAGAATGTTTTTTTCCTGCATTTATCATTTTTAATATATTCTTTTTTTTTTTAATGGTTGCTTTAAATCATTTTTTTACTATCGTTTAGCGAAGAAAGTATTTTTTTATTTATTTCCAAAGCTTGTTGTTAATTACATACAATCAATAATTGTATCATAAAACAACTGATATAGATGAAGACAATTTACGTATATAAGCTGAACCCCGATTGCTTGGGAATAATCTTGTAAGGAATTGTAAATAAAATCTCAATCTTAAATTCGTAGTACAAATTTAATAAAATATTATAATTAAATAAACCTTATTTTATGCCTCAATACCTAAATATAATGCGTAATGCATAATATTGATCACGCTAATTCAGGAATATTTTTTTCGAAATATTTCTTCAAGGGTGGTTCCTGTAATTTAGATTTTGGAAAAATTCTCCTCTGCCAGTAGTGGGTTGAGGATGTCAAGTTTAGTTGTTCAAGCTTCTAATTTTTTGGTCTATAAAACTTTTTCGGGGGAAGGAAATATTAATAAGGAATTGGTAGCTGGGATATTTTAGCTTTATAAAACATTGTTTGGCCAAGGAATTGTATTTTATATGTGGACTGAAGTTGGCTTAGGAAGACTAAAACTTTTCCCCCCCCTGTTTACAAGCAAGAAAAGATAAACCAATTTCGGTGTACTTGTGAACCCCCCCCCCCATTTCATATTACCGCGTTAAGTACGTACAAGCTCGACCAAAGTTATTTGGTAACTGACTGCTCATCTTTAAGAGGCATCTCACTGTCTTGTGTGCCTTCAGGGCGCCTTTCTACTTGTTAGTAATTAATATTTTGATGGAGTAGCTTTAGTCACTCGATCCCGATTATAGCGGCTTCTATCATTACACACACTAACCACTTGAAATAAAAGGACATAATTACGTGCGTGCTACATTCATCGTAACTGGCAATAAAATAACTGCCATGGAAAATGTAAATAAACCGATGGCCTATAAAAAGGTTGGCAAGTTTTCTTTCATTTTCAGTATATGTGACATTATTTTTTAATTTCATTTATTTATTTTTTTTAAAAAGTTCTAAAAATGTTTTTTTCTGCATTTATTATTTTTTAGTTTTTTTTTTCTGTTTTTATGGTTGCTTTAAATCATTTTATTTTTATTATCGTTTACCCACGAGAGTTACTTATAATCAATAAGTGTAGAAAAAAACATCTAATTTATATTTATTGAGTTATATAAGCTGAACCCCAATTGCAATGGAATAATCCTGTAAGCAACTGTAAATAAAATCGTAATCTACTAAGTACGTAGTACAAATTTAATAAAATGTTAAAATTAAATAAACCTTATATTATTCCTCAACACCTTAATATAATGCGGAATGCATAATTTTGATCGAGCTAATTCAAGAATATTGTTTTCTCAATTTTTCTTCAATGGTGGTTCCAGTCATTTAGATTTTGGAAAAACTTCCTCCACTTAGCCAGTAGTGTGTTGAGGATGTCACGATTGGTTGTTCAAGTTTCTAATTTTTGGGGCTCCGCTAACTGCTGAAATCATCCCAGGATGAGGGGGAAGAGTAAAATCTCTGATATTATCCAACGAAAAGCAACATATAATATTACTTATATGTATTTTAATTAAAATACCCTACAGTTTTTAGCAATTTCCCTTAGGGGAAATCAGCTATTGAGGTTGTACTCGTGACGCAATTTTCGATCCATCGATCCTACCTAGTAGATGACGAAAATAACGTCCGTTCAAAATATTATATATATATATATATATATATATATATATATATATATAAATGCAAATACGTGGCGTATGAAGGAAATTTGCTTAGTTAACTCAGCGGCTGCGAGACGTACTTTTTATATTATAAAAAAAAACTTGCGTCTCGCAGGCGCTGCGAAAACTAAGCAGATTCCGAAATACTGGTATAACTCACTTCTGACTTGATCTCACCACATTTATTATGTACATATAAATTTTGGACTGATCTCATTTTCGTCATCTCCTTTGTAGGATCGGTGGATATTTGAAGAAGTTTTTTGAAAATCCCGTCAAGATTATCACTTCAATAGCTGATGTACCTTAAATTCAATCTACTAAAAATGATAATGTGTTCCGTGAACGTGTGAAATGTATTTTGGATTACCCCCTTCTTTATGTGCATTGATATGTTTCATTTATTATTTCCATTAGTGCAAGTATGCAACTTTTAAAATGATTCAACAGCTTTTCATTACAATAATAATGTTGTTGGTAGTTCTAGAAGTTAATTTTTTGAAAGTGGAAGCATACATGAATGGAACCCTTTAGTTTTGAGGCATTGATCCAAGCTCCTTTTATCTGTTATTTCCCCTGGAAGAGGAATGTGAAGTTGGCTCGAGTGAGAGCTGTATGAAGGCTGAATTCAAATCCATTGAGGGGTCCTATCTCCCGGGAAATCCCTTGCTCCCTTAGATGAAATGTTAATGCAGACCTGAGATTTTCCCCCTTCCTTATTCCTTCTCATTCTCACCTTTCTTATTAGAGAGGGATGTATTCAGTATTACCTCTCATGGCTCTTATACACAATAGACATGTTCAGGATTCTAATTCCACTTGAGCCAGTAATGGGATTGACGAGTGGTCATGAATACAGCAATGAGATGAAATGATGAGCAGTCCGGTCTACTAGCTGTACAACGTAAGTCCAGACTTCCAGTTGTAATTTATAATGTGTAAGACCGCGCAGAGATCTCTATTTGGACAGTAATAATCTTTCACTTGGGCACACTCTTCCTTGTTAGTTTCGTATGGTTTTAGGGCGAAAAACTACAAAACTACTAGGTTATCATCGCCCGGTAATATCTATAACTCTCGTTTTGGATACGTACCTGCACTTTGAGAGTAAACTGTGTTCATGTAAATAGTTAATATTGTTATATCCTCATTTATAACGCTATTTAAAATTTAACAATATAAACGAGGATATATCAAGTTTGTAATATAAATTTCTTTATATAAATTTGTAATTTTCATAACATTAAATAATGTATCTAGCACTTTGGGGAGTCATCCCCAAGACCCACAGCTAGATTATTGGAAATATTGTTTAGTTTATTGTTCTGGGTTTACAATTTTTAGGTGCTTGCACCAGATCTCGTTTATCAAAACAAAAGAGTTATGGATCCTCTTCATTCAGAGAATATGTGCTGAGATGAGAGACTTGGGAAACCTTCTTAGTTTTCGCAGCACCTGCGTTAAGGACTTTTTAATATAAACATTTTAAATATGTAGACATTTTTAATCTTCGTTTTCTGCAACATTCTGCTCATTTTTAGTTATATGGATATTTTCTGCATCGTAATTTTTTCAATTTATCTAAAATATTTGAATGGCTAATGTTAAATTGATGCTTAATCTAAAAGAATGGTTAGCCAATGAGGTTCTATTTTTGAAGTGTGTGCTTCTTTGTGTATCTGCTTGGGCATGTGTGCTTTTTTTCGATCCTCTAGTAATAAACACACACACACACACACACAAATATATATATATATATATATATATATATATATATATATATATATATAAGTTATCATCCTATCTAGCTATACAAATTTTAACTAATAATCACTTTTCAAATGAATTAAGACCATTTTTCTTTTTGTTACAGATTCCATAAATTTGGAAAAAGGTGAGTGACATCTTTTCTTGGACCGAAAAAACTGGGTACTTGTAAATGTAAGCATAGTTTATTCTGATGCAATAATTGTTATCGTATACGTATATAATTCATTTTTATATTTTAATAAATGATCTCTCAGCATTCTCTAAGAAATATGTTTAGAGTCAATCAAAATTTTAATTATAAATATTCCACGAAAAGCTTATTCTTCCATATAACCAATAGTAAACAGTTGATGCTTAGCACTTTTAACTTCTGCGCTCGGAGAACCACTTTCGAATCCATAATTGGGTGATGCAACAAAAAGCGCTTCAACATTTGTGTATAAAAAATTTGGTTATTGTCATGAGTAGAAATTATATTAAAGTAATGTATTACTACTTATAAAATATTTCAAAATCTAAAAAATTCTTTGAACAACAAATATCAACACTACTATGATAAAATTATTGACAAGGGGAGTGCACGGTCTTCCCCTCTCTAATGAAAAATAAATTCTGTTAAAGCGAAAGAACGCACTTCTCAGGCGTTCGGAAAAAAAAATGTTAAAGATATGCCAGAAAGTCTTGAGGAGTAGCGAAGATAGAAATTTCGAGAAGCTCTCGTGGCTTAGTTGGTATGGCTTTTCTTTTGTAACCGCAAGACCTCGAGATCGAATCTCCCCGGAAGCGACTATTTTTTTTTGTCCTGTGACGTGTATTTAATATAAATACAGGTAAATATTTTTTTATTATTGGCATTAAATTTTTAACATATTCCATGTTCCATATTTAAAGAAAATTCAAAGATAAAAATATCGTTACAAACTGGAAGTCCGGAAAGTTAACGACTCTACTATATAAACCATTTTTATCAAATGTTCTGTTACCGTACGTTAAAGACGAAAAATGTCTACTATTGATAGACTCTTGGGGAGGACAAACAAATCCGGGTAGATATGATGAAAGTTTTAAAGCCTAAGAAACATAGGAACTTGCACAATCAAAGTTATCCCTCCTAAATGTACCCCCCTATGCAAACCGTGTGACGTATATTTCTATCGTCAAGTTAAAAATTCTATCTAGCGTCTTCAAAGCTGCAAGTATTTGATTGAACAGAATAGTGAGATATCAACTAGAGAGAATTGTATTATATTCCATTCTTTTCTTCATCGTCAATTGTCATCGCCAATATCTTTTGATATGATACGGTACGCATGGTTTGCTTCGAAACTTTGAGATGGAAGAAATTTTTTTTTTAAAATCAAGTTTTCTTTCCAACAGACGTTTTGTAAAAGCTCTGCACGTAGAAATAAAGCTGCATTTATTAGATGTACAAGATGTGACAAATTTATGTTTTAATTGTTTTTATGATCAATATCATCCAGCATCTTGCCAAGGCACTACAGATTCCACTAATTAATATTAAATGGTTAATTTATTTGTCTTCAATTAATTTGAATATATTTTTCTTATAATATTATGTTATATTATATTTTTGATAGAAAGTATTCGAATTTTCTTTATATATAATGAACATGTTAAAAATTAAATTCCAATAATTAAAACATTATTTAGCTTTTTATTTAAATTAAAATAAACGTCATTGAAACAGAAAAAAATAGTTACCTCCGACGATATTCGATCTCGAGATTTTGTGGTTACAAAAGAAAACCACTACCAACTTGGGGGAAATGGAAGGTTCCCTTTTAATTTTGAATGAAAAATATTAATTATTTCTTATTTTTACTTCAACAGTTGCGTTTGCCAAATATCTTTAACCATGTAATCCAATTAAAAAATATATTTCCGTTTAAAGTTTTCATCAATGTATATGAGTGAATTTCAAGTATGATCATGTCCCACAGGCTTGAAAAAATTCATTTGCCTCGTTCATTTGATTTTGAGGGAATCAAAAAAAATTCCATAAGTACCTCTCACCGGGTGTAACATTTTGAAGAGAGGCTGCTTATTCTTACATTATTAGACCCTAAATTGAAAATAATTCAATTTTGTAAATATGTCTCCAATATTTCGGATTAATTTCAAAGCTCGTGATTTTTTTTTGTAGTAAAAATATTCAAAAATGACTAACGAACAACAATAAACAAAAAATAAAAGAGGACCATGGAAATCATTTTAATAAACAATAGAACGTTTTCCTCTCGGAGAATTATTTCACATGTTATCATATTTTTAATGGTAACATTTTTTGCAGTAAATTAAGACTAAATATTTTTCTTAATGTCAGAAAAAATCAACAATAAGACATAGTCACTATGTACAATTGTTTATCAGGATTTTATCAATAAGAAGCAAATACGAATTGAAGTTTTAGCTCAAGGTGGCTTTGATTTCTTTAGTGGCAGTTAATTTCATACAAATGATCAATTTAAATGAAATGCTCCCATATATGTGTTTTACCACTATATAGGTTGAATAAAAAAAAAGTGTTGGAGAAGTAAAATGTACTATTTTTTTATCCTTGACAGATTTTAAATAAGATCTGATATAATAAATGTTCATATATTTCTTTTAATTATGAGAATCAATTGTAAATTATCTAATTACTAGCCGATAAACCCCAAATCCTCACTATTTAATTTTTATCAAAAACGTAATTTATCGAAAAATGGAGTTTAACTCCAATAGCACTCTCTACAACAGATTAGAATATATTTTGAACGTGTTATTGCTACCATTCACAGTCTTGTAAAAAAACACTAGTATTTTGCATAAAATTACAATTATTACTCGTAATAATAATAAAATTATTTATAGGGCTATGTTGAAAGGAGTTTTAGTACCTTACTAACCGTTAATTGGAGTAGGAATTATTTTAAATGTTTTGCAATTTTTTTAAACTTTCCAGAAAGACATTAGTGGCTGCACCTTCATACACTCTCTACTCCCAACAAAATGAAATAGGGAGCGAGGTTTTTACTAATAAAGAATTGTTGAACACTTAAGACCACATATTATTGTCATGACGCGAGTTTTGAAAAATTTCTTCAAATGTCCATCGATCCTACCCAGGAGATGCCAATGAGGTCCGTTCAAAATTATATATATATATATATATATATATATATATATATATATATATATATATATATATATATATATATATATATATATATATATATATATATATATGTCTGTTAACGCTCTAGCGGTCGCAATTTTTGTTTGATTACCAAACATCATATTTAATCGTTTTATGTAAAAAGAAAGATCAAGTTCGTTAATGGAAATGGGAATCCAGAAAGATCGGGGCTTGCCGAGAACATCTGTCGGCCCCTTTGATCTACTTCGTACTTCCCAAATACGTGGCTATCTCTGTTTAGTATAGTACTCATGACGCGATTATCTTAAAAATTTCTTCAAATGTCCGATTCTAGCTAGGAGATGACAAAAATGAGGTCCGTTCAAAATTATATATATATATATATATATATATATATATATATATATATATATAGATATATATATATATATGTCTGTTAACGCTCTAGCGGTCGCAATTTTTGTTTGATTACCAAACATCATATTTAATCGTTTTATGTAAAAAGAAAGATCAAGTTCGTTAATGGCTGAAATCGGACCAGTTGGAGGGGGGGGGGGGTTTAGAGGGTGGATTTTTGAAAATTCGAAATATCTCCGTTATTATGCGTCGAATCGAAAAATTGCATAGCATCAATCTTATTGCAAATTACTTTTACTATAAATATTGTTATATACATTTATTCTGTATCTTAAACATTAACCGAGATATTTGCATTTGTATTGTGTGTGTGGTCGGCAGGAGTCGGGGCTTTCCGCCGAGAGCTAGTGCGTCCTTTTCCGTAACTATTCGTCCCTCGCGGATAGGTCTAGAGATTCCTTACTATTACTGTTATTATTAGGCAGATTTCTCTTTTGTAAAACTTCACATAGGAAATCTGCTTAGTTTATGCAGCCCCTGCGTGACGGACCTTTCAACTAACAAAACCGTTTGTGCAAATCCAGGTCCTTCGTCGTGAGCAGGTGTGCCAAAGATTTGATTCTTTGTAGTTCTTCTTTCACGGTCAGTGAAATACTTCTTTTCACAGATCGTCTATCAATTAATTGTTTTGACTTAGAACCATTTGCTGTTTGCTCATTACTAAGAAATGGCGAACAACTTATAATTAGGCGATTATTTTTAGTCTTTAATGATCTTGTTAAGCAATGTAAGTGTCACCACTCAAAGTGATAAACCAACCAATCTTTATCGTAAACGATTTTCTTCATCCGCTCTTGATAATTTCTAACTTAGGACGTGATTAAATTTAATTAGATATTACATTCATGCATATGAATATTATTGTAGAGTAACAACTATTAAATTTTTTTAGCAGATTTCCCTTAAGGGAAATCAGCTAGCTAATGAGGTAGTACTCATGACGAGATTACTAGGGGGGGAAGGAGGGAGAGGAGAGAGGGAGGGAGGGAGAGAGAAATAAATAGATATAAATTTGAACAGACCTCGTTATCGCGATCAATCTGACATCGTCCAGAATTTCAGGAGAGACCTTGTTTTTGTCATCTTTCTTAGGATTTTTGTCTGTTAACGCTCCGGCGGTCGCAATTTTTGTCTGATCGATACCAAACTCGATATTTAAACGTTTCATGTAAAATTAAAGATCAAGTTCGTTAACGGCCAAAATCGGACTAGTGGGAAGGGTTTAGAGGGAGAGAAAATTCCAAATATCTCCGTTTTTATGCTTCGGGTCGAACATTTGTGTAGAACCAATCTTATTGCAAATGTAATGTTCTATAAATGTTGTTATGTGCGTTTTTTCATTATCTTGAAGCAAGATATTTGCATTTTTTAGTTTTCGGACTTCAGTAAACCCCCATTACTACTCATTATTAACATTAAGCTGTTATGTTAAGAAGCACTATATTAGAAGCCAATATACCGAATATTGTTCTCGTTGTACTTTTATGTTTTGAGATAAATGCAATAAAGTGACGCACGCTGGAAATCTGCTTAGTTAACGTGCTCCCCCCCCCCTAACGGACTTTTTTTTTTTTAATTATCGGGAACACCTCCTGAACTCTAAAATAAGAACCCATATATTCAACGAAATTACTGGGTAGCTTATATAATCACATTGTTCACAGCTTGGACCTTGTTGAACTCCTGTCAGCTGGATAATTAGTGAGTATAGACCACTTTGCATTTGAAATTGAACTCTGTTCTGGTGTTCCGTCCATGATTAGGTACACGAAATGTGTGAACTGTGGTTACACTTACAACGCCTTCGTTGGAAACTCTCGTAAAATGTTCACATAATCATCTTGATCATGTTTTTATTTCCCAAAAGCCCTCTTGTAAAACAGATAAACCTATGGGATCAGTAATTTACGTCTAGCTCACTCATTCAGTTATGTAACTTAAAGCTGTATTTTATCGCGAAACTAGATTATGCTCTTTGTCAAATGCTGTTCTGTTGAAAATCAGACAGTTCTATTGACATTCATTAATATCATCGTTGACATTATTATTTCAAAATGGGAGTACTCTGCTGACATGCATTAAGCTCTTTGCATCATTTATCATGACAGTTCCTCAGAATGCATCTATCTCGATTGATTTGCCAAATTTCAAGCAAGTAATTCTAACATTAAATAAACACTTCGGTCTATTCGATGTTTCCATATTAATGACATCGCCAACGTAACTCCCTCTAAATGAACAGGGATAATAGAATATTTAGAAATATAATACTGAGAACTTGCCATGGATTGACAAAGATCTTAATATGGGGTTATTCGTATTATTTTCATTTTTAGCAAATTTCCCCTGAGGGAAATCGCCTATTGAGGTCGTACTCATGACGCGCTTTTTGAAAAACTTCCTCAAATGTCCATCGATACTACCTAGTAGATGCCGAAAAAGAGGTCCGTTCAAAATTCTCTCGCTCTCTCTCTCTCTCTCTCTCTCTATATATATATATATATATATATATATATATATATATATATATATATATATATATATATCCTGTTACCGCTCTAGCAGTCGCAATTATGGTGAGTATAAACGTTTAATCCTTACCAAACTCCATATTTTGTCGTTTTATGTAAAAAGAAAGATCAAGTTTGTTAATGGGTGAAATCCGGCAAGTGGGAGAGGAGGAGGTTTAGAGGGGGGAGTTTCGAAAATTCTTAATATAGCTGTTATTTGGCAAATGCAATGTTCTATAAATGTTGTTATGTGCGTTAATTTTATAGTTTTAATTGTGTACCCCCCCCCCCCTATCTCCTCCTACTCATGTCACATTAAGCTGTTATATTATGAGGCACATTATTTGAAGCATAAATACAAAATACTGTTCTCATTGAACTTTTACTTTTTGAGATAAATGCAAATACTTGGGAAATGGGCTTAGTACAAGCAGCCTATTTTAGCTCTAGAGTAAATCTAAACAATTCATTACTTTCAGAACTTTTTTAGGGAGCACATCAGTTGAGTTCTTAATAGTGTCCAGACTGCCAACTGGAAGTTAGAGCAATATCCAAAAATAATTTTAATTTAATTTAATATTCATATAAGCTCTTAGCTCTATATTTCAGATTATCAGTGAAATACAAATAGATCATGTATCTTTAGTGAACTAATGGACCAGTTGAAGCCAAAAAGCTTTGAGTTGGAAAAGAATTTTTATTATTAGCACTCTTTTAGTCAACTTTCCCTTTGACATGCTTAATTTGTGTAATCCTTTTATCGGTTGAGAATTTTTTATTAAATTGCTTGTTAAAGATCTTATAGGGAGTCTTCTCAGCTTTTAGAATATTTCCTTCCAATTATACAAGTTTTTAACGTTTATAGAGGCATTCGACATTGAAAGAAGGGAGTTTTTTCATCAGTCTTTTCGTGCTTTATCGTAATTTACAAAACCTTTGATGAATATTGAACACTCAATGAACCTTTTAAGGATTTAGTTACAAGTTTACAGTCAAAGTGTGATAAAGTTTCTAAGAATAACCTCATTAGTTGTATATTGTATTAATTAAAAAGAGGCTTTTACATATAAGCAAGTAATACTTTCTCATAAATAACTATTTCAATACATTCATTTCCCAGTTTTCAATTTGGTTAAGTACGTTTAGCGAAAGAAAAGATACTCTATTCAGCCATTTCAAGAGTTTTCCTAATGAAAATTTTCCTGAGAAGATTTAGAACTCTGCAAATTATATTGTTCTGACAAGGGGAGTGCACAGCCTTCCCCTCACCGATTTGAATGGAAAATGTTCAGTACCTAATGAGAAACAAGTTCTGTTGAACCGAGAGAACGCACTTCTCACGCGTTCGTTTAAAAAGAATGTTAAAGATTTACCAGAATGTCTTGAGGTATCGCGAAGGAAGAAATTCTGAAGAGCTCCCGTGGCTTAGTTGCTAGCGCATTTTCTTTTGTAACTGCAAGATTTCGAAATCGAATCTCGCCGGAAGCGACTTTTTTTTTTAATATTCTGTTACGTTTATTTAATATAAATAGAAAGCCTTAAGGTGTTGCAAAGATGTCTTTTCTGTAAAAGCTTCCGTGGTTGAGTTGGTAGCTTTCTTTTTTTGGAACAGCAAGATCTCGAGATCGAATCTCGCCGGGAGCAGCTATATTTTTCTGAATTTGTTTTTATTTTTTGTTACTACAGCGTGTATTTAATATTAATGAATGTTTTGTGTCAAAGATATAATAGGTATAAGAAAATATTTAATATGATACAAGAAATATATTACTATTAATTGAATACATAAGTATATAACAATTATCAATAAATACGCAGATATTTTGATAATATTTTTAAACGCTTTTATTTAGCTTTACCCATTTATTTGTTACTATTTTATTTTACAATTAATAAAGATATTTAAAATTGTCTACCTCTAGGCATAAAAACATTCTTAGGCATAAACAGTTTTATACGTTTGAGATATATTTTCATTATGCTAGCCTTGGATCACTAACGTAATTTTTTTTCCACTAACGTACATATTACTAACAGCAAGTTAAAAATTTTATTGTTGATGACAATGGTGTTGATGAATAGAATGAATTTTAATACAATCCTCTCTAGATAATATTTTGCTATTCTGTTTAATCAAATACGTGCAGTTTCGAAGACGCTAGATAAAATTTTTAACTTGATTAATGAAGTCAATATCTTTATTTTTACAATTTTCTTTTACAAAATATTTGGAGTGACGGAAAGTATTACCGCTCTCCTTCAAATTGTTTTTATATTTACCAGGTGGGCGTTTTTGTTATAATGTTATCTAAATTAATGCGTTTTGAAATCCATATTTCAAACGAAAATAACTCTGATGTGGACATTCGCGAAATTGAATAATCAAAGTGTTTGGTTGCAGTTCATTTAAAATGATTTCATAGGAATGTGATATGCAATATTTCAGTATATTGGTGAGAAAAATAGAACTTAATTTACAGATCTGTTTAAAAAAAGTCATATATTAATTTGTACTATCTCAAATAAGTACGGAGGAATTTTCAGGTTATTATTTTTACCTTACCTTATTCCCTCCTCGTTCTTAGTCAATTTTAATCAAAATGTGCATATTTAGACGGCACAAAAGTCCTAAATATGAAATTTTTATACTCTAAGGTAAGCCAAAACTATTCAAAATAGGTTCAGGGAATATTACAAAGTCCGTCACGCAGGGGCTGCGTTCACTAAGCAGATTTCCCACATGCGTCACGTATTTGCATTTATCTCTGAAACGTAAAAGTTCACTGAGAACGATATTTGGTATTTAGGCTTCAAATGAAGTTATATGAAAGCATGTTGTTAATATGAAATGATTAGGAGTAAAAATGTATATATCTTGGTTAATAATCAAGATAATGAAAAATAACGTATACGAGTATAACAACATTTACAGAACATTTCATTAGCAATAACATTGAATCTATACAATTTATCGATTCTACATACAACAACGGAGATATTTAGAATTTTCATAATTTCCCCTCTCTAAACAGGGGAGTTTTGTCCACAGATCGGATTTTAGCTGTTAAAGAACTAGCCCTTCCTTTTTTTTTTTTTTCTTTTATGAAACGTATAAATATTCAATTTGGTATCGATCAGGCGACCGCTACAGCGTTAACAGACAAATATATATATATATATATATATATATATATATATATATATATATATATATATATATATATATCAAATTTTGAACGGACCTCATTTTCGTCATCTCCTAGGTAGGATCGATGGATATTTGAAGAAACTTTACGAAAACCCCATCATGAGTACAACCTGAATAGCTCATTTTCCCTGAGGGAAATCTGCTAAACCCTTCCGCAAGTGTAGGTTGACCTCAGAGCCTTGCGTTTTGTCTGAATTTCCTATGTGGAAAGTCGAGCCCTCCGAAAAATATTTAGAGGCGTCAAAGAGTAGAGATATTTCGAGGAGCAACACTGAAGATGCATCAAAAGCAACGCCAAAATAAAGGAATTGTATGACTAAGCTCAAGTTATCTGTGCTATGAAGAAGAGTAATCTTTGGTGCTGGGATACGTTGAATGAATGGAACCCAAGGAAACATGGCTGCTAAAGTCCATCAAGGTGGTAAGCATCTTCAACTCTATATTACTTGCTAATAAATGTCGTAAATCTAGCGGGTGAAAATTATTTTACTTTTAAAATGGGGGTGGAGGGTGAGTTGGACCTGTGCATTTGAAGAGTCGTGAGGTGAAAAGTAGATACGGCTGGCGAAGTAGCAGCAAGCGAAGCGTATGCTTCAGATAGTAGTCCATTCAGGAGAGGGACAACTACCTAGAAACAGCATCTGTTAGTTTGCTCAAAGTTCACTACTATACTAACCCCGAATAGTCCTAGCTGCGAATAATTAGATGTCAGAACTTTATATTCACTACGCTTAGACAGTGAATCTTGAAATCATAGTTGGTGTAAAACATTCGGAAATCGTTATTCCAGTATGTATGGTGATAAAGTAATGAGTAAATTATTAATTACATAATCGGCACTACATCCTCTGAAGGTTCCGACGGTTTTAGCAGATTAACTTAACGGGAAATCAGCTATTAAGGTTGTACTCATGGCGCGACTTACAAAACATTTCCTCAAATGTCCATCGATCACACCATGCAGATGGCGAGAATATCATGAATATTAACCTAGATATTTGGTATTTTTAGTTTTCAGCCTTCAGTAAACCCTGCACACCTACATATGTCATATTAATTAAAAATAGTAACTTCATGAACCACTTTATTGGAAGATTAAATTTCAAACATTGCTTCCATTGAACTTTTACATTGGGAGGTATATTCAAATATGTTGTGTGATGAGAATTATTATATAAGAATTTACTTCATGAAAATTCAATATATATTCTTTATTATGAGTTCGGACGATAAATTGAGGATAGCCAACCTTGATCCAAATTTAATGTTTTTATTTATCATTTTTATTTTGGTTCTATAACAGGACTAATCAAAGAGGCCGCAAATTAGAAAATTTCATAATAGTTTATTTATTATAAACAATAGAGCTTCGCAACAATAACGAGTAAACAAATAACAAAAAATGGAACACAAAAAATAATATTAAGGCCGATTCTCTAAACGGAACACAAAACACTAAAAGAAACAAGAAACACAAACACAACTTTACACAACGAATTATAAAAGTGGTAAATAAATCAGTGAACAGAAAATTTGGCAACTTAGAAACATCTATTCATAAAAACAGGGATATATCATTCAAATTTAAACAAATCTCACACCAGATTTAATGATCTCTATTTCCAACTAAAAATCCGATCAGCGGAAATGGGGGTGTAAAAGGGGTAGAAGGGGCGGGGGTGATAACAAGAAAGTATAAACAACTCGCTTAATATATGAGTTATGATAACATGTATAGGAGAACAGTTGTTGTAATAGATAATATCACAAAAAAAAAATAAAAAAATAATTGATGCGTCTGTCACGCAGGGGCTGCGTAAACTATGCATATTTCCCACGTGGTTTTACAATAGATAAATCTACACAATGGTAACAGCATCGTGAATATTACGATTATTACAGGTCAGCCGAACAAAATTATAGAAATCCATGAACTAAAGTCGGGGGGGGGGGGCGATCAACAGAACGTATTTGCATCTATTGCATTATTGCATCTCGTATAATAAAGCTATCTTGAAAACAATATTTGGTATTTAAGGTTCAAATGAAGTGGTTTATTATGTAATAGAGTATTGTTTATGTGATATACCTGTAAGTAGAAGTGGGGGTTTGCTGAAGATATTTCTTGTGTAATATTAAATATTTCCTTATACCTATTATATTTTTAACAGAAAGCATTCGAATTTTCTTTAAATATATGGAACACGTTAAAAAGTAAATGCCAATAACTAAAAAAAACTTTTATTTATTTAGTAATATTAAATAAACGCACTACAAAAAAAATTAAAAAAAAAATGCCAGAAAACAAATAGTCGCTCCTGGTGAGATTCGATCTCGATAATCTGATCTCTTACATCATCAATTAAGATTTTTCGTTTTTTACTCTAAAATGTGTAGTTGATTTTTACCATACTCGATATTTGCTAGTAACATATTATTTATTGGTTAAAATTGGACCTGGAATATTTGGGGTGTAGAGGGGGGTTCGATAATTCTAAACATATCCGTTATTATGAGTTGGATATGAAAATGTTATAGAACCAATCTTGTTAAACTATTGACGTTTAAAATTGTTGTTCTATGCATTTTTTTTGAGAAGAACAGGATTTTATAATTTTATAAAGGATTGATAAAGACATAATTCAAAAGTTGCGATGAATGGGAGTTTGGTGGGTAAGTTGAAGCTGTTGTGAGCTGGAGAGGTGATCTATTGAAGGCTATCTAGTTCGTAAAATTGAATGCTGAGCCACGAGGCTTGCGAGTGATTTTGGTGAGCCTGATAAATAAGTATGAGGAGCGAAGGTTGGTCCCTGTTATATAAGTAGGACTTACTTGTCTCTCGCTTGGATTTATTGGTTGTTTCATTGCTGGCCAGCATGATTCCCTCCATCCTTCTTCTACTTGAGTACAAGGGTCTCTACTACATATGGTTCACTCCCATATTGACTGGAATAAAACGTATGTAAAATCAAATATGTCTCACTTACTCCTTCACCGAAGTTCGCCTGTGCATTGTCCGAAAAGTCATAATGGCGCCCATTAAACATTTAGTGTTCTCTTGCAATAAATAGATAAAAAGTTTTGAGAGTCAGCATATCCCGAAGTAATTTTTGTAGAGTGTTTCTCATAATTTACATGCTAGTAGTACAGTAAAAAGTCCGTCACGCAGGGGCTGCGTAAACTAAGCAGATTTCCCACGTTTTACAATAGAGAAATCCTAATAACAATAAAAAATAAAATAATTTTCGTTGTTTATAATAATTTCAAATTTTACGATTTAATTATAGTGTTGTAACTATTTTTTTCATTTAATTTTGTTATTTTAATAAATTGTATTATAATTACATTGTCGTATAATTTCATGTCTGATATCTATCGTTAAAAATTATGAACACTACTTTTAAACGCGGCCCGCAAACGTATTTGCTCCCTAAAGTTTGACCCACAACATGTCAAAGGTTGCCCATACCTGACTTAAACAATAATCTGTTATATAATAAAACACATTATTCGAAGATTAAATACCAAACATGGTTTTCAAGAGACCTTTATTAAACGAGATACATGCAAATACGTTCTGTAAATCGCGCTCGCCCCCTCTTTAGTTCTAGGATTAATAAAATTTGAGTGATTGAGATGAACATTATTCTGATTCAATGTAAATTACAGTATTAGATACAGTAAATAACTTTCAATAATTTTAATTTGTTATATTCAGGTATATGGCAGTAATTGTTTTTCGTTCCGGCAAAGAATATTTCTATCCATCTATTCAGCAGTGGGAAATATGAAAATTCAGACGCTTCCTTTGGGAGGTTATTACAATTGGTTGAATATTTACGGTGGTGTTACCAGAATGTAGATTTATCTATTTTAGGCCTTCGCGTGGGAAATCTGCTTAGTTTACGCAGATTTTTTTTTGCAATAATTTTCGTTGGGATAACTGCACTTCTCTTTATGGTGAATAGATTTACCACAGACAGATTTTCGGGCCCGTGGCAAGACGAGACATGGGAGATTATACATGTTCCATGCCGGGCTCTGGGAGACGATGTGCCCCCAAGGTGGAAAGATATGCGAGATAAAGGAGTGATTTGTCACCGTGAATTAGTCGGGTTGCTGACGAGCTCCGTGGGGTAGGCTTGAATAGGGCGGAAACGGAAGTAACTTCTATGCCTCGTTACTCTCCCACTCCCTAATGCCTCGTCTTATCGCTCCTCTTAAACTTTTTATATCTTTCAAATATCATATTAAAGACAGATGAGCAGATAGCAGCACTTGATTGTTGGACCGTCATGTCCTCCGTTAGGTATGTTTTAATTATTAGCAAATTTCACTTAAGGGTAATCAGCTATTGAGCTGGTATCATGACGCAAGTTACGAAAAATGTTTCCTCAAATGTCCATGGGTCCCACCAAGTAGATGCCGAAAATAAGGTCCGTTCTAAATTGTATATATATAAAATTGTAACCTCTGTCTGTACATTGATTTTTTTCGCGAAATTTCACGATAACTTTTCGTTTCACATGTCATAGACACCATAATTGCATTTTGTTATAAATAAAACTCGGTATGTGTATTAGCACTAACGCTTTCATTATAACAAGCCATACTAACATTTCTAGGGACGGGCTGGAGTGAGGGTTATAAGGGAGGCCTGAAATTAATAATAGTGATATTTCGCTTCTTTTTGGGGTTTCGGCAAATATGCACATAACAAAAGTTGTTTATTTTGTTATTTAGAGAAATTTGCTCAACAATTCTTTTCAATATGTACTACCAGGTACAGCACCTGGAAAAATTAATTCTCTAAAAACCCCTCCCACTGGCCCAATTTCAGCCGAACTTATTCATTCATTTTTACATAGAACGATTAAATATCGAGTTTGGTTACGATCAAACAAAAATCTGCTAAATCTAACCCGACTTCTGAACATCATTACCAAAAACATTTTACTTCTCTACTAACAGACACGAAACAAGTCCTATTTATTTACTCGGAAAAATCCAAAGCGGAGTAAGGAGTAGGGGTAGATGCAATTGTTGGCTCAGCTAACTTCCAAATAAAGCTGCCAGATGAGACTAGCATATATACAGCTGAGCTTGAAGCTCTGAAACATGGCTTAGCCAACATACCTACGAAATACGGAAGAAATCGTAATTTGCACTGACTTTCTTAGCTCTTCACTTTTATTAAGAAACATATACAGTTCACATCCATTTACATATTACGCAAAATCCAGACATTAAACAGATGAATAACTATGTACTTATTAGCCGGACATACAATCATTAGACAAAGTACACAAGTAGAGGAACTCACCAAATCAGCTCAAAAAAGAACTCACGACAACACATATTGTACACACCAAGATATTCAATCCCAAGCAAAACATACTCAATTCATGGCAGAAATCTTGGTTTACCACAACTGATAACAAACTTCGAGAACTGAAACATATACTTCGTGAATGCCCTCCCTCAAGAAGGCTATTTAGGACAGAAGTATTTTAACGAGGTTAAGAATTGGCCATTCACGACCGACTCACACTTACTGGAGAAGAGGAACCCTACTGCCAACACTGTAACTGTAGACTTACTATAAAACATATACTAACTGACTGCTATCTAAGGACTCACATAGACCTACCATACACTTTGACTGAATTACTACATGACTGTAGCCCGTATATAGACCGCGTATTACACTGCTAGAACCAAACATTTTCAAAAATTATAATGTAGGGCAATATTAAATATATTTACAGAAATGAGCATACTTGCGTAAATATGTTAAACTGATGATAAAATTTAACTGATACTTCGCTCAATCGCCCCAGTTGCGAAATGCGATTACTGTATCAATAAATAAATCAATAAACTAACAGTATTCTTTGTGTAGTTGAAGTGCTTATAACATCAACTTTTTAATTACTTGATATATTAGCGTTTAGTTGGGTTGTTTAAAAATATACATTAAGCTATTTCAAAATAGGGTTAGTAAAAATACTTTATGAATGAAAGAGATTCCCAGAAATAAGCAATAGGTTCTCCCCCTTTTGCTTTATTTACTTTTGAAAGGCTTTCATGAGAGCATTAAAGAACGCTTTTTCCTGCACTTGGACCGCAGCTATAAATAAAAAATAAACTTAAACGGTACTTAAATTTTAAATGAAATTAAATCTCTCTATTCTGTCGGTTGGTTAGGGGTGGTTAGGGGTTGCTTAATCTACTTATTTAATAAGGAACAATATATATACAAATTGCCCTACAGTTTGCTGAAATAAAAATAGATTTTGTATGCTTCATAAATAAAATTATAAAACGTACTCTATAATTATTTTATTAATAATTAAATAACTAATGGTTTATTTCGAGTTTCAATTAATTTATATGAGCAAAAAATAAAATTGAGAATGACATCGAAACTGAAGGGAACTCCGTCGACATACCAAGAGTAGGAATGTAGAGCCGCTTATTATTTTCATATAATAAAAATGCTTTTTAAAATTTCGTATTATTTATTTATTTAAAGTAGGACGTATTTCAGACAACTACATATTTTTTTGGGGGGAGGGGTGGAGGATTTTGTTAGTTGATAACGCAATAGCTAAATTTAAAACCAAAAGTTGTGTGTTCATGTACCCAATTCTTATTCCTGGGGGGCAATTGAGGTTGTACTCATAACGCAATTTTTGAAGAATTTCTTCAAATGTCCATTGAACCTACCTACTTGATGATGAAAATGAGGCCCCTACAAAATTATATATATATTTGTCTGTTAACGCTCGAATGGTCGCAATTTTTGTTTCATAGTTAACAAACTCCATATTTAAACATTTTATGTAAAAAGAGAGATCAGGTTCGTTAAAGGTTGAAATCTGGGGTTTAGAGGGGGGAATTTCGAAATATCTCTGTTACTACACATCGGATCGAAAAATTGTATAAAACCAATCTTCTTGAAAATTGAATGACCTATAAATATAGTTCTATTCATATTTTCTGTATCATGAATATTAACGAAGATATTTGTATTTTATAGATTTCGGATTTCAGTAAAGCTCCACTCCTACTCTTGTCATATTAATAATAATCCGTTAATTCAAATAAAGGGTTAGTACCGCCAATATAAATGATACTATTGTCATACCTCTCGGTGGAGACCGTCGTCACTGGCTGATGGTTGAGTACCGCTGGCAAGCGCTTTCGATGCGATGGCATCATCTTCAAGCCTGTTAATAGTTGTACTGAGTTGGTTGTCCGTCAGTCAGTGGGTTTTATGCTCTGTTCACCGTATTAGTTGTTTACGTTTAGTCCAGATCTCTTTACTTACCACTAAGATCTGTCAAACGAGGGGTGTTTATGCTGAGGCAAATTATTTTCGTGTGGTGGGTTGTTTACGTTTTATCAGGAAAACAATTTACCTGAACATCAACACCCCTCGTTTGACAGATCTTAGTGGTAAGTAAACAGATCTGGACTAAACGTAAACAACTAATACGGTGAACAGAGCATAATACCCACTGACTGACTGACAACCAACTCAGTACAACTATGGACAGACTGGAAGATGATACCATCGCATTGAAAGCGCTTGCCAGCGGTACTCAACCATCAGCCAGTGACGACGATCTCCACCGAGAGGTATGACAATAATAATCCGTTATATTATGAACCATTTCATTTCAAAGTTAAATACCTAATATTGTTTTCATTGAACTTTTAATTTGTGAGTTATATGCAAATAAGTTCAGTTGATCCCACCCCTTTCTTTTGTTCTTGGATTTCTAAAATTTGAGTGATTAAGATGAAAATTATTCTGATTCATTACAGATTACAGCACTAGATATAGTAAATAGTTTTAAATAAAATTAATATGTTATTTTCAGATATATTTCAGTAATTGTTTTTATTTACTGTTTTTAGAACTTTCTATCTATCTGTTCAGAGGTTGGCTAGCCTATTTGTTTACAATTCAGATGCTTTCCGTTTGGAGGTTATTAAAATTGACTGAATGATTTCTCATTACCGTTTGTAGTTATTCACTTAATATGACCACGTGGGATATCTGGTTAGTTTACCTTCTGATTAACGAACATTTATTATGTGGTGTGAGATTTTCAAGTCATTTGATTGTCTATTATGAGTCCTAGATAATTAATTTTTGATTTTTCTAGAGTTATAATGAAATAAAGAGAAAATAATGATTTCTATTCCTTAACCTGCTTTCTGTGTAAATTGTCTGGCTCTCTCCTTCCATGGTCCTTTGGGGTTGTATGAGAGGGTTTTGTTGTAGTAGTAGGAAATGGCGTGAATGGGCTTTGCTGGGGGCTATGACTGCCCATCGGCCCATGAGAAGAGCATTGGGGGATAGGTAAGGGACGGCCGAGATAGGGCCTTTCATAGGCAGGCCCTAGCTCCTGTCATTCTTGGAGACTACTTGCCTTATAGACCCTTGACACTCACTCTACCTTCAACCCAACCCTTAAACATCTATTAGCAGATTTCCCTTGAGGAAAATCAGCTATTAAGCTCGTACTCATTACGCGATTTTCAAAAATTTTCTTCAAATGTCCATCGATCCTACCCAGGAGATGACGAAAATGAGGTCCGTTCAAAATTAAATATATATATATATATATATATATATATATATATATATATATATATATATATATGTCTGTTAACGCTCTAGTGGTCACAATTTTCGTTTGATCGTTACCAAACTCGATATTTAGACGTTTTATGTAAAAATAAAGTTCATGTTCGTTAATAGCTGAAATCAGACCAGTGGGAGGGGGGATTTTCAAAATTTCAAATATCTCCGTTACTATACGTCGGATCGAAAAGTTGTATAGAACCAATCTTATTGGAAATGTAGTTTTCTATAAATGTCCTTATAAACATATTCTCTCTATATTTAATATTAACCGAGGTATTTACATATTTTATTTTTGGCCCATCAGCAAACCCCCCACTTCTACTCCTGTCATATTGATAATAATATGTTATATCATGAACCATTTCATTCCAAGGTTAAATAAGGAATATTGTTTTCATTGAATTTCTACTTTGTGAGATATGTGCATATACGTTCTGTTGACCCTCTCCTCTTCTTTTGTTCTTGAATTACTAAAATTTGAGTTATTGAATAAAAATTATTCTGATTCATTATAGATTACAGCACTAGCTATAGTAAATAGTTTTCAATAAAATTAATATCGTTACGTTTTATTACAAAACCAGTAATTAACGTTTATTAGAGTTCTTTTGGATTGCAAAATTAAACACACAGGCTTCAGAGTTTTTATCAATTTATTTAACAATGAACTACACACTTGGTAAATTATTCTTAATTACTACTCACAGTATGCACTGATAGCTGCACTGTTCTTCAAATTACACGGTCCAATAATTCATTCACGATCACTGAAGTTCATAAGAACCCTGCACTGCACTGTCTTTTACTTCGCCAAGTTAAGGACACTGCACTGTCTTAAACATGGCACTATACTGTTCCTTACAGAGTCACGGCACAACAATGTTCTTCCCATAAAAACACTTTACCGCACTGCGCTAAGTTGCACTGAACGCACAGATGATCACTTGAAGACAGCTGCGAACAAACTAACTTACTAGAGTCGGTCAGGATTCCTTATATAGATTGGCGGAAAAACATCAAACGATGAGGTCGAGATGAATCCAGAAAGATCGGGGCTTGCCGAGAACATCTGTCGGCCCCTTTGATCTACTTCGTACTTCCCAAATACGTGACTATCTCTGTTTAGTATAGTACTCATGACGGGATTATCTTAAAAATTTCTTCAAATGTCCGATTCTAGCTAGGAAAAATGAGGTCCGTTCAAAATTATATATATATTTGTCTGTTAACGCTCTAGCGGTTGCAATTTTTGTTTGATCGTAACTCGATATTTAAACGTTTTATGTAAAAAGACAGATCAAGTTCATTAATGGCGGAAATCGGACCAGTGGGAGGGGGGTTTAGAGGGGGAGATTTTCGAAAATTCGAAATATCGCCGATACTATACGTCGGATCGAACAATTATATAGAATCAATCTTATTGCAAATTAAATTGGCTATAAATATTGTTATTTACATTTATTCTCTATCTTGAAGATTAACCGAGATATTTGCATTTTTATTAAACGTGGGTGCATAACGGACGAAGTGAGCTTCCCGCCAAAAGCTAGTTCGGCCGTTTCCGTAACTTTTCGGCACTCGTATGGAGATTTCTCTATAGTAGAACCATACGTGGGAAATCTGCTCAGTTTACGCAGCCCCTGCGTGACGTACTTTTCATGTATTTCATTTTCACAACAATATGTTATATTCAGATATATTTCAGTAATTAATTCTCTTTCTGGTGCAGAATATTTCTATCTATCTGTTCAGCTCTGAGCGGATGGCAGACATGTATGCTTACAATTCAGACGCTTTCCATTGGGTGGTAATTAAAATTGACTGAAATATTTCTTAGTACCGTTTGTATTTATTCACTTGATTTCCACAATGGTGCTAAGTGTTACCAGTATGTGCATTTATCTATTGTAAAACTTCTTAACCCCTGTGTGACGGTCTTTTTTTTTTTCTTTTTTTTTTGACCTTCCGTCATATACTAGTTAAGTAATGTTGAATACGTCATATTTCCATATTTAAAATAACATTTGGAGTACATTAGGCCGATTCTGAGTAAACGCTACTTGGTCGTATTAGAGGAGGGAGAGCGTGAATAGCGGGAGGGTGGTATTTTATGATGAATGTTGATAGGGATGCTGGGGATAATAATGGCTAAGTGTATCTGTGCTGGTTGTAGAGGAGAGGTAATTGATAGATAGAGCTAAGGGATGGGGTGGGGATTGTTAGCCTAGTGGCAAGCTAGAGATTCAGCTGCTGCACCTGACCCAACGTCGCCGATACATCCTGACACAGGATCCATTAATAGCCAGCTATTAGTCAATTACTATCTGTGTAGGAAACTCCAGCTAATTCTATCCCCCTGTCCTCTACTTGCCCACTACCTCAATATCCTAATCAAATGGAAATCCCTCCTTTTTTTTCGCCCCCCCCCCCCACTTCTCTCCATGTCAATTTAGCTCATGGCTGTGCACTCTGATTTGATGCATACAGGCATATTCTCAAATCGTAGATAAATAGAAATTAGATGCTTTTATTTCTATTGACAGATTTCCTTTAGGGGAAATCAGCGATTGGGGTGGTACTCATAACGCGACTTTCAAAAAAATTTCTGGGGCTCAGGTTGGCGTTGGTCCTAATCTCGCCTGGTAGACCTAAATTGGCGGGTTCGATTCCCGCCCTGGGCAGTAGAAATTTATTTAGAGACGGACTCACTAAATAAACTTCTTGAGCCCGCCCTGGCTAGAAAAGGGTGGTAACATGTAGATAACCCGCTCCGATTAGCCTAGTAGCATAAAGTGGACGTAAATAATAATAAACAAAAAAAATTCTTCAAATGTCCATCGATCCAACCTAGATGACGAAAATGAGGCCCGTTCAAAATATTATATATACACACACGTCACACACACACACACACACACACACACACACACACACATATATATATATATATATATATATATATATATATATATATATTTGTCTGTTACCGCTCTAGCAGTCGCAATTTTGGTTTAATCGTTACGAAACTCGATATATAAGTGTTTTATGTATTTTATTTATTTATAATACATTAGTTTACGGGATAAACCCATACTGATGGGAGGTCTGTAACATAATGCATTACAAAATATTATCCTATTACTACAAAACACATTAGAAACAATACAGAAATAGTAGCAATAAAATAAGATTTAAATTGAGAATAAAGTAAAATTATTTGTTTTACAAAACAAATAAGGATAAAATAAAAGACTAATAAATAACAATAAAGAAAGACAACATAGGAATTAAATAATCTTACAGTATCCAACTCAGAAACAGAAATTAGAACGAAGCGAAACCAAAATAATTTAAATATTTTAGACAATGGAATATATGTACTTATGTTTTAATATAGCAAAATAGGAATTAAAAACTAAATAACACATTTTCTAATTTTTAAACAATTAACTATGTATAAGAATATATTACGTAATTGGTCTTCTGTACGAATACATAATAATGTTACAATACCAATAGAATTACACAAATATTTTTGAATAAAATATGTTCTAAAGTAATTATTTATTTGAGCATTTAAGGAAAAAATGAGAGAAACAGTCTTGTCCTGAATTGCAAAAAGAAATAAAATCTTGTTTTATGTAAAAAGAAAGATCAAGTTCGTTAACAGTTGAAATCGGACGGGGGAGGGGGTTAAGAGGAGAGGAATTTCGAAAACTCTTAATATCTCCGTTATTATGCGTCGGATCGGAGAATTGTATGAAACCAATCTTATTGCAAATGTTATGTTCTATAAATATTGTCATGTGCATTTTTTCATTATCTTTAATATTAATCGAGATATTTGTGTCTTATATTTCTCGGCCTTCAGTAAACGCCCACTCCTGCTCGTGCCACATCAACCATAAGCTGTTATATTATGAAGCACTTTATTTGGAGTCTAAATAACAAATATTGTTCTCATTGGACTTTTACGTCATGAGATAAATAAAAGCAAATGCTTGACGCAAGTTGGAAATCTGCTTAGTTAACACTGTCCCTGTGTGACGGACTTTTAGTGTTAAGGAATGTAATAAGACACATTGAAAAGTCCAACTTTATGGTATGACACACTATTGATCTCAGCTCACCGTGTATTCTCTATTTATAAGAAAAAGTCCGTCACGCCGGGGCTGCGCTAGCTAAGCAGATTTCCCTAGTGAAGTTTTTCAATAGATAAATCTACATAGTGGTAACATTTAACACCACCGTGAATATTAAGGGAATAAATACAAACGATAATGAGTAATCTTTGAGTCACCTCTCAACGGAACACGTCTGAAATGTAAACAAACAGGTCTGCCAACTTCTTAGACATGAACAGATAGATAGAAATATTCTTCACCCGAAAGAAAAACAATTACAAAAATATACTGTAATTTATAATGAATCAGAATAATTTTTATCTCAATCACACTAATTTTAATAACGGGTGATTTACAGAACGTATTTGCATGTACCTTGTACAATAAAGTTCTTTTGAAAACCATGTTTGATATTTAAGCTTCGAATAAAGTGGTTTATTTTATAAGAGAGTATTGTTTAAGTGACAAGAGTAGGAGTTTAAAAAACCCAAATATCAACCAAGGTTAATATTCAAGATAGATAATAAATGTATATAACCATATTTATAGTACATTTAATTTTTAATATGATTGGTTCTATAAAACATTTAAATACGACTGTAATTTTTAATGAATAAGAATAATTTTTATTTCAAGTATTCAAATGTTAATAATCCAAGAACTTAAGACGGGGGAGGGAGAGGGGATCAACAGAACATGTTCGCACGTTTCTCGTATGATAATGGTATCTTAAAAACAATATTTCGGAACAGTATTGTTTATCTTAAATGAGTAGAAGTGGGGTTTGCTGAAGGCTGAAAACTGAAAAATACAAATATCTCGCTTACTATTCCAGATTGAGAATAAATGTATATAACAATATTTATAGTAAATTTAATTTTTATTAAGATTGGTTCTATAAACTTGTTCGATCTGACGTATAATAAAAAAGAAATTTCGACTTTTCAAAATTCATTCTCCCCTCCCCCCCCCACGGCTCCTATTTTAGCCGTTATCAAGCTTGATCTTCATTTTTACATAAAACGATTAACACTTTTACCGAAACACCGGTCTGAGAGGCCGGTAGAGATTTTCATATTTCATGTATTGGTAGACCTGCTAATATTGGTGGGCTCTCCACCTCATTAGCTGTGAGTCTTTCCTTCCTCTACACACAGAAAGTGTTTTGGGTTAATTTGTCAACGACATTCAACCTTGATTAGTTATTGCTCGTTCTGCTCCGGTCTCGTGTACCTCTTGTTTCGGTTAACAGCCTATGTATTGCTGTTCTAAAATACGGGGTAACTCGGTTTACGTATGTCGTGATGTGGTGTACCTTTCATTATAGCTTGTAACACTGTTTGATCGTATTCTTTTCTTGTGTGATTTACATAGTATATGATTTGCTTCCACGAGCCATGGACCAATAAAATGCTCATCGTCACGATCTATATATCGTACGGATGACAGTGATTTCAATGAAAGGGTTAAAAATGACAATAATAGATTAACCCTAGAAGTACCAAGGGGGGGCTCCTTGAGCTCACAAATTTTTGTTTTTGTTCCCTATCACCCAATTTTAATGGAATATTTTGGATATTTTATGTATTCCTCAGAAAAACATCCTTGAATGAGGGCATAACAACAAAATGAAATAAAAAAATGTTGTTTTTGACGTATGGGCTCGAGGAGCCCCCCCTCCCCTTGGTAATGCAAGGGGTAGTTATACACTTAAGTACCAAGGGGGGGCTCCTCGAGCCCACTGATATTTAATACTACTTTTAACTAATAATTCAAGTGTTATTAATAATATTGCTCAAATAATAATTATTTTGATGTAATTTTAACATACACAAACCTTCTCAAGTTTTTTTCCCCCAATAAGAAAATATATATATTCTCCCATATAATTTTTTTTCATATAAAAATATATTTCTGAGATGGTAATATATATATAATATATAATTATTTCTCCTGATAGATACTTTTTAGGAAAGAGATCAGTACAAAAACTATAATTTGACTTACATATGAACTTTACAAAGCAAAAGGAAACATATTAGTTTGGTAACCATCAGACAAAATTGCAACCGCTCGAGCGTTAACTGACAAATATATATAATTTTGAATGGACCTCATTTTCGTCATCTACTATGTAGGATCCATGGACATTTGAAGAAATATACCTTAAGGGAAATCTGCTAAAAGAGTAAACACAGATATTGATATACTAAGCCCACAAAATCTGATTTATTTATCCTAAACTCTAAATGTGTACATTATTCTATTCACTGGTTCTATTATTTTACTGCCCGCATTCACAAGGTCATCCGAATCTGCCTTCTGATATTAGATTTAGCTAATCTGAAAGCAGAGAGCCAACGCATTCTGCCTATAAATTCCATGATATATTATTAATAAAGGTTTAGGACTGCATTGTGTTTACCTGCAAGATTCTCTGGAAAATTAAGCTTTTCTTTTTTAACTGGAGAGGTATGCTTAATCCTTCTAATATACAATTTTCATTTTTTCCTTATTAAAAAGATGTTCCAGGCATATTACCCTTTTTTTAATACCAACGTACTGAACTCTCCTGAAATACTCTCAGAAGTTTTATTTAAAACACTGTTAATACTTTCATATATTCTGATGTGTGATTATTTAAATTATAATTTAAACATATTATTAATTATGATTTGCATGAAAAGGCAATATATTATTTATCATTTTTGAAACATTTATCAATGTTTTCGAAACAATTGAAAATATTTCTTGGACTAATTTCTAAATCTAAACACTGTTTCTATTAATATAATATAATATTAATTACAAGATATAGGGTTTTATCAAATTACTACATATCTTACTGGTAAGCAAAATTCTAGAAATGGGTGAGTCTATAGTTCATTCAATCCGAAAATTCATTCCGGAGACATAGTAATAGTTGATGCTTAAAAAAAGCCATCTCGGAGACGCTGCGTAAACTAAGCAGATTTCCCACGTGAAGTTTTACAATTGAGAAATCTGCATACTGGTAACACTTAACACCACCGTGAATAAATAAAAACGGTAATGAAATATCTTTCAGTTCATTTTTATAAGTTCCCAACGGAAAAGGCTTCTGCATTGTAAACAAACAGGTCTGCCAACCACTCAGAGCTGAACAGATAGATATATATTCTTCATCGGAAAGAAAAACAATTACTGAAATATATCTGAATATAACATATTAACATTATTGGAAACTATTTACTATATTATTATAGTACTGTAATTTATAATGAATCGGAACTATTTTTATCTTAATCACTCAAATTTTAGTAGTCCAAGAATTATAGAAGGGGGAGGGGCATCAACAAAACGCATTTGTGTTTATCTCACAAAGTAGAAGTTTACACGAGTCTCTAAACCATTTTCACAAGTGCCGAACAGTTACAGAAACGGTTGAACTAACTTTCGCCGTAATCTGACTAACTGAACCGAAAATAGCCGATCGTCCGTTATCCGCACACACTTAATAAAAATTGCAAATATATTGGTTAATATTCAAGATAAAGAATAAATAAGTATATAGTACACAATACATTTAATTTGTAATAAGATTGGTTCTATAAAAGTTTTTGATCCGACTTATAGTAACGGAGGCATTTCAAATGTTCTAAAATCTCTCCTCTTAACCTTCCTCTGGTCCGATTTCAGCCATTAATGAACTCGATCTTTCTTTTTGCATAAAACGAGTAAATATCCAATTTGGTAACGATTGAACAATAATTGCGACCGCTTATATATATATATATATAAAATTTTGAACGGACCTCATTTATCTCCTGGATAGGATTGATGGACATTTGAAGACATTTTTCTAAAATCGCGTCATGAGTACAACCTCAAAACTGATTTCCCTTAAAGGATGAAAATACAAACACACATACACACGCAAAAGTGCCGTGGTTTGATTAAGATATTGGAGTTTGTGGCCGGTTGATATGGTAGACATTTTAATGTTGAATATTCTGGTAAAATACTATCCTGATTATGTCGTTTTTTGCTCAAATAATGAAAGAAGCAATTCTTTAAGATAACTCAATTCTTTTCCTCGTTTATGTTTCTAAGTTTTCATATTATAGAATAGTACTCTACCACAGAATTTTCCTTGGAAGTATTCCCTTTAGCTTTTTTCTTGGCATGAATGGTTTTGTTAAGATGTCTAACATGACATTTTAATTTCACATCGACGTACAAGCAATTTATAAACTCTAGCTAGCTTTAAATGTCATGGGTGAAGGACAGCATTCAATTCAACTGTCTATCTTGCATAATTTGAATGTGCTCAATAGTCACTGTATACTGAAATAGGCGATATTTATTCACCGATTAAAATACGATTATTTTCTTAATGATTATAATTGAATTCCGATTTGTAATCGTATTTGCGATTATGAGTATTCGAGTAATCAGAAATAATTTAGTGTTTGTTATTCCAAATCAAGGATTTCTAGTGTCTAATCCATAATCAAGTTATTGATAATCGTCTAACCGTATGGAATTCCTATAATTCTAATCACTTTCAGGCGATTGAACTATTATTCCCTCTCGATTTAATATGGAAAAACTGAGGTAATTTTATACCCCCCCCCCCCCACACACACACGCACACACACACACACACACATGTATAGATAAATAGATAGATAGATATGATACATGAGGATTTCAGAAAACACTCACATTTAATTAAATTATAAACATTTTCACGGATCATCGTTAAAGGATGCAGATATTTTGTTTGTATAAATAGATATAGCAATATTTCTTTCTGAGGAAGAATGGAGTAGTTCAAGTTTAACCTGCAATCATAATTGCAATTGCAATATAATGGTTATGTGAATGCATTTAAAGGTTATGGAGTTATACAACTCATCTCTTCTCATCATTTCAAATTATTATTGTTTTGTTTGTTTCATAAGGTTTTAGTGCGAAAAACTACTAGGTTATCATCGCTCTGTAATATCTATAACTCTCATTTTGGTAAAGTACCTGCATTTTGAGAGTAAACTGTGTTTATGTAAATTGTCGATATTGTAATTTTTGTAAATTTGTATTGTAATTATATCCTCACTTGTATCGGAATTTTAAATTTAACAATACAAAAGAGGATACAAAAATTTTTAATTTAAATTACTTCATAGAAATTTGTAATTTTCATAATATTAAACAATTTATCTATCTCTTTGAGGGCATCTCCAAGGGCCACTGCTATATTATTGGAAATATTGCACTCGTTTCGAATAATTGCATACTTATGGCATTCCTTTAATATGTGATAGATAGTTAATAAGTCTGTGTTACACTTCCCACATATCAGGTGTTGATCTTTTGTCTTATGATAATCATGCGTAAATCTTGTATGCCCTATTCGGAGTCTTCCTAGCACGACTTTATCTCTTCTGTTGTCTCTATTCAATAAGTTGCAATATGAGAGGCTACTTTTAGTCAATTACATTTATAAGCAATCTTCTACTTAAATAGAAAATGTTATTTTATGTTTCTTTTTTTAATATTATAGAGTTCAGAAAGAATACTATAAATTATTTAGTGAATTTCTTGTTACTCAATTAAGGATATTTATATAATAATAATAAAAAAAGTCCGTTATGCAGTGGCTGCGTAAACTTAGCAGATTTCCCACGTGAAGTTTTACAATAGAGAAATCTGCATACTGGTAACACCAGCGTGAGTAAATACAAACAGTAATGAGAAATTTTTGAGTTAATTTTAATAAGCTCCTAACGGAAAGCGTCTGAATTGTAAACAAATAGGTCTGCCAACCACTCAGAGCTGAGCAGATAGATAGACATATTCTTCGCCGGAAAGAAAAACAATTACTGAAATATATCTGAATATAAAATATTAATTTTGTTGAAAAGCATTTATTATATTTAGTACTGTAATTTAACATGAATCAGAATAATTTTTAAGTCAATCATTCAAATTTTAGTAGTCCATGAACAAAAGAAAGGGAGGGGGGATCAACAGAACGTACGTATTTACATGTAACTCACAAAGTAGAAGCTAACACCAGTCTACACACCAATTTCACGAGAGCCGAACAGTTATGGAAACGGCTGAACTAACTTTTAGCGTAATCGCACGAACAGAACCGACAATAACCGTATATGAAATGGAATGCAAATATATCGGTTGATATTCAAGATAGAGAACAAAAAGTAACAATATTTATAGTACATTTAATTTGCAACAAGACTGTTTCTATACAAGTTTTCGAGCCGACGTATAGTAACACAGATATTTCGATTGCTGATGGCCGAAAAATAAAATATGAAAATATTAAATATGGAGAGAGTATGTTTATAAGAACATTTATAGAAAATTACATTTCCAATAAGATTCGTTCTACACAATTTTTCGATCTCACCCGTAAGAACGGAGATATTTCGAATTTCTAAAAATCCCTCTCTTAACCCCCCTCATAATAGTCCGATTTCAGCAATTAATGAACTTTATCTTCCTTTTTTGCATAAAACGATTAAATATTGAGTTTCGTACCGATCAAACAAAAATTACGACCGCTAGAGCGTTAACAGACAAATATATATGATAATATATATAAATATATATATATATATATATATATATATATATATATATATATATATATATATATATATATATATAATTCTGAACGGATCTCATTTTCGTCATCTTCTGTGTAGGATTCATGGACATTTGAAGAAATGTTTTGGAAAATCACACGATGAGCATGAAGGGAAAACTGCTAAAAAAATAGATATAAGTTGAATATACTATTGGATTACGGTGTTTCTTACGAGCTTCTTTAAGTTAACTATTTTTTTTTTTTTTACCATAGGATTCCTACTAAAGGAAAAATAAAGGGTAGACCGGGGGAAGGCGTCATCAGTGTGCTCAAGTGGTAAAATCTTAGTTTAGGCAGCCGCTGGGAGACGAACGTCTTTTTTATTGAGTGGTGGAAAGGAAGAAGCTGGTGAAGGGGGATGAAAGGGGTGATTAAGGAGGGAAATAAATGATTAGAGCAGGGCTCAAAGGACTCCCTGTCTCAGCCACTTTCATCTTATAGTCACTTTTTTATGTGTTCCACTCTTGAGGTAATGGCTTGTATCACAAAGGCAAATCTAGTTTCCTTATATAAAGTCCTCTACATTTTTCATTTCCCACGAAACGAGTTTACTCGGTTTTGCTGCATATAGGTTTCCTGTATATATTCTTTCTTCCTGGCTACACAATAGAGTTCTATCAAAGACTTTTCACCTCTTTGAATAACACCTCGCCACAACTTCCTACTATTTTCATTTACGTTTTATTGTAAATTGAATTGGACGAAAGGGACAATTGCTGTCGTAAAATAAATAGAAAGAATTCAATCAGACCTCGGTGAGAATGAAAACAGTTCTCAAAACCCAGTGATTTATTATTGTATTGGAATACGCTGAACCAAAGATAATATCATTCATTTTAGCATATTTTCCTTAAAGGAAATCAGCTATTGAGGTCGTACTCATGACGCAATTTTCGAAATTTTTCTTCAAATATCCATCGGTCCTACTTAGTAAATGATGAAAATGAGGTCCGTTCAAAACTGTATATATATTTGTTTGTTACCACTCTAGCGGTCGCAATTTTTGTTTGATCGTTACCTAAATCGATATTTAGTCGTTCTATGTAAAAAGAAAGGTCTAGTCGGATCGAAAAAGTGTATAGAATGAATCATGTTGCAAATTAAATGTATTACAAATATTGTCATATACATTTATTCTCTATCTTGAATATTAACCGAGATATTTGCATTTTTCGGTTTTATGCCCTCGGAAAACCCCCACTTCTACTCGTGTTTCATTAGTAATACTCTGTTATATAATAGACCACATTATTGGAAGCTTAAATACCAAATATTTTCATTCAGATACCTTTATAATACGAGATACATGCAAATATGTTCTTGTGACCCCCCCCCCCCTCCTGTCTTAAATTCTTGCACTACTAAAATTTGATTGATTGAGATAAAAGGTGTTCTGATTCATTATAAATTACAGTGCTAGATATAGTACATATTTTTCAATAACATTAATATTTTATATACTGATATGTTTCAGTTATTGTTTTTTTTTTCGGTGAGCCGTTGGCAGACCTCGTTGTTTACATTTGAAAGCTCCCCACTGGAAAGGGCAATTTCTTATTATCGTTTGTATTTATTGACTTAATAATCACGGTGGTGTCGTGTTAGCAGTACCTTTTATTAAACTTCACGAAGGAAATCTGCTTAGTTTACGCAGCCCCTGCGTGACACACTTTTTAAAACTTATTGATCTTCCTATTTAATACGTTCAGTGAGCACATGAGTTTTAGTTTAGAATTTCATCCACGAGGTCAAGGCACCCCTGCGCATTATCTTCTTGTTTTAATTCAGAATGAATATGTGGGAAAAATGGAGTTAAATTTAAATTTGTAAGTCTGTATACTAATATTGGCTAATACTTATCTTAGTTAGCCTATAGAGGCTGATGACTAACACTTCAGCTCTTCAAAAGAATTCTAGTCTTTATTTCCTAATGTCTTTAGTCTTGATTAGTCTGGAGCAGAATGCAGGGAAGACACTACATTGCTTAGTTACCTTTTCCCTTCTTTCATTTTTAGCAGATTTTTTTTTAAGAAAAATCAGCTATTGAGGCCGTACTCATGACGCGATTTTCGACATTTTCTTCAAATGTCCATCGATCTTACCAAGTAGATGACGTAAATGAGGTCCGTTTAAAATAATTATATATATATTTGTCTGTTACCGCGAAATTTTGGTTTGATCGTTGCCAAACTCTATATTTAATCGTGTTATGTAAAAAGAAAAATCAAGTACGTTAATGGCTGAAATCCGACAAATGGGATGGGGTGGGGGTTTAGGGGGAGGATTTTCGAAAATGCTTAATATCTCCGTTATTATGCGTCTGATCGACAAATTGTTTAGAATCAATCTTATTGCAAATCTAGTTGCACTATCTTGATTATTAACCGAGATATTTGCATTTTATAGTTTTCGGTCTTCAGTAAACCTCCCGTCTACTATTGTCATTTTAACAATAAGCTGTTAAATTATGAAGCACATTATTTCAAGTACAAATTCCAAATATTGTTCTCATTGAACTTATACTTTTTGAGATAAATGCAAATACGTGGCACACGTGGGACATCTGCTTAGTTTACGCAGCCCCTGCGTGACGAACTTTTTTCAGTGGGAAAGAAAATTTATAGTATATGGTATTTCGACGAAAGAAATAGCCTCTGTAGAGATGGATTTGAGAAAGAAATATTTTTTTCTATTTTAAGGAATAGGACCTTGAAGAGTCAGAATAATGGATTCCAAAAAGTCATATATTTTGATATTTAAGAGAAGAAATTTGTTTTTGAAGCGTTATAATTATGTTTTTAACATACGGTGCTGCAATACTTGGAGCAAAGTTTAGTAGTTACTGATATATGAAACCCCTCCCACAATACAGACACCTTAAATCATCAATAATTATTGTAATTAGGCAGGTAATAAAAAAAATAAAACTCATAAATATTTACGCATATATAAGATAGGCGACTATCGTTGTGTGTGTGACAACCGGTAGTAATCAATAATTGAATTTTTAAACTATACACAACAGGCCAAATCTTCAACTCTTGAGTACGCAAGATAGAATTGATGGAAATCGCTTTATGAGTACTCCCCGACAACAGCTGATTCCCATTAAGGGAAATCTGTAAGAAATATATTAAATAGACTTATGCATTATTTTATCCATCGTCTGTTGCAGGTAGCCGATGATGGATTTCCTTTACCCTTAGTAGTTCTAGGGGCAAAAAGAAAGATCAAGATCATTAATTACTGCAATCGGACTATTAAGAGGGGGATTTTTGAAAATTCGAAATATATGGGTTCTTATGGGTGAGATCGAAAACTTCTGGAGAACGAATCTTATTGGAAATAGAATTTTCTATAAATGTTCTTATAAACATATTCTCTCTATATTTAATAGTTTCATATTAGCAGATTTCTCTTAAGGGAAATCAGCTATTGTGGTCGTACTTATGACGCGATTTTCAAAAAATTTCTTCAAATGTCCATCGATCCTACCCAGGAGATGACGAAAATGAGGTCCGTTCAAAATTATAAATATATATATATATATATATATATATATATATATATATATATATATATATATATATATATATTTGTCTGTTAACGCTCTAGCGGTCGCAATTTTTGTTTGATCGTTACCATTCTCGATATTTAAACGTTTTATGCAAAAAGACAGATTTAGTTTGTTAATGGCTGAATTCGGATCAGTGTGAGGGGTGGGGGGGTTTAGGGGGGGATTTTTGAAATATCTCCGTTACCAAACGTCAGATCAAACAATTGTATAGAACCAATCTTATTGCAAATTAAATTTACTATAAATATTGTTCAATACATTTCTTCCCTGTCTTGAATATTAACCGAGATATTTGCATTTTTATTAAATGTGGGCGGATAACGAATGGGTGAGTTTCCCGCCAAAAGCTAGTTCGGCCGTTTCCGTAACTGTTCGGCTCTCGTATGGAGATTTCTCTATTGTATAGCTTCACGTGGGAAATCTGCTTAGTTTACGCAGCCCCTACGTGAAGGACTTTTCAGTTTTCGGCCATGAGCAAACACCCACTCCTACTCATGTCATATTAATAATAAGCTGTTATATCATGAACCATTTCATTTTCCCTTACACTGAGTAGTTCTAGGAGCAAAAAGAAAGATCAAGTTCATTAATTGCTGAAATCGGACTATTATGAGGGGGGGATTTTTGAAAATTCGAAATATCTCCGTTCTTATGGGTGAGATCGAAAAATTGTGTAGAACGAATCTTATTGGAAATGTAATTTTCTTTAAATGCTGTTATAAACATATTCTCTCTATATTTAATATTTTCATATTAGCAGATTTCCCTTAAGGGAAATCAGCTATTGAGGTCTTATTGCAAATTAAGTGCACTTTAAGTATTGTTATACACATTTAATCTCTATCTTGAATATAAACCGAGATATTTGCATTTTTCATATTGGGCTATTGTAGGTTCTGCTGCTTGTGCTATTCCTCTGAAAGTTAGTTCGTCTCTCGGTGTAGACTGGTGTTAGCTTCTTCTTTGTGAGTTACATGCAAATACGTTCTGTTGATCCCCCTCCCTTTCTTTTGTTCATGGACTACTAACATTTGAATGCGAGATATAAATTATTCGGATTCACTATAAACTATAGCACTAGATATAATAAACAGTTTTCAATAAAATTAATATGTTATATTCAGATATATTTCAGTAATAGTCTTTCTTTTCGGTGACGAATATGTCTATTTATCTGTTCAGCTCTGAGTGGTTGGCAGACCTATTTGATTACAATTCAGACGCTTTCCGTTGGGAGCTAACTTAACTGAAGGGTGAGATCGAAAAATTGTGTAGAACGAATCTTATTAGAAATGTAATTTTCTATAAATGTTCTTATAAACAAATTCTCTCTTTATTTAATACTTTCATATTTTAGTTTTCGGCCATCAGCAAACACCCACTCCTACTCATGTGATATTACTAATAAGCTGTTACATCATGATCTACTTCATTCCACCATTAAATATAAAATACATTGAACTTCTACTTTGTGAGATATATGCATATACGTTCTGTTGACCCCCCCCCTCCAGTTATTTTGTGGGTGTGACAACCGGTAGTAATGGATAATTGAATTTTAAACACACACATACAGGCTAACGCTTTAACTCGCGAGAGCCCTAGATAGGATTGATGGAAATAGCTTTGTACAACCTCAATAGATGATTCCCATTAAGGGAAATCCGATAAGAAATATATTAAATAGACTTATGCATTATTTTATCCATCGTCTGTTGCAGGTAGTCGATGATGGATTTCCTTTACCCTGAGTAGTTATAGGAGCAAAAAGAAAGATCAAGTTCATTAACTGCTGAAATCGGACTATTATGAGGGGGGTTAAGGTGGGGATTTTTGAAAATTCGAAATACCTCTGTTACTATACGTCGGCTCGAAAACTTGTATAGAAACAGCCTTATTGCAAATTAAGTCCACTTTAAGTATTGTTGTATACATTTAATCTCTTTCTTGAATATAAACCGAGATATTTGCATTTTTCATATTGGGCTATTGTAGGTTCTGTTGCTTGTGCTATTCCTCTGAAAGTTAGTTCGTCTCTCGGTGTAGACTGGTGTTAGCTTCTACTTTGTGAGTTACATGCAAATACGTTCTGTTGATCCCCCCTCCCTTTCTTTTGTTCACGGACTACTAAAATTTGAATGCGAGATAAAAATTATTCGGATTCATTATAAATTATAGCACTAGATATAATAAACAGTTTTCAATAAAATTAATATGTTATATTCAGATATATTTCAGTAATTGTCTTTCTTTCCGGTGAAGAATATGTCTATTTATCTGTTCAGCTCTGAGTGGTTGGCAGACCTATTTGATTACAATTCAGACGCTTTCCGTTGGGAGCTAACTTAACTGAAGGGTGAGATCGAAAAATTGTGTAGAACGAATCTTATTAGAAATGTAATTTTCTATAAATGTTCTTATAAACATATTCTCTCTATATCTAATATTTTCATATTTTAGTTTTCGGCCATCAGCACTCCTACTCATGTCATATTAATAATAAGCTGTTATATTATGAACCATTTCATTCCAACGTTAAATATAAAATACATTGAACTTCTACTTTGTGAGATATATGCATATACGTTCCCCTCCAGTTCTTTTTTGGGTGTGACAACCGGTAGTAATGAATAATTCTATTTTAAACACACACATACAGGCTAACGCTTTAACTCGTGAGAGCCCTAGATAGGATTGATGGAAATAGCTTTGTACAACCTCAATAGCTGATTCCCATTAAGGGAAATCTGGTAAGAAATATATTAAATAGACTATGGATTACGTATTTTATCTATCATCGATTGCAGGTAGCCGATGATGGATTTGCCTTACCCTGAGTAGTTCTAAAGCAAGCATGTAGTAGTTTCCTTGGACAGTTGTTTGTGGATAGAGAGGAGGGGGGGTGCTTGGTTTCCAAGAGCTCTATAATTCAGGGCTTTGTGGCGAGATCGACCGCCCACATGCTCCTCTACTGTCCTCTTCACTTCACTTTTTTACAGAACCTATCTCCTGCCAGCTTATAATCCCTCCTTCAAAATTCTCTTTCCTACTTTCGGAGTATCAATCATTAATTACCGCGCCAATTAGGAATGACCACTAAACAAGACTGCACATTGTAGTTCCGTCGAACGCCTCAACAACCCCAACTTCAGTACACAGTTTGACAATTGCTGTAAATTAATATTCCTCCTCCTGTGCTTCGATATTGAAGAACCCGGACTTGCTCTGACACGCCCACGCAAATTAGACTACCTTGTGATACACTTTTCTAAACGATTTATTTTCCCCCCATTTCTGCTGATAATAGTATAGAATATATATTTATTTGTTAAAGATTTACATCTTGTACAAATTAAATAAACAAATAACAATTCTGTCTTTTTAAATAAATAATTAAATCCAAGTTCTTGAGATTAACAATAATATGACAATAAAGAAAACAAAAAAAAAACAATATAGTGAAAATGTAGTACATAAATAGTTATTTATTATAAAAGTGACGAAAGTTGATCATTTTACAACTCGAGTGAAACGTTTACTCACACGAGTGAAGCGAGTGTGGTAATTTCACGAGAGTTGTAAATTCTACTTTCGTCACGAGTGTAATATTAACTTTTTTCTGTAATCGTGTAATACATGATCAGATCTAACCAGAATATGAACAAAATTAGGATGTAGTGAAGATTATGGTATATTGTTGGTAGGTTATAACCATGGTTGTGAAAGGTTATAAGCATAGTTATAAAACAACTAGTGATGATTGTGGAGTAGTGCAGTTATAAACAAGTGCAGATTATAAACAAGGACGGTAATTATTATTATATTTAAATTTTAAAATATATTGATTATTTCCACCAATAATTCATTCACATTTCAATTTATTTTGTTAAAAAAATATTCTAACAATGTTAAGAAACATTTAAAAGCATTTAATTTCCAACTTCAAATTATTTTTTAATTTATACTTATTACTAATTAAGAAGGCAATTCATTTTCTTCACTTGTGAAGAAAGTGATTACTTTCTTCACTCTATTGCAAAATGTTTCACTTTCTTCACTCATTTCAGTTTAGTGATGTTACCATTATTCAACGATTACAGAAAAAAGAATTTTATAAACCCTTTTCCATTTTAATATACTATTTAACTGGAGTGTGGTCCGTCAGCACTTATAGATTCCAGAGTATTCCATGCTGACGTGATGAAGCAGTAAATCTTGTGTAGTTTTTCGAGGCTATCGATACTAAGTATCTCTTCAATTTTATGCACATCACTGACTTCTGGGGAAAGTGTTTGTAGATATTTATTTCTGTCTTCGATGAGCTTCTCACAGTAGAGAAGTATATGTGACTGGCTATTAGGGATGAACTGATTACAAAAACTGCAAGGTTCCTGAGATTTGAATAAGAAAGTTTTGTTCGTGATTGAAGTTTGGTGATGACCAAGCAGTATTGAATTCTTCGTTAATACAATGCATTCATGCACTTTTCCAAACGATTACGGAACTATATGAAATATTTTTATTTCGTAATCATAGTTTCGTTCCATTATCCAAAACAGTACCTTCGTACGATCTAAATATATTTCATAATATAAATAATTTTGTTCATTATATAATCTCATTGTCTCCAAATTATAGTTATACTACAGAAATGTTGCCTCTCGGAAGTAGTGCATTGTCAGAAACAAAAAAAAAATGTTTTTTACAAGATATCTGACAATTTCTCAAAGTATGCTGAGTTCCCAAAACCTTCTTCAAATGTCTGCTGACCCCTTATGACAAAACAGTCCGATACGCAGGGACTGCGTAAACTAAACGGATTTCCCTTGTGAAGGTTTGCGTTAGATAAATCTACATAATGGTAGCACATCACACCATCGTGAATATTAAGTGAATGACTACAAACAGTAATGAAAAATCTTTTAGTCAATTTGAATAACCTCCAAAACAGAAAGCGTCTGATTTTTAATCAAACAAGTTAGCCAACCTCTCAGAGCTGAGTAGATAGAAACACTTTTGACCGGAAAGAAGAACAATTTCTGGATTATATCGGAATATAATACATTAATTTTATTGAAAACTATTTACTATATCTAGTACGATAAATTATAATGAACCAGAATAATTTTGATCTCAATCTCTATATTAAACTATGTTGTTATTCTTTTTGGAGTTTTGGTCAATGTTGGTGAAAAAATCTTAGTTTATGCAGATATTTCGAGAATCTTTATTTTCTCTTCTTCAGGGCAAGACTAAAGATACTTAAAAACTATTTCACATGACTATTGTTTCTATTCATTCGGCCGACTCCGTAACTGTTCGGCACTCGTATGGAAATTTCTCTATTGTATAACTTTACGTGGGAAATCTGCTTATTTTACGCAGCCCCTCCGTGGCGGACTTTTTGTCATTCAGCACTTTTCTTGAGAATTTCACCAACCCCTTCATAACGTCGTCTGTCTGGATCAGGCTTTTAAGTGAATTCGGAGGTCAATCGAGCAACGAGTTCATTCCCCTGCTAGCAGAAGTCTTGCGCTGGAATAGAACGGACACTCAAAAATAATTTGCTTCACCGTTTCTACAGCTTCAAATCTACACTTCGGGTCAGCCCTCAATTTGAAATAGTGCAGCTTATAGTTGAGGTCTCCGTGTCCTGTAAAGAGACATTTCTCTTTACATGTAAATCAGCTATTCAGGTTGTACTCATGGCACAAGTTTTGTTATCATCTGAGTAGGATGTATTGATATTTGAAAAATGTTCGGAAAGCTTGAATTAACATCAATTACTGATTTATCTAAGTAGAATTTTACGGATTTTCGTTTCTGGCTGTACAAAACTTGTGAGAAACGGAGTCTGTTATATAACAATACTTGTGAGACAATGGGATTAAACAGAGAACATTATTGTTATTTATTATTAGAGAATAGATTTAGATAGAACGGGGTTACTATTGTTATTTTGGATAATGGAATAAATTGAAGAGGGGAGAATGGGAGTGTTAGGTTTGGAATTGGGCTTGTAGTGAGAGGCTGTTAGTTTAGGATGGATACCAGGTCCCCACCCTCTACCTTTCCTTCTTGCCTTTTGTTCATTTACCCTAGTTCAACATCCATATACACAAACGTGTTTTTCTCCTCAAGAGCTCCCGGCTCCAATTCTATATATTCCTGCCACCGCCGAACAAATCCCTCCAACATTCTATTTAGTTCGTCTATTTTTTACCTTCAAAATGCATCGGGATAAAATTTTCGTCCATCTAACATTCCATAAGCTCAGAGAATTGTACTAGAAGTTTAATTAAAATTAAACGATAATCCTAATAAGAATATGATTAACTGTTTATTAGCAGATTTCCCTTAAGGAAATATATTATATATATATATATATATATATATATATATTTGTCTGTTAACGCTCTAGAGGTCGCAATTTTTGTTTGATCGTTATGAAACTCGATATTTAACCGTTTCATATAAAACGACAGATTAAGTTCGTTAATGGCTGAAATCGGACCAGTGGGAGGGGGGGGGGGAGGTTTAGAGGGGGAGAATTTCGTAAATTCGAAATATCTCCGTTATTATGCATCGGATCGAAAAATTGTATAGGACTAATCTTATTGAATAAATTAAATTTGCTATAAATATTGTTATATACATTTATTCTCTATCTTGAATATTTACCGAGATATTTGCATTTTTTAGTTTTCAGTCTTCAGTAAAGCCCCACTCCTACTCATCTCATATTAACAATATTCTATTATGTTATGAATTACTTTATTTGAAGCTTAAATACCAAATATTGTTCTCATTTAACTTTTTAGTTTTGATATAAATGCAAAACGTGAGAAATCTGCTTAGTTACTGCAGCCCCTACATGACGGCCTTTCTTAATAATGTATTATCCAAATAAGAAAATACACATTTCATGAAGGTTTCATTTCAATAAGAATGTGAATGAGGAGGCCAGCACGGCGTAAGAAATAAAAATCGTATTTAACTTCTATTAATATATATTATTTATTTTAGGATTCTAAACATCACAAACATGAAATAAAAAAAATTGTTTACATTAAAAATGGTATAAACTTACATAAAATGTAAATGGAAACTTAGATATGATATTTACGAACATATAAGAAATATATACAGAAAAATAGAAATAAAAATAAAGGTTATTCCTGCTATCATTTATATTTAAAATTATTTATGATAAAACGTTTTCTTCAATTGTTGTTTCTGTTTCGGAGCTAACCTTTGATAAAGTTGTCAAATATGGATCTGACGAAAGGAGGACCATTTTCATTAAACCCTTATTTGTTTCAAGGTGAGATGTTTTCCTTGTATTGAGCTTTCTGTGATGTCTTTGTGTCGGCACTCCAATGCTTCTTCAGATAATTGTCCAATTGGTGTAATGAAGAAATAAATAATATCAGGTCCATGCAAAAGCAATTTATCTAAAGAGACAGGAATCTGCTACCATGAATAATGCCCCAAATATAAGTCTTAAGTTTTACATATTAATTCAGAGAATTTCGGATATTAATTGCTTTACCACTGGAATCTACTTTCAAAATGTGTCTGAATGTTTATTATCTCTTTTGCGTTATTTTGTTTATTTTCAAAAAAGTTATCGGGATTAATGTTTTTATTCAGCTAATCTTCGTATTTTGTATTGAATTTCCTGAAAAGCTTTAACAGTGGTCCCACTTTTTTTGAATATCCAGGCAAAACAATCGTACGAATTTTCTAATATTGCCCTTAACTTCATCGGAACATTCCGATAAATTATTAATTACTTGAGCGATTCTATCAAATAAAGCATCGTATCAGATGTTTGGTTCCTTACTGGGCCAGACGTCGTACAGTTGTGCTGTGGTTATGAAATCTTAAACCAGAAAATCACCGTAAGAAGCAGCTAAAAGCGTGTAAACTAGGTATCAAAATAATTGTGAAGCAATGTATTATTTATTGTTAAAGTATGAATAAACTGAAATTTTACGTTGTTTTTTTAAAAATCAATTCCAAAGTTCAAAAATTGATGAGAATTTCTTATATAATTTTAATCAATAGAGCTTACCCATTTTCGCACTGTTGGTCAAGAATAGTCAATGAACGATTCAGTTAGGACTGACACTTGAACAGGTGAAAAGAGGAATGAAAATGATCAAGTAATATGATTGGAACTGCCAAATTAAATACTTACTAACCGAACCAGTTTCATTATGTGTATTGATATCAGGAATTCAAGTTAATAATCAGCTTCGAGCCTTTGTTTTTATATTCCAGTTCGGATGTTTTCTTTCTGTTTTAAGCTTCTAAGTTGTATATTACCCCTCAAAAAAAAAAGTTTTCAAACTTCACTTTTCTTATTTTTGAACACAGCTCGTGACAGTGTGCATCGTCTAAGTTGGTCCAAACAAAACCTTCAGGACTGTAGGAGTGTAAATTTATAATGCAAGTTGTAACGTACTTGAGGATCTTCATAATAAAAATAAAGTTATTTTAGTTTGGATGTACACATTAGGCCTGCTTTCCTCTTCAATGGGTTTTATTTTGGGCAAGTCGCCCGGCAGCCTTTGTACAAGGAAGTTCTCTCTAACGCTCTTCAAAATAAGGCACCGAAGATGGAGCTGCTGCTCTGAAAGTGCACTCTGTTAAGTTTAAAACATATTGTAGAGGAAAATAGGCCTACTTTGTACAACCAGACTAATTCGTTCCTCTATCTCCCAGCTTTCCTGGAAGAAATAAAATTATTGCGCCCTTCTAAAATTGCACAAGACGGGCAATATATTCTTAAAAACGGCATTGCCAACAAATCTGAATAATTCGACAAAATAACGGGATAGACACAGTTTTGGCTCACATAATTATGATTGATATTATTTATCCCATTTATGGATAAAATATGTATTAGGAATGTGTCAAAATCATACGCCGATTAATATACAATATTTACTACATCTCTTTTGAGGAAATGTTTCGAAAATCGCGTCATTCGAACAACTTCAGTAGGTGATTTCCCTTAAGAGAAATCTGCTAAAACGGTCTCCATTGACAGATTTGACAAAATTACTCCTTCATAACCTAACTCATTTGTTTCACTATGCTTATTTATTATCAACACGGTTAATGTGTTAAAGGAAGGTCTCAATCATCAAAGTTTTTTGTTTGAATGTTTTTTTTTTTAATGTTTGTCACAGATTTTGGATATATTGGAGAACCAATGAACTGATAAAGATAAGTGAGTTTTAAATTTGGATCATAAAATAGTCTTTAAAATACCGGGTTAGTTAATATTCGTGACATTATTGTTAAAAAGTGATTGGGGTGGAAGAAAACGAGATAAAGGAATTCTTGTTACTTGGAGTTTTCTAGTCCTAGATTTCAACTAAATGGAAAAGGGGTAAAAGTTACTTCTGGCTGAAACTTCATTTAAACTCCAGACCCCGAAGTAATTCTTTAGAATTCTCTCTTGAAAATTACTTCAGGGTGATGGATGGCGGTTGTAAGCTTATTTTAATGGTTATTAAAAAAATTGAAATGGAAACGAAATCGGCAGGGGCTGGTGGAAGGAAATCTTCGGTATTAAGAAAGAGGAATATTCATTCGTAGGAGATTGGAATTGAACAGAATAACATTAAGCCCACTAAACCCTAGTCGCAATAAAGATTGAAGGCCAGAAGCTCGTCTACACATACACACCTGAGGCATATACACATTGACAACCTTATAGATTGAAGGCCAGAAGCTCGTCTACACATACACACCTGAGGCATATACACATTGACAACCTTATAGATTGAAGGCCAGAAGCTCGTCTACACATACACACCTGAGGCATATACACATTGACAACCTTATAGATTGAGGGCCAGAAGCTCGTCTACACATACACACCTGAGGCATATACACATTGACAACCTTATAGATTGAGGGCCAGAAGCTCGTCTACACATACACACCTGAGCCATATACACATTGACAACCTTATAGATTGAGGGCCAGAAGCTCGTCTACACATACACACCTGAGCCATATACACATTGACAACCTTATAGATTGAGGGCCAGAAGCTCGTCTACACATACACACCTGAGGCATATACACATTGACAACCTTATAGATTGAGGGTCAGAAGCTCGTCTACACATACACACCTGAGGCATATACACATTGACAACCTTATAGATTGAAGGCCAGAAGCTCGTCTACACATACACACCTGAGGCATATACACATTGACAACCTTATAGATTGAGGGCCAGAAGCTCGTCTACACATACACACCTGAGGCATATACACATTGACAACCTTATAGATTGAAGGCCAGAAGCTCGTCTACACATACACACCTGAGGCATATACACATTGACAACCTTATAGATTGAAGGCCAGAAGCTCGTCTACACATACACACCTGAGGCATATACACATTGACAACCTTATAGATTGAAGGCCAGAAGCTCGTCTACACATACACACCTGAGGCATATACACATTGACAACCTTATAGATTGAAGGCCAGAAGCTCGTCTACACATACACACCTGAGGCATATACACATTGACAACCTTATAGATTGAGGGCCAGAAGCTCGTCTACACATACACACCTGAGGCATATACACATTGACAACCTTATGGATTTAAGGCCAGAAGCTCGTCTACACATACACACCTGAGGCATATACCCATTGACAACCTTATAGATTGAAGGCCAGAAGCTCGTCTACACATACACACCTGAGGCATATACACATTGACAACCTTATAGATTGAAGGCCAGAAGCTCGTCTACACATACACACCTGAGGCATATACACATTGACAACCTTATAGATTGAAGGCCAGAAGCTCGTCTACACATACACACCTGAGGCATATACACATTGACAACCTTATAGATTGAGGGCCAGAAGCTCGTCTACACATACACACCTGAGGCATATACACATTGACAACCTTATGGATTTAAGGCCAGAAGCTCGTCTACACATACACACCTGAGGCATATACCCATTGACAACCTTATAGATTGAAGGCCAGAAGCTCGTCTACACATACACACCTGAGGCATATACACATTGACAACCTTATAGATTGAAGGCCAGAAGCTCGTCTACACATACACACCTGAGGCATATACACATTGACAACCTTATAGATTGAGGGCCAGAAGCTCGTCTACACATACACACCTGAGGCATATACACATTGACAACCTTATAGATTGAAGGCCAGAAGCTCGTCTACACATACACACCTGAGGCATATACACATTGACAACCTTATAGATTGATGGCCAGAAGCTCGTCTACACATACACACCTGAGGCATATACACATTGACAACCTTATAGATTGAAGGCCAGAAGCTCGTCTACACATACACACCTGAGGCATATACACATTGACAACCTTATAGATTGAGGGTCAGAAGCTCGTCTACACATACACACCTGAGGCATATACACATTGACAACCTTATAGATTGAAGGCCAGAAGCTCGTCTACACATACACACCTGAGGCATATACACATTGACAACCTTATAGATTGAGGGTCAGAAGCTCGTCTACACATACACACCTGAGGCATATACCCATTGACAACCTTATAGATTGAAGGCCAGAAGCTCGTCTACACATAAACACCTGAGGCATATACACATTGACAACCTTATAGATAGAAGGACAAAAGCACGACAACACATACACAACTTAGGCATATACACATTGACAACCTTATAGATTGAAGGCCAGAAGCTCGTCTACACATACACACCTGAGGCATATACACATTGACAACCTTATAGATTGAGGGCCAGAAGCTCGTCTACACATACACACCTGAGGCATATACACATTGACAACCTTATAGATTGAGGGCCAGAAGCTCGTCTACACATACACACCTGAGCCATATACACATTGACAACCTTATAGATTGAGGGCCAGAAGCTCGTCTACACATACACACCTGAGCCATATACACATTGACAACCTTATAGATTGAGGGCCAGAAGCTCGTCTACACATACACACCTGAGGCATATACACATTGACAACCTTATAGATTGAGGGTCAGAAGCTCGTCTACACATACACACCTGAGGCATATACACATTGACAACCTTATAGATTGAAGGCCAGAAGCTCGTCTACACATACACACCTGAGGCATATACACATTGACAACCTTATAGATTGAGGGCCAGAAGCTCGTCTACACATACACACCTGAGGCATATACACATTGACAACCTTATAGATTGAAGGCCAGAAGCTCGTCTACACATACACACCTGAGGCATATACACATTGACAACCTTATAGATTGAAGGCCAGAAGCTCGTCTACACATACACACCTGAGGCATATACACATTGACAACCTTATAGATTGAAGGCCAGAAGCTCGTCTACACATACACACCTGAGGCATATACACATTGACAACCTTATAGATTGAAGGCCAGAAGCTCGTCTACACATACACACCTGAGGCATATACACATTGACAACCTTATAGATTGAGGGCCAGAAGCTCGTCTACACATACACACCTGAGGCATATACACATTGACAACCTTATCGATTTACGGCCAGAAGCTCGTCTACACATACACACCTGAGGCATATACCCATTGACAACCTTATAGATTGAAGGCCAGAAGCTCGTCTACACATACACACCTGAGGCATATACACATTGACAACCTTATAGATTGAAGGCCAGAAGCTCGTCTACACATACACACCTGAGGCATATACACATTGACAACCTTATAGATTGAAGGCCAGAAGCTCGTCTACACATACACACCTGAGGCATATACACATTGACAACCTTATAGATTGAGGGCCAGAAGCTCGTCTACACATACACACCTGAGGCATATACACATTGACAACCTTATGGTTTTAAGGCCAGAAGCTCGTCTACACATACACACCTGAGGCATATACCCATTGACAACCTTATAGATTGAAGGCCAGAAGCTCGTCTCTACACATACACACCTGAGGCATATACACATTGACAACCTTATAGATTGAAGGCCAGAAGCTCGTCTACACATACACACCTGAGGCATATACACATTGACAACCTTATAGATTGAAGGCCAGAAGCTCGTCTACACATACACACCTGAGGCATATACACATTGACAACCTTATAGATTGAGGGTCAGAAGCTCGTCTACACATACACACCTGAGGCATATACACATTGACAACCTTATAGATTGAGGGTCAGAAGCTCGTCTACACATACACACCTGAGGCATATACACATTGACAACCTTATAGATTGAGGGACAGAAGCTCGTCTACACATACACACATGAGGCATATAACCATTGACAACCTTATAGATTGAAGGCCAGAAGCTCGTCTACACATAAACACCTGAGGCATATACACATTGACAACATTATAGATTGAAGTCCAGAAGCTCGTCTACACATACACAACAGATGCATATACACATTGACAACCTTATAGATTGAAGGCCAGAAGCTCGTCTACACATACACACCTGAGGCATATACACATTGACAACCTTATAGATTGAAGGCCAGAAGCTCGTCTACACATACACACCTGAGGCATATACACATTGACAACCTTATAGATTGAGGGCCAGAAGCTCGTCTACACATACACACTTGAGGCATATACACATTGACAACCTTATAGATTGAGGGCCAGAAGCTCGTCTACACATACACACCTGAGGCATATACACATTGACAACCTTATAGATTGAAGGCCAGAAGCTCGTCTACACATACACACCTGAGGCATATACACATTGACAACCTTATAGATTGAAGGCCAGAAGCTCGTCTACACATACACACCTGAGGCATATACAAATTGACAACCTTATAGATTGAAGGCCAGAAGCTCGTCTACACATACACACCTGAGGCATATACACATTGACAACCTTATAGATTGAGGGCCAGAAGCTCGTCTACACATACACACCTGAGGCATATACACATTGACAACCTTATGGATTTAATGCCAGAAGCTCGTCTACACATACACACCTGAGGCATATACCCATTGACAACCTTATAGATTGAAGGCCAGAAGCTCGTCTACACATACACACCTGAGGCATATACACATTGACAACCTTATAGATTGAAGGCCAGAAGCTCGTCTACACATACACACCTGAGGCATATACACATTGACAACCTTATAGATTGAAGGCCAGAAGCTCGTCTACACATACACACCTGAGGCATATACACATTGACAACCTTATAGATTGAGGGTCAGAAGCTCGTCTACACATACACACCTGAGGCATATACACATTGACAACCTTATAGATTGATGGGCAGAAGCTCGTCTACACAGACACACCTGAGGCATATACACATTGACAACCTTATAGATTGATGGACAGAAGCTCGTCTACACATACACACCTGAGGCATATACCCATTGACAACCTTATAGATTGAAGGCCAGAAGCTCGTCTACACATAAACACCTGAGGCATATACACATTGACAACCTTATAGATTGATGGCCAGAAGCTCGTCTACACATACACACCTGAGGCATATACACATTGACAACCTTATAGATTGAAGGCCAGAAGCTCGTCTACACATACACACCTGAGGCATATACACATTGACAACCTTATAGATTGAAGGCCAGAAGCTCGTCTACACATACACACCTGAGGCATATACACATTGACAACCTTATAGATTGAGGGCCAGAAGCTCGTCTACACATACACACCTGAGGCATATACACATTGACAACCTTATAGATTGAGGGCCAGAAGCTCGTCTACACATACACACCTGAGCCATATACACATTGACAACCTTATAGATTGAGGGCCAGAAGATCGTCTACACATACACACCTGAGCCATATACACATTGACAACCTTATAGATTGAGGGCCAGAAGCTCGTCTACACATACACACCTGAGGCATATACACATTGACAACCTTATAGATTGAGGGTCAGAAGCTCGTCTACACATACACACCTGAGGCATATACACATTGACAACCTTATAGATTGAAGGCCAGAAGCTCGTCTACACATACACACCTGAGGCATATACACATTGACAACCTTATAGATTGAGGGCCAGAAGCTCGTCTACACATACACACCTGAGGCATATACACATTGACAACCTTATAGATTGAAGGCCAGAAGCTCGTCTACACATACACACCTGAGGCATATACACATTGACAACCTTATAGATTGAAGGCCAGAAGCTCGTCTACACATACACACCTGAGGCATATACACATTGACAACCTTATAGATTGAAGGCCAGAAGCTCGTCTACACATACACACCTGAGGCATATACACATTGACAACCTTATAGATTGAAGGCCAGAAGCTCGTCTACACATACACACCTGAGGCATATACACATTGACAACCTTATAGATTGAGGGCCAGAAGCTCGTCTACACATACACACCTGAGGCATATACACATTGACAACCTTATGGATTTAAGGCCAGAAGCTCGTCTACACATACACCCCTGAGGCTTATACCCATAGACAACCTTATAGATTGATGGCCAGAAGCTCGTCTACACATACACACCTGAGGCATATACACATTGACAACCTTATAGATTGAAGGCCAGAAGCTCGTCTACACATACACACCTGAGGCATATACACATTGACAACCTTATAGATTGAAGGCCAGAAGCTCGTCTACACATACACACCTGAGGCATATACACATTGACAACCTTATAGATTGAGGGCCAGAAGCTCGTCTACACATACACACCTGAGGCATATACACATTGACAACCTTATGGATTTAAGGCCAGAAGCTCGTCTACACATACACACCTGAGGCATATACCCATTGACAACCTTATAGATTGAAGGCCAGAAGCTCGTCTACACATACACACCTGAGGCATATACACATTGACAACCTTATAGATTGAAGGCCAGAAGCTCGTCTACACATACACACCTGAGGCATATACACATTGACAACCTTATAGATTGAAGGCCAGAAGCTCGTCTACACATACACACCTGAGGCATATACACATTGACAACCTTATAGATTGAGGGTCAGAAGCTCGTCTACACATACACACCTGAGGCATATACACATTGACAACCTTATAGATTGAGGGTCAGAAGCTCGTCTACACATACACACCTGAGGCATATACACATTGACAACCTTATAGATTGAGGGTCAGAAGCTCGTCTACACATACACACCTGAGGCATATACCCATTGACAACCTTATAGATTGAAGGCCAGAAGCTCGTCTACACATAAACACCTGAGGCATATACACATTGACAACCTTATAGATTGAAGGCCAGAAGCTCGTCTACACATACACAACTGAGGCATATACACATTGACAACCTTATAGATTGAAGGCCAGAAGCTCGTCTACACATACACACCTGAGGCATATACACATTGACAACCTTATAGATTGAAGGCCAGAAGCTCGTCTACACATACACACCTGAGGCATATACACATTGACAACCTTATAGATTGAGGGCCAGAAGCTCGTCTACACATACACACTTGAGGCATATACACATTGACAACCTTATAGTTTGAGGGCCAGAAGCTCGTCTACACATACACACCTGAGGCATATACACATTGACAACCTTATAGATTGAAGGCCAGAAGCTCGTCTACACATACACACCTGAGGCATATACACATTGACAACCTTATAGATTGAAGGCCAGAAGCTCGTCTACACATACACACCTGAGGCATATACACATTGACAACCTTATAGATTGAGGGCCAGAAGCTCGTCTACACATACACACCTGAGGCATATACACATTGACAACCTTATAGATTGAGGGCCAGAAGCTCGTCTACACATACACACCTGAGGCATATACACATTGACAACCTTATAGATTGAAGGCCAGAAGCTCGTCTAGACATACACACCTGAGGCATATACACATTGACAACCTTATAGATTGAGGGCCAGAAGCTCGTCTACACATACACACGTGAGGCATATACACATTGACAACCTTATAGATTGAGGGCCAGAAGCTCGTCTACACATACACACCTGAGGCATATACACATTGACAACCTTATAGATTGAAGGCCAGAAGCTCGTCTACACATACACACCTGAGGCATATACACATTGACAACCTTATAGATTGAGGGCCAGAAGCTCGTCTACACATACACACCTGAGGCATATACACATTGACAACCTTATAGATTGAAGGCCAGAAGCTCGTCTACACATACACACCTGAGGCATATACACATTGACAACCTTATAGATTGAGGGCCAGAAGCTCGTCTACACATACACACCTGAGGCATATACACATTGACAACCTTATAGATTGAGGGCCAGAAGCTCGTCTACACATACACACCTGAGGCATATACACATTGACAACCTTATAGATTGAAGGCCAGAAGCTCGTCTACACATACACACCTGAGGCATATACACATTGACAACCTTATGGATTTAAGGCCAGAAGCTCGTCTACACATACACACCTGAGCCATATACACATTGACAACCTTATAGATTGAAGGCCAGAAGCTCGTCTACACATACACACCTGAGGCATATACACATTGACAACCTTATGGATTTAAGGCCAGAAGCTCGTCTACACATACACACCTGAGCCATATACACATTGACAACCTTATAGATTGAAGGCCAGAAGCTCGTCTACACATACACACCTGAGGCATATACACATTGACAACCTTATAGATTGAGGGCCAGAAGCTCGTCTACACATACACACCTGAGCCATATACACATTGACAACCTTATAGATTGAAGGCCAGAAGCTCGTCTACACATACACACCTGAGCCATATACACATTGACAACCTTATAGATTGAAGGCCAGAAGCTCGTCTACACATACACACCTGAGGCATATACACATTGACAACCTTATACACTTTTACGTTCTTGGCTCAAAAACTTTTATTTCATGTTTACAATATTCAACTTTTTCATTCATCACTAAAGAACATATTAATTAAGGCTAAAATAGTCCGTAAAAAAGGGGGGGCATTCAACAATTCAAGAAACTATGTTATCAATTTCAAAAATTGTTTTAAACCAATCTTGTTAAACTATCGTTGCTCTACAATTGTTGATCTGTACATTTTTATGAAGTAAATTAAATAGCGAGTTATTACATACTTGTTTGTTTTCAGCCTTCGGTAAACCTTCTCTTTACTCATTGGATTTTTAGAAAGAATTGTAAGTTGTGATGGGTTTGATAGTTTGAAAATATATGGTGAGACTGCCCTAGTTTGTCATTCCAGATTGTGGGAAATATGCTTAGTTTACGCAGCCCCTGCGTCACGGGCCTTTCAGCAATCCAGATGTGATATCTGATAAGCTCTGGGACTTTCATTGACAAGAAAATCTCCTCGTCCTCTTCTTCTCTGATAGTTAACAGAACTAGAGTTTTGCATTCCTTTAACCAGCTGTGCCACTACTCTTGATGTGAGCGTATTCTCTGAGAAGGTTTCTATGCTCGTCTAAATAAGATTCAGTCCACTGAGTGGTCTGAATTAAGTGGCCTTAGGCTTTTAACGCCCTTATATAACATCCGGCCCTCTCCTGCCTCAATGTGATCCTGAATCTAGTCGAGTTTTATAACTTCATAAGCTTCTTTTTTATTACAAACGATTTTTTTCGTTCATATTCGTCGTATAAATGATATGCATGCATGTTTTTTAACGTTCCATGCCGATCTACTAGTTAAGACCGATGGTCATTTGAAGAAATTTTCGAGAGCTGATTTCCCTTGAGGGGTGGTTATGGGTAACGGATAGAAAAATTGTATTTAACCAATCTTATTGCAAATGTAATGTTCTATAAATGTTTATATTTATGTATTTTCACTATGTTGATTATTAACCGAGATATTTGCATTTTATAGTTTTCGGCCTTCAGTAAACCCCCTCTTACTTATGTCATATTAACAATAAGCTGTTATATTATGAAGCACCTTATTTGCAGCATAAATACCAAATATTGTTTTCAATAAACTTTCACTTTTTGAGACAAATGCAAATATATGACAGCTCCTGCTCAATACTTGGTATTTAAGCTTCAAATAATGTGCTTCATGGTATAACAGCTTATTGTTTCTATGACATGAGTAGGAGTGGAGGTTTACTGATGACCGAAAACTAAAAAATGCTAATATTTCTGTTGATAATCAACATAACGTAAAATAAAACTTACATAACAATATTTATAGAACATTACATTTGTAATAAGTTTGATTTCATACAAATTTCAGATCCGATAATAAAAGAGATATTTCGAAATCCCCGCATAACCACCCCTCCCACTTGTTCATTTTAGCCCTTAACGAACTTTTATCCATATGTTATGTTATTAAATAGAGAGGAGTAGGAATAAAATAAATAACATATTATAAAATGACCCAATGTCAAATTTTAAGGGGTGTTGTACAGTAGTCGGCTCGCTATTAGTCTTATTTTTTGATAAAATACTTTTGATGATTTGAAGTTCGATGAAAAATTAAGTTTTAGTGCTACAGCTATAATATCAAGTAAACCAGTATAACCTTATGAATGTTGTCCGGTATACCATTTAGAAAAATAGTGATTGTATGAAAAACCTAGTGTAATCATATGTGTGGGAGTCAGTGAGAGAATAGACAATGAACTTTGACTGTGTTCCCACTGTTATTTTATAAATATTTCTTTCACACCCCTCAATTTCATTCCATTTGTTGTTCTACCTCTGTCATCTTCAGCAGCAAGATACATTTTCTTAATTGGGTTTCTTTACAATATTTTGCTTCCATAATAGACAAATGAAGATTCTAAATATTTTATTTATAATAAAATTGCACGTCAACGTGTTTTAACCACGTATTAAACTTTAAAAAGTTGTCGATATTAAATGTATTTGGGTGACATAATGATTTAAGCAAGACCGTAGTAGGAAGTAAAAGTGCCATAGATAGGATACAAACTTAAATGGATTTCAGTTATGAATATTGAATTAATTTAAAGAGTGACATTACTTTGATTATTTTGTTTTTATTTGGAGTAAATAATAATTGTAAATTTTCTTTTTCCTGTGCATTGTAAGAGAGGGCTTATAGTCCTAAATGTACCAGGTTATTAAATTTCTCTCTCTTTCTCTCTCTCTCTCTCTCTCTCTCTCTCTCTCTCTCTCCTCTCTCTCCTCTCTCTCTCTCACTCTCTCTCTCTCTCCCCCTCTCCTTTTCTCTCTCTCTCTCTCTCTCTCTCTCTCTATATATATATATATATATATATATATATATATATATAAAACATAATTTTTTAATTTATAGACCAAGAAATTTAATAATGGATGACATGCAATATACATAGATGATGAGTTAAACTTAACTTAAGGAGACAATGTATCTGATCGTAACTTATTTTTTGACCGATTTTTATGACAAATATTTTGTAGTTTTATTTTATAACTGAACATTTCTGATAGTATGTTATATTTAGGCTACATGGCTCTCAGGTTAACTACGCGAGCTAAAGGGCTGGTTTTAATCTCGCATGGTAAACTAGAGTGGCGAGTTCAATGAATAAGAATTTATTTAATCACGAACTCATTAAACAAAATCCTTAGTCCCACCCGTGCTAGAAAAGGGTGGTAGCCTGTAGATAGCTCGTCCAAATTAGCCATGGTAGCAAGAAGTAGGCGTTATTAAAAAAATAATAATAATTTAGGCAACATGTACATAATACATTTTAAATCTATAAAATGTATCCTAAGTTTGATGATGAAACATTTTACATGGCAGCCAACATTGTTTGATAGCGTTACTCTTTAGAAGCATAATGAGGTTTGCTTACATAATATGCTTTAGTAATATTTGCAAATAGCGTTGCAAATATACTTTGGAAAAGTATGTCTGAATCTTTTATGGAAATAGAAATATATCTTTCTTCACTGGATGAGGTGTATATTTGTACATTTTGCATAAACATGTTTTTATTCATATTGAATTTAATGCGTTTAATGACTTAATTCCTAATATGATAAATTTCACAAGACAAGGATAGTCTAGAAACTAGCTGCTCTACCAAGTTGTAATTCATAATATTTGTAGTTAAGAATTGTTTCATGATGAACGTCCAGATAAGTTTATCACTGTTTATATTATATTTCCTTTATTGTCAAGCCATCCCGAATAGAGGATAACGCCTTAAAAATTAATAGATACTGATTTAATTTCTAGCCAAAAACCGTCAAAAAGTGTCAAGGTTCTAACTCTCAAAAAATCTTACATGCTTGTTTGCCTGTCAGTGATGTGTCATGGGGTGAGTAAAAGAAGCTATAACAAATTCAAGGGCTAACGAAGTGGAATCCACGCATCACTGGATTCACATCACAGGTCAAAGTAAATATATACTACCCATGGCTACTTCGGCGCATATCAAATTCAGAGACACAGCTGCTTACTAGATAGATAGATAGATATCTCATTGGCTTATGTTCACAAACATGTTGCCAAGCGTCTGACCAATTACTGTTCGTATCTTTGTTAATATAATATAACGTATTACAAAATGTGTAAATAAAAATAATAATACTTTCTTAATTACAAATTAACAGCATATACATTGGCATGTAATATAATATAAATATTAATCTGTTTGTTTAGTAAGGTTTTAGGGCGAACAGCTACCAGGTTATCATCGCCCTGTAATATCTATAATTCAAATTTTGGAATCCTCATCCATATCGCCATTTTAACAACATAATCGAGGATACAAACTACTTGTAATTTAAATTTCTTTGTATAAATTTCACAAAATTAAACAATTTATCGAGTTCTTTCCGGTCATCTCCAAGGGTCACTTCTATACCATTGGGAATATTGCATTTGTTCCTAATATCTGTATACTTATGACATTCCATTAATATATGGTAGATAGTCAGGTCTGTGTTACACTTCTCAAAAATCGGGGGTTGATCTTTTGTCTGAAGATAACCGTGCGTAAATCTTGTGTGCCCTATTCAGAGTCTTCCTAATACAACTTCATCTCTTCTGTTGTCTCTTGTCGAATATTTCCATGGACGGATGGAGGTTTTAATATAATAAAATATTAATCTAAGTAATTATAATACTTAATTCAATAAATAATAATTTATTGTAATGTAGATAAAATAATTTTTCTTAATCTCTAAATAAAGAACAGTTTTCTGATATATCAAATTAACATAATTCTTCTCTAAGATTTATAACAAACAGAATAATAATAATAAGTATTATGGTACATAATAAATAATATGCCGATTATTGTTGTTTAAGTACTTCCATAAAAATAATAAAATTCTTCCTTTTATACTGTTAACTTTCACAAACTATTGATGGAAAACAGAAAACATCATTAACTTTATTTTCACTGTTGTAATCCAAAATGTTTAAATGTTTAATGTTGATTCTCTTTGAGGCACTATTTATTTGTCATGGAATTTTACCCTGTGTGATGTAAAAGCGGAACAATACAATAGTAAATGATTCAAATATAGGTATATATATTTTTTGAACCATTTACATGTCTCTCCAGTTTTTATTATGTGAGTCATGTTTTTATAGGATAATTTTTAATATTCACAAGACGAAATTCTTATTTGACTGATAAGTTCTTCATTATTTATGTTTGTGTGAAACGTTGAATATTTTTCAGGGAGAGAGTTGTTAAAATTACAAATACTTCTATAGATTCGGCTGTAACTAGAGTTAAGAACTCTGTCAACAACGGAATGGAAATGGTTTATAATTGTTTCAATGATTGTATTCTTGTTAGCTAGCAAAGTTTGTTGGTCTAAAGATTCGAAAAAATATTCTTCAACATAATTATTTCCTCCTATCAATTTTACCTGTGACACCCAGTTATATTTTATGTCGCTTTTCATATTGTGTAAACAATAAAAATTTAATATAATATTATGAATAACCTGACATCTGTAATATTTTAGATCTCTAAAAATTCTAAAAATACCGCAGTGAACAGGACACGTTAGTATATTCAAAAAAATAATTTTTACACAAAATTTGTGTAGTCTATAATCGAGGTCGGGCTATCACAGGCAACTGAAATTTATAAATAGCTGAAAGGTCCGTAGCGCAGGGGCTGCGTTAACTATGCATATTTCCCACGTGCGTCACGTATTTGCATTTGCAAATAAAGTGCTTCATAATATACTAGCGTATTATTAATATGACATGAGTTGTAGTGAGGGTTTACTGAACGCCGATAACTAAAAAGTGCAAATATCTCGGTTAATATTAAAGATAGTGAAAATACATACGTAACAAGATTTATAGAACTTTACATTTGCAATAAGATCGGTTTTATACAATTTTTAGATTAGATGCATAATAACGGAGATATTTCGAATTTTTCAAATTCTCCCTTCCTAAACCCCCCTCCCCCAGTCAGTTTTCATTTTTGCATAAAACGTTTAAATATCAATTTTGATAACGATAAAAGAAAGATTACGACCGCTGGAGCGTTAACAGACAAATATATATATATAAAATTTTGAACGCACCTCCTAGTTAAGATCGATGTACATTTGGGGAATATTTGGGGAATGTTTATTTCAGTGTAATAATAATCTATATGGATATAGTGTAATAGTAAATCACTAAAATTGCCTTGCTCGATTGTTTAAACGACGTGCTAAAACGTTTTTAGCCAATTACAGCTAGAACAAAGATATAATATAATATATAGATTTTTTATAAATGCAGTTGATTGCTAAATAACCCCTTCATAAGGAGTGGTGACACTCGAAACTCGTCGGGAATGAAATAGATGACTATATGAGGGAATTATTATTTTTCAGACCTTATGGATCAAAAAACCTTCATATATATACACACTTGTCGGTTACGGCTCTAGTGGTGGCAATTTGTTTTACCAAACTCAGTATATAAACGTTTTATGTAAAACTAAATATCAAGTTCCTTAATGATTGAAATGGGACTTGAGAGACGGGAGTGGGTTTAAAGGGGAAGCATTTTAAAAATTCCTTCATTATTCAAAAATATTTTCCTTGTTATTCGTCGTACCGAGAAATTATATACAGCAATCTTATTGCAGATTCAATTTTCTATCAATAATGCTCTATACGCATTTCGTCTTTCATAAATATTAACCTATATATTTGAATTTTTTTACAGTAACCCCCCCCCCCCTCCTACTCCTGTCACATTAACAATAAAGATCGAAATATTTTATAGAACCAATCTTATTGCAATTTAATGTTTTATAAATGTTGTTAGGTACGTTTTTTAAATATTGAGTTTGGTAACAATCAAACAATACTTGTGACCGCTGGAGCGTTAACAGACAAATATATATATATATATATATATATATATATATATATATATATATATATATATAAAATTTTGAACGCATCTCCTAGTTAAGATCGATGTACATTTGGGAAATATTTGGAAAATCGCGTCATGAGTACGACCTCAATAGCTGATTTCCCTTACGGGAAATCTGGTAATAGATTAAAAACTGAAATTATTATGACGTTCAATTTCCCACTGTGTCTGAACGTCACTGAGTTTTTTAAATAGTCGTAATAATATTGGCAATAGTGGAAATATTTTGATCTTTAAAAAAATTGCCTATCAAATGATTTTGTGTGTTCAAAATTGCTTATTAGGAGAATATTCCTTAAAAAATTGTGTTCCATTTTTTCGTTCCTGGCAGTGTATAAATCACTGTGGAATATTGATGAAGCTATCTAAGGAGTGTTGTATGGTGGTGATATTGGCGTTTACTGCACTGGAAGATCATTTGATAAATGGACCAGAACATTCAGTACACTCTAGATAGAGTTAATAGCTCATTTGAAAATTCAGGGCATCTCTGCATTCACAGATAAAGTCATATACATAAATATTTGTGCAAAAAGATAACGTATCCATAAGATTACTTTTAGGACTTATTTATGAAAGAAATTTCAATTGGAACAAAATGAGCAACGAAGTGTTACAATAATGTTAGTAGCTTTGCTGCTAGCCTGCCCTAAATGCGGAGGATCAACATAATGACTCCATATCTATGTTCGGCCAGATCTAAATTCGACTATAGCTGTATGCCCTGGGGATTGGCTTCCTCCAATGCCCTCAAAATACTCTAACAATGTAACATCCATCATCCTGGTAATAGAATCACAGCTTGACCCTTCCGTTCAAATCTAGAACTCAGCCTCTTCATTTTTTCCCCCCGGAGGAATTCTACGCTCAAAAAACCATTCCTTAAAAGAGTATTAATATATTGTTTTAAATTGGCAAAGAACCATTTTTAGCGGGTTTCCCTTAAGGGAAATCAGCTATTGAGGTCGTACTCATGACGCGATTTTCGAACTTTTTCTTCAAATGTCCATCGATCCTACCTAGGAGATGACGAAAATGAGGTCTGTTTAAAATTGTGGTATATTTGTCTGTCACCACTCTAGCGGTCACAAGTATTGTTTGATTGTTACCAAACTCAGTATTTAAAAAACGTACCTAACAACATTTATAAAACATTAAATTGCAATAAGATTGGTTCTATAAAATATTTCGATCTTTATTGTTAATGTGACAGGAGTAGGAGGGAGGGGGGGGGGTCACTGTAAAAAAAATCAAATATATAGGTTAATATTTATGATAGACGAAATGCGTATAGAGCATTATTTATAGGAAATTGAATCTGCAATAAGATTGCTGTATATAATTTTTCGGTACGACGAATAACAAGGAAAATATTTTTGAATAACGAAGGAATTTTTAAAATTCTTCCCCTCTAAACCCACTCCCGTCTCTCAAGTCCCATTTCAATCATTAACGAACTTGATATTTAGTTTTACATAAAATGCTTATATACTGAGTTTGGTAAGACAAATTGCCACCACTAGAGCCGTAACCGACAAGTGTGTATATATATGAATGTTTTTTGAGCCATAAGGTCTGAAAAATAATAATTCCCTCATATAGTCATTTATTTCATTCCCGACGCGTTTCGAGTGTCACCACTCCTTATGAAGGGGTTATTTAGCCATCAACTGCATTTATAAAAAATTCTTATATTATAATATATGAAATATATTATGAGTATATATCTTTTTCTAGCTGTAATTGGCTAAAAACGTTTTAGCACGTCGTTTAATTCAATTGAGCGAGGCAATTTTAGTGATTTGCTATTACACTATATTCATATAGATTATTATTACACTGGAATAAACGACAATATGAAGGAATTATTATTTTTCTGACCTTACAGCTCCATAAACTTTCTTAAATTGTAAATGTTAAGTGAATTTATCTAAATATTTCAACAATCGCATCATGAGTACAACACGCAAAATTTTCCAGTCCAGAAAAAAGTCCGTCACGCAAGGGCTGCTTTAACTAAGCAGATTTCCCACTTGAGTCACACATTTGCATTTATCTCATGACGTAAAGGTTCAATGTGAACATTATTTCTTTTTTAGGCTTCAAATAAAGTGCTTCATAAAATAACAGCTTACTGTTGATATGCCGTGAGTAGGAGGTTTACTGAAGACTAAAAAAAGCAAATATCTCCTTTAGTATTAAAAGTAATGAAAAACAAACGTACATAACAGCATTTATAGAACATTTGCAATAAAATTGATTCAATACAATTTTTCGATCCGACGCATAATAACGAAAATATTAAGTATTTTCGAATTTCCTCCCTGTCCCCCCAATCCGATTTCAGCCGTTAACGAACTTGATTTTTCTTTTTACATGAAACACTTATATATGAGTTTCGCAGCGATTAAACAAAAATTGTGACCGCCGATAACAGACAAATATATATATATATATATATATATATATATATATATATATATATATATAAAACACACACACAATTGTGAACGGACCTTATTTTAGTCATCTACTACGTAGGATCAATGGACATTTGAAGAAAATATTCCAATAGCTGATTTCCCTTAAGGGAAATCTGCTAAAAGAGATTACAAATCCAATTCACCATTTCTGAAAATTCGAATTCCCAGTATTCCCCAATCTGATTCGTTTCCAGGATTTAGGCTATTCTACCTTGGAATTCAAATATATAATATGTAAAGGGATATTTCACTGTTCGGTGATCATTTTATTCATTCTGATGGATTTGAAAGTATTGGAAATGAATTGTCATGGAGCTATGCCAAATAAACTCGGAGTAAATAAGTATATTTAAACATGAACTCGCATATTTAAATATACTTATATCTGTAAATATGCGATGTATAATCCATGCAATTTTGAAAATTCCGCTTAGTACTCCCCTGTTGCAAGTATTAATATTTAGCATTGATTTCCCTCAAGGGAAATCAGCAATTGAGGTCCTACTCATGACGCGATTTTCAGAAAATTCAAATGTCCATCGATTCTACGAGAGTTCAGGAAATGATGAAAATGAGGTCCGTTCAAAATTATATATATTTATCTCTCTCTCTCTCTCTCTCTCTCTCTCTCTATATATATATATATAGATAGATATATATATATATATATATATATATATATATATAAACTTGTCTTTTAACGCTCTAGCGGTCGCAATTTTTGCTTAATCGTTACCAAACTAGATATGGATCGAGAAAGATCAAGTTTGTTAATGGCTGAAATGCGACTAATGGGAGGGGGTGGGATTAGAGGGGAGGATTTTAGAAATATCTCTGTTACTATACGTCGTATCGAAAAATTAGTATAGATATTGCAAATTGAATGACCTATAAATATTGTTCTATACATATTTTCTGTATCATGAATATTAACCGATATATTTGGATTTTATAGTTTTTGGCATTCAGTAAACCCCTGCTAATACTCATGTCATATTAAAAATAAACTGTTCAACCGCGCTCATTCCTAGCTTAAATACCAAATATTTTTTTCAATGGACTTTTATTTTGTGAGATATATGCATATTCGTTCTGTTGACCCCCCCCTCTCCTTTTGTTCTTGGAATACTAAAATTTGTGTTATTGAGATACAAATTATTTGATTCTTTGTAAATTACAGAACATATAGTCTATAGTAATTAGTTTTCAATAATATGAATATATTCAGATATATTTCAGTAATTGTTTTTATTTCAGGTCTAGAATATTTCTATATGTTAAGCTCTCAGAGGTTCGCTGGCCTGTTTGTTTACAATTCAGACGCTGTCCGTTGGGAGATTATTAAAATTAATTGAAAGATTTCTCATTACCGTTTGTATTAATTAACGTAATATTCACGAAGGTGTTAAGTGTTACCAGTATGTAGGTTTATCTATTGTAAATCTTCATGTGGGAAATCTGCTTAGTTTATACAGCCCCTATCAAAGCTGGGAAATCAGCTATTGAGGTCGTGCTCATGACGCGATTTTCGAAATTTTCCTTCAAATGTCCATCGATCCTATTTTGTTTTGGCAAATGATTATATGTTTCTCCGTAAACAGAATGTAAGTACACTAATTATGTAAACTAATGAACGTTAAACCAGCTAACGTAATGAACAATGCACTCTGATTGCTTGGAGCAAGCATTATTATGTTTTTGGCTGCCTTTCCTTAATACAACGGGTTGGCTTGCTCAAATACAATGCTTTGTTCCGTTAGGGCTGCTGCAGAGTGGGAAGCAAACTCTCTCCTTGTCTAAAGAGAAAATTCCAAATACAATACACACCTGCATTCATCTCCTCTGAAAGGAAATGACCTTATGCGGTTCGCCTCACGTCTCTAATTTTTACAAATTAGCTTCAAATGTTCACGATTCCTAAAATATGATGAAAAACGTTCTTCACGTATGGAATACGTAAAGTAAATAGATTTCCCATGTGTTGCTATATTGTACGAATGATCATACTCTACCTTAAATTCTCTAATGCTAAATAAAAATAAGATGAGTAGAACGATGAGGCGGGAGGGGTAGTGCCCAATGATTATAAGCTCTACTAACATTGCTAGGAACGAGCAGAACTGGGGATTATAAGGGAAGCCTGAAGTAAAAAAAACTGCTAAAAACCGGGGTATTTCGTCTCCTATTCCTGTTCTTTCGACAATAGGACAATATACATAACAAACGTAGACTATCAATCTGATATTGCATTATATCTGTTGTGTGTGTTTATATATATATATATATATATATATATATATATATATATATATATATATATAATTGTGCTGATGTTTCCGACCAGGTTGTATTTATATAGGGGGTGTTATTATTCTCGGAGTTTTGGTCAATGTTGGTGAAATAAATCTTAGTTTATGCCGATATTTCAAGAATCTTTATTTTCTCTTCTTCGGGGCTGTAAAATTATATGTACTACTTTATAATATTACACTTATAATATAGTTTAACAAACACAGACACCATACTATAAATATATAAAACATACAAAAGGCTGTGACCCTGCTGTGTGCAAGGAAGGTTACTATAACCCTAGTCATAGTGGAATAAGAATGAAGAAGAGAGAGATGAGAGAGAGAGAGAGAAGAGAGAGAGAGAGAGAGAAGAGAGAGAGGAGAGAGAGAGAGAGAGGAGAGAGAGAGTGAGAGAGAGAGAGAGAGAGAGAGAGAGAGGAGAGAGAGAGAGAGAAGAGTGAGATAGAGAGAGAGAGAGAGAGAGGGAGAGAGAGAGGAAGAGAGAGAGATAGATAGAGAGAGAGTGAGAGAGAGAGAGAGAGAGAGAGAGAGAGAGAGAGAGAGAGAGAGAGAGAGAGAGAGAGAGAGAGAGAGAGAGAGAAGAGAAGAGATATTCGAATAAACTGTGCTTGTTTTTTAATACGACGCCAGTAGAATAATTTATAGCTTGCTCATATATGCTCCAGTTGTCACTAGATTATCGCCAGGGGAAGTATTTAGGAAAGATCAATCCCTCACATTATATATGGCATATTTAAGAGACCTTGTATTATATTTAATATCAATATATAAAGAAGAGAACACGTACACTGACTGGCAAGTTTCACCACTAACTTTGCATAACAGAAATTAAACCAACGTTAGGTTTGGCTTAATTATCAAGTAGATCAACTCGATGAAAAAAAACAGCGACTGCTTTAGACTGTTGGTTCTCCGACTTTTACTACCTTTTGCAAATGAAAAACTTACTGAGTATTTTTTTGTCTTTTTATTTGACTGTGTCTGCTCGGCATAATCCTTCGTTTATACCCTCTTTAGTAACTCACAAAATATCATCCAGGTATTTCTGGTAGAAGAAAATATGTATATTATCATACTTATAGGCAATTAAATATGGAATAAGATTGGTTACATACAATTTTTCGGTCCGATGTATAATAACGTAGATATTTCGAATTTTTAAAATTCTTCCCCTCTAAACCACCCCCCCCTCTCCCACTCTTCCGATTTCAACCGGTCTTTCTATGTACGTAAAACGATTATATATCTTGTTTAGTAACGATTACACAAAAATTACGACTGGTAGAGCGGTAACAGACAAATATGAACAGGCATAACTTTCGTCATCTACTTGGTAGGATCGATGGACATTTGAAGAAATTTTTCAATGAGTACAACCTCAATAGCTGATTTCCCCCTAAAGGAAATCTGCTAAAATTAAACTGAGTTTTCTTTAGGAAATGAAAAGCATGTAAGACCTTATGTAATGTTACCAAACTTAAAAGGGAGTAAAATGGGATATGTCACAAGGGATGAGGGCTAAGGGAAAAACCCTGGTGGCAAAACAGAAATATAACCCTGGCCAAGGAGCGAGATGGATGACGGGGCACGATGAACACCTTAGCCCATAGATTTATGGAAATGGATTCATGAGGGGAGGGAGAGGGACTGAGGCTGCTTTGACAGGGGAATGGCAGGGCCTCTCCAAAACAAAGCCCCCGACCACCGGCGGAGAACAACTCGAAGAAGAAAATTATATTGATAATGTAATCAGTAATGGATTGACATAAGTCTCTTCTTATTTATTCACTCCATTAACATTCTTTCCTTTCAAAAACCTCTTTATGCTCTTCTTCATTCCAAAACCTCAAATGTTTTAGCTTAGAAGGGAACACGAATAAATATAAGGAGTATCATTTTAAATTTTTGAAATCAAAAATTTCCAGAAACAAAAACACTACTCCCCGATGCAAAAGATTAAATATAGAATAAAACAACATTTTTTTTAAACCAACAACAACATAACATATTAAGAAAATCTGTAAGGATGTGGGACCAATAGCGAGGATATGTGGAGATTATATATATATATATATATATATATATATATATATATATAAAATTGTAACCTCTGTCTGTACATTGATTTTTTTCGCGAAATTTCACGATAACTTTTCGTTTCACATGTCATAGACACCATAACTACATTTTGTTTCTTTCGTGTCTGTTTGTTTGTTTATTTGTTTGTTTGTTTGTTACCTTTTCACGCATAAACATCTGAACCAAATTTTATGAAACTTGGTATGTATATTACTACTAGCCCAACTTAGACTTTAGGCTATATTAATATTCTATAAGACGAACAGGAGTGGGGGTTATAAGGGAGGCCTCAAATTAAAAATAGCGATATTTCGTTTCCTATTGCTTTTTCAGCAAATATGCACATAACAAAAGTTGTTTATTTTGTTATTTAGAGTAACTTTTGTTATATACCTTTTTTTCGTACACCGAATTATAAACGAGATATACTCTAAAACCTATAGCGGAAGTGAACAATTTTATTTGGGACGAGCGACCCAACCGAATTAAATAAAATTCCGTAAGTGAATTAACACTAACTCCTTCATGATAATAAGCTGTTCCATTATTTCTAGAGACGAGCAGGAGTGGGGGTTGTAGGGGAGGAATGAAATTAAAAATAGCAATATTTCGTTTCCTATAGAATTTTAGGCAATTATGCACATAACAAAAGTTGTTTATTTTGTTATTTGGAGTAACTTTTATCATATTCACTTTTGTCGTATACCGAATTATAAACGAGATATACGCTAAAACCTATAGCGGAAGTGAACAATTTTATTTGGGACAAAAGACCCAACCGAAATATGACTGAACTACCAGGTACAGCGCCTGGAAAAATAAATTTTAATGTATGTTAATATTTTGTCCTTAATAATTCAAATCTATGCACAATGCACAGGAAACGGGAAATATGACAATATGGAGGACAGTGAAGTCTTACATAAAAAATTAATTTTATTATTAATAAATCCACAGAAACGACGGGTATTAACCCGTATAACACTGGGACGGGTAAATGTCAAAATATTGTGCAAAGTCAAGCCTTGCCAAAAAAATATCATCACCATTCAGCCTCAAATGAATTCCCGGGCGAAGCCGGGTATCTGAGCTAGTATATATATATATATATATATATATATACCGTTTTAGAAAACTCCCTTAAGATGGAGCTTGGAGGGACATGGTTGGGGAGGATATATGAACCTTACAAATTACAGTTTTATTCAATATTTCACCTGCGACCGAGCTGAAATTTTTTTGCTGGAACGAATATTTTTATTTAGGAAACCCTCTTTCTATAATGTTATGAATCTTTCCTTGCTGGGTTTCAAAACATATTTTTTTCTTGGCATCGAATAACTCTAGTAAAAAAGATATGAATGCAATATCATGTAAGAAAAAGTCCGTCAAGCAGGGGCTGTGTAAAAGAAGCAGATTTCCCTCGTGAAGCTTAAAAATAAATAAATCTTCATACTGGTTGTACAACACCACCGTGAATAGTAAGTGAATAAATACAAACGGTAATAAGAAATCTTTCAGTCAATTTTAATAACCTCCCGACGGGAAGCGTCTGAAATCTAAACAAACAGGTCCGCTAAACTCTCACTGGAAAGAAAAACAATTTCTGAAATATATCAGAATATAATATATTCATTTATTGAAAACTATTTACTATATCTAGTACTGTAATTTATAATGTATCAGAATATGTTTTATCTCAATCAATCAAATTTTCAATAGAGAATACATGTGTATAACAATATATATAGTACATTTAATTTGCAATAAGATTGGTTTTATTCAATTTTTCGATCGGACGCATCGTAAGGGAGATATTTTGAATTTACGAAAATGCCATCCCTCTGAACCCTTCCCCTCCTTTTTCAGCCCTCAGCAATCCCCGTATTACAGTATTAGATATAGTAAATAGTTTTGAATAAACTTAATATATTATATTCATACATATGTCAGTAATTGTTTTTCTTTCCGGTGAAGAATATTTCTATCTATTTAGCTATGAGAGGTTGGTCCTGATTGTTTACATTTCAGACGCTTCCCTTCTGGATGTTATTAAAATTGACTGAAGGATTTCTTATTACCGTTTATATTTATTCACTTAATGTTCACGGATGTTTTGTTGCCAATATGCCGATTTATCTATTGTTAAACTTCACGAGGGAAATCTGCTCAGTTTACGCAGACCCTGCATGTTGGATTTTATTTTTTTATTGATGCAATGATAGGAGCAGGGTGAATGTGTGGGGTGGCCTGGCAAATAGGGGGGATCTGCTCAAAGATATTATACTAGAGTATAGTTGTCAAGGTTATAATCGGCGAAAGGAGATGGCCCCCTGTAGCCTCAAGGGAGCTTTACCATCCCTCAACCCCCTTCCGGCAATTTAGTTGCCTCACTTTATTACACAGATATTGCCATAAAATTTAGTGCAGCCCCTAAGGAGCCATTTGCCGATAGCCATGTGCCTCCTGCGAGTATTAAGGATATGCTTGATGCCCCATACCAATATCCAACTTAAGGATCAAGCCCTTTGCCAAGTTGTAATATATAGTATGAAGATTACACCTCTCTGAGGTTTTGTAAAAATATATGCGACTTTTATGAGTTACGAACCATTTTATTAAATCTAAAGCTAATGGACTAGTATCCACTTGGATTACTGAATGCTATACATTACTGAATTGTAGGCATGGATGGCATACTAGATTAATTGAGGAGATTGCGTTAAGAAAATACCACATTCGTATGAAATCCAAGGACTCATCGTATAACTTTTCAATTTATTACTTTCATTGTAATGCCATTTGTGAAAAAATGGTATAGAACCAATCTTATAGCAAATGTCATGTCCTATAATGTTGTCATATAACTTTTTTCACTATTTTGATTAATAACCAAGATTTTTGAATTTTATAGTCTTCGGCATCCAGTAACACCCCCCCCCCTCTTACTCATGTCATATTAACAATAAGCTGTTATTTTATGAAGCACATTATTTGAAGCATAAATACCAAATATTGATCTCATTGAATTTTTACGTTTTGAGATAAATGCAAATGCGTGGCACACATGGAAAATCTGCTTAGTTTACGCAGCCCCTTCGTAGCAGAGTTTTCTTTTCTTTCTTTTTTGACATACCTGAGTCAAATACAGTGGATTTTAGGATAAGGGGTCGAAGGAACACGTAGTGTAACCAGCAATCCGTAGACATTTAGACTAAAGTTGGAAATAGGGGAAATGACTTGGTACAACATTGTATCAACAGCGTTAAACCAAACAGTCTCCGAAAGGAGGAAGAGATGAACTAATTACCAACTCCTGAGCAAGTTGTCTGTTTCCTGGTTGTAGGTCACACTCTGCCATATCTTGCAAGTTCCTCTTTGTGCGGTGCCCACAACTCCAGGATCCTCCGACGATCCGAACCTCTCATTGTGGGCTCCTGTTAAAGTTGTAGCGAACGCTATTTATTGGAGTTTCTCCATCTTCACTGATTTCATTCCTTCCTGAGCACTATGCACACGTGTTGTTTTAAATTAAATGCATTCATCCATGGGGGTGATCTCAGATGGAATAACACGAATTCCTACCAACAAATGTTCTTTAAATAATCGAACTACTTCATATTTAATTGCATCAACAAACCGTGTATATGTATTCCTATATATGTGTGTGTGTGAGTAATATTTACAACAAGCATAGGATCGAAATAATTTCTTAGGGATTGACCCTCTCTATAAGTATAAAGACGTTCTCGTCTGTTTAAAAAAGTCTGTCACGCAGGGGCTGCGTTAACTAAGTAGATTTGCCACGTATTTGCATTTATCTCAAAATGAAAAAGTTCTATTGGCACCAATATTTGGTATTTAGGCTTCAAATAATGTGCTTCATAATATAACAGCTTATTGTTAAAATGGAATGAGTAGGATTGGGGGTTTACAGAACGGCGAAAACTAAAAAAGTCCGTCACGCAGGGGCTGCGTAAACTAAGCAGATTCCCACGTGAAGTTTTACAATAGAGACATCTGCCTAATAACAGCTGTAGTAGTAAGAAACCTCTAAACCTATTCACGAGGGACGAATAGTTACGAAAACGGCCGCCAGAGCTCACGGCGGAAAGTCCGAACATAGCCACTGCTGCCAAGCACATGCAGAATACAAATGCAAATATCTCAGTTAATATTCAAGATACAGAATAACTGTATAGAACAATATTTATAGTAAATTTAATTTGCAATAAGATTGATTCTGTAATATTTTTCGATCCGACGTATAGTAACGGAGATACTTCGAATTTTCGAAAATCCTCCCCTCTAAACCCCCCCTTTCACTGGTCCGATTTCAATCATTAACGAACTTGATCTTTCTTATTACATAAAACGACTAAATATCGAGTTTGGTAACGATCAAACAAAAATTGCAACCGCTAGAGCGGTAACAGACAAATATATATATATATATATATATATATATATATATATATATATATATATATATATATATAGAGACATAGATAACCAGTTTTGAACGGACCTCATTTTCGTCATCTCCTGGGTAGGATCGATGGACATTTGAAGAAAAATGTCGAAAATCGCGTCATGTGTACAACCTCAATAGCTGATTTCCCTTAAGGGAAATCGGCTAAAATGCAAATAATCATGGTAGTGAAAAAACGTACATTACAACATTTATAGAATATTGCATTTTCAATAACATTAGTTCTATATAAATTTTCGATCCGACGGATCAACGGAGGTATTTCGAAATTCCCAATCTAAAATTGATCCGATTTTAGCCGCTAACGAACTTGATCTTCATTTTTACATAAAAAGTTTAAATATTGAGCTTGGTATCGGTGGGCCAAAAACTGTGACAGCTAGAGCGTTAACAGACAAATATGTATATAATATTATGCCTGGGATTCTTGTCATTGACAAGGGGAAAAAATTGCTGACATCATTGATATCGCAGACCCAAATGATGAGAATATGCGTAAGTCTTATGACGAGAAAATATAAAAGTACCAGGATTTAGCTTCCCGTTGACAAAATAGTAATTACATATAGCGGTTGGTTACAACCCCCGGTATAATACAGTTAAACTTGAGAGTTAAAAAGAAAGTCCGTCACGCAGGGGCTGAGTAAACTAAGCAGATTTCCCGCTTGAAGTTTTACAATAGCGAAATTACACGAGAGTCGAGCAGTTAAGGAAACGGCCGAACTAGCTTTTGGCGGGAAAGTCACTCACTCGTGCGTTAGCCGCCCAGATTTATTAAAAATGCAAATATCTTGGTAAATATTCAAGATAAAGAATAAATGTATATGACAATATTTATAGTAAATTTAATTTGCAATAAGATTGACTCTGTACAAGTTTTCGATCTGACGTATAGTAACGGAGATATTTCGAATTTTCGAAAATCCTCCCCTCTAAACTCCGCCTCCAACTGGTCCGATTTCAGCCGTTAACGAACTTGATCTTTATTTTTATATAAACCGACTAAATATCGAGTTTGGTAACGATCAAACAAAAATTGCAACCGCTAGAGCGGTAACAGACAAATATATACAGTTTTGAACGGACCTCATTTTCGTCATCTACTAGGTAGGATCGATGGACATTTGAAGAAAAATGTCGAAAATTCCGTATTGAGTACAACCTCAATAGCTGATTTCCCTTAAGGGAAAAGTATTGGGTTGTCCAGAAAATAATGCAGGATTTTGGTATCAAACAAAAAAAAAAAACTAGTTACTTTAAAGCAATGTTCTTTAATCAAAATAATTTCCCATACTTTCAACACATTTCTCCCAACGTGTTGGTAACTTATTAATACCGTCTGAATAGAATTCAGATTTTTTAGAATTGATAAAGTCAAAAAACGCATTTTCCAGTTCCGTTTGATTTTTGAATATTTTGTGTTGTAAATAGAGGTCCAGGTGTCTAAAAAAATGGTAGTCAGTAGGCGAGAGGTCCGGAGAGTAGGGTGGGTGAGGCAAAGTTTCATAGCCAAGCTCCAATAATTTTTGTGACGTTACACGTGACACATGTGGTCGAGCGTTGTCATGCAACAAAATGGGCCCTTTCCGATTGACCAGCGAGGGATTCATTACTGCCAATTTCTGATGCATGGTATTAATTTGGTTACAATAAGATTCAGCATTGATGGTTTCGCCAGGATTTAAGAAGCTGTAGTGTATTAAACCAAATGAAGCCCACCATACCGTAACCATGACCTTCTTTTGATGAGTTGGGGGCTTTGGAAAATGTTTTGGAGCTTCTCCTTTGTCGAGCCACTGTCCAGAACGTCTAGTGTTATCGTAGAGAATCCACTTTTCGTCACATGTAACAATTCTGGCCAGAAATGGGTCATTTTTGTTTCGACAAAGAAGTGATGCACAAACATCAAAGCGCTGATTTTTTTGACGATCGTTTAATGAGTGTGGAACCCAATTTTCGAGTTTTTTTCACCTTTCCAATCGCCTTGAGGTGGTTAGAGACGGTCGTTTTACTCACTTTAAGTTGCTCTGCAAGTTCTCGAACAGTTGTTTTGGGATTTTCTTCCACCACAGATTGAAGAACATCATCATTAAGAGAGGAAGGCCTTCCACGACCTTCTTCGTCTTCAAGACTGAAATCTCCCTCCCGAAATTTTTTGAACCACCTTTGCACAGTGCACTCATTAACACTACCCTCGCCCCAGACTTGGTTAATGTTTCTGGCCGTTTGGGCTCCGCTTCGGCCGAGTGTAAACTCGTAAAAGAAAATCGTACGGTATTCACGCTTTGACATTATAAGGATGACTGAATTAATTCCAAGTAGCGGAATGCTACAGAGGTAAACAAACAATATCATTTGGAAGAGGATTAATAAGTGTCGACATTCATACACATGAGTAAACCTGTAAATGTAAACAGTTAATTATACCGAGGGGTATTTTAATGAAAACTTAAAATCCTGCATTATTTTCTGGACAACCCAATAATAATGGGTGGATAAACTGAAAATAGAAAAAAAAATGCGGGCTCTGCCAGTAGTTGCAGTTCGATTCCAAGTTCTTCAAGAGTTTGTGTTTGGAATGGTTCCCATTTTATTTTACAGCCCGTTTACTGTGCAACTCTTTCTTCCCAAGATTTCTTCAAATATTTTGTTACGAATTTTGTATAAACTGCCTTCTTTTCTTTATGATCGTTTCAGCTTGATCGCAGGCAATAACGCCTTACAGTCGGATCAATAAAGTCGGCAACCTTCCTATTATCTCTTATGTCGGAGTACTTTCCTCGACAATGACGTACATCGGATTTTTAGCAGATTTCCCTTAAGGGAAATGAGTATGACCATGACGCGATTTTCGAAATTTTTCTTCAAATGTCCATCGATCCTACCTAGTAGATGACGAAAATGAGGTCCGTTCAAAACTGTATATATATATATATATATATATATATATATATATATATATATGTGTGTGTGTGTGTGTGTGTGTGTGTGTGTGTGTCTGTTACCACTCTTGAGGTCGCAATTATTGATTAATCGTTACCAAACTCGATATTTAGTCGTTTTATGTAAAAAGAAAGATCATAATCGTTAATGGCTGAAATCGGGCCTGAGGGAGGGGGCGGGTTCAGGGTGGAGGGGACATTCGAAATATCTCTGTTGCTATACGTCGGGTCGAAAAATTGTGTATCGTAGAAACAATCCTAATGTAAATTAAATTTACTATAAACATTTTTCTATACGTATGTTCCGTAAAATGAGTATTAACCGAGATATTTGAATTTTATAGTATTGCGCTTTCTGTGAACTCCCACTCTTACTAATATCATATTAATAAGAAACTATTATATTATGTATAACTCCATTATGAGTTTAAATACCAAATATTGTTTTCAACAAAGCTTTATTACTATAGATACAAACAATTACGTCCCGCGGACCCCCCCCCCCCCCTCCCCCCATTTTTTGTTCTTGGATTACTAAAATCTGAGTGATTGAGATTGAAATTATTCTGTCTCATTTCAAATTACTCAATTAGCTATAGTTAATAGTTTTCAATAAAATTAATATGTTATATTCAGATACATTTCATTAATTGCTCATTTTTCCGGTCTAGAATAACCCTATCTGTTCAGCGCTGCGAAGTTGACTGCCCGGTTTGTTTCCAATTCATATGCTTTCTGTTGTAGATATTATTAACTTGTAAATTGTTTGAATGATTTCTCATTATCGTTTGTATTTATTGCCTTAATATACAAGTGAGTGTTACCGGATGTAGATGTATCTATTGTAAACCTCCCCGTGGGAATCTGATTAGTTTATGCAGCCTCTTCGTGACGGACTCTTCTATTTTCTTTTGAAAGAGAAATTAACTCATGGATGAGGTTATGTACTAGGCGTTGGACCATGAGATGCAAGACGTGTGTACTTGTGCCCTGTAAGTGCTGACTCCTTTCTACATCTCCGGCAAAACTCTCCATCATTTTTGGCGAGAGCAGCATACAGTCTTGCAGAATAAAATTATTTATAGTATGTTCACTGGTTTGGACATGGGTAGCCCTTAAGCCTATAGCAGATTTCCCTTAGGGAAGCTATTGAGGACGTACAAATTTCTTCAAATGCCTATCAATCCTACTTAGAAGATGTCGAAAATTCTTTCCGTTCTATATATATTTGTCTCTTACCACTCTAGCGTCGCAATTATTATTTTTGTTGTTACCAAACCCTATATATAAGAGTCGCATGTATAAGTAATGATCAAGTTCGTTAATGGCTGAATTCGAACCATGGGGTGGGGGGGGGGTTTATTGGGGAAGAATTTAAAAATTCTTAATAAATATAACTATACGTCGGATCGAAAAATAGTAAAAAATCTTATTTGTTAAATGTTCTATAAAGTTTGTCATATACATTTATTCTGTATCTTAAATACTAACCGAGATATTTCCATTTTTCAGTTCTCAGTCTTCAGCAATCCCTCATTTCTACTCATGTCACATAATCAATACTCTGTTATATAATAAACTACTTTATTTGAAGCTTAAATGCCTAATATTGTTTTCAAGAGGCCTGTATTATACGAGATACATGCAAATATGTTCTGTTGACCCCCCCCCTTCCGGTCTTCAATTCATTGACTACTAAAATTTGAGTAATTGAGATTATTCCGATTCATTATAAAATACAGTACTAGAAATAGTAAATAGTTTTCAATGTAATTTATAAGTTATATTCAGATATATTTCAGTAATTGTTTTCTTTCCGGTGCAGAATATTGCTATCTATCTCTTCAGCTTAAAAAAAACGTCAAGTTCGTTACCGCTAAAATCGGACAAGTTTTTTTTTTTTTGGGGGGGGGGGTGGTTAGAGAGGGAGAATTTTGAAAATTCGAAATATCTCCGTTATTGTAAGTCGTCTCGAAAAATTGTTTAGGGCCAATCTTATTATACATTTAATTGCCTATGAATGTCTTTATATACAGGTTTTATCTAATATGAATATTAACCGAGGTATTTGGAATCTTTAGTTTTTAGCCCTTAATAAACCCGCACTGCTACTCATCTCATATTAGCAATAAGCTCTTATAACATTAACCTCTTTATTCTAAGCTTAAATACCAAATATCATCCAAAGATATCTTTGTTATGAGAGATACATACGAACTCGTATTAAGATTTTACATTCTTGTCTTGAAAATGCTTAGTTGATCTATACCATACTCGACATTTAACTGTTTCAGTCAACACCAAAGATCATATTTGTTATTGGCAGTAATTGCACCAGGAGTAAGGGGATTTCAGAGGGGGGGGGAATTCGAAAATTCAAAATGTCTCCCTCATTATGAGGCGAATTGAAAAATGTTATAGAATTAATCTTGTTAAACTATTAATGCTCTACAACTGCTGTTCTACATATTTTTATCTCAAATATTAAGCGAGTAATTCGTGCTTTATGGGTTTCAGTCAGAATATTTGGTTAGTTTATTATTATTATTATTTATTAACGTCAAGTTTTGCTACTATGGCTAATCGGGACTGGTTATCTACAGGTTACCATCCTTTTCTAGCCGGGCTGGGACTAAGGATTTTATTTAATGAGTTCGTCACTAAATAAATTCCTATTGCCCAGACGGGAATCAAACTCGCCACTCTAGATTTACCATGTGAGATTGAGGCCAACGCTTTAACTCACATGGCTAACCTGAGCCCCTTTTTTGGTGAGATATGTCTAGTGTCATACCATCAAGTGGTATATCTGCTTACTTTACGCAGCCCCTTCATGACGGACGTTTTTAAAATACCCCAACTACAGGATTATTTTCGTTGGGTTGTCAGGTTACCATTGTTTTCTTGCCGTTATTCAAAGAGTTTCTTCATTGAGTTCTTCGCTATATAAATTCCTAATGCCCACGCGGGGATCAAAACCATGATTCCAGATTACCCACAGTGGTCTGTGTTATTGTAGGATTGAATCACTGTTTTATGGTCTAGCTAAGAGAAGTGGTTGCGGAGGGAGCAGCTAGCATGAATGGGAGCCTCTCAGGTTGGGAGTTTTAAAAGTTCAAACTAATGGATCGCGTGCACTCCTGCCAATGTTGTAGGAGCACTCCAAGGTCTTATGCCACTCGAGAAAATTTTATCGCCCCACTCTTCCTCATTGTACGGGCTCTTTCCTTTTATGTTCCTTTACATTTCGATGGTGCACTTAGGGTGACAATTGCTTATCAAGGTTCAGTATGAATGAAGTGACCCTTACTTAGGAATGCCTCTCACAGAAGAAAACCTCTGAACTTCATCTCATAGCTCGAGAAAAAAAGCCGAAGGAGTTATTCAAATGCTCTTTTATGTTTTTGTTAGGTAAAATCATAACGATTGAGTTAATACATACGTACGTAACATATTTAATAACTCTATAGACTAGGAGTAATAATTGTATTGAATGAATCCTAATTATCAGATTTCCCTTTAGGGAAATCAGCTATTAAGGTTGTACTCATTACTCGATTTTCGAGCGTTTTCCTAAAATATCCATCGATTCTACCTAGGAAATCACGAGAATTACGTCTGTTCAAAATTATATATATGTTACTGTAAAACCCCGGAGTGTGGTAAATCCTAAGATTTACCGGTAAATCTTAGGATTTACCAGAAGCGTTGGTAAATGTCCGATTTCATCTTTTAAATCGGACTTAAGCCAATAAATCTTAGGATTTCCCAAGAGGCTCGGTAAAAGCTAGCATTATCTCAATCAGGATGGGTCTTTCGGACTTTTACCAAGAGATTTTGGTAAATCCTAACATTTCCAAGCGTCTGCCGGTAAAAGTTGGAATAAATGTTATTTGAAATGAAAATTTTAGAACAAGTTTTATTATTATTTGTTACAGCATGGGAGGGAATTGTGACGCTTTGAATTGCACTTGCTAACTTGCACAAACATTTCTTATTTGAACATCTTTTTAAGCAGTTGCATTTTTTGAAACCCTGGCCACCAACCAATGACTGTTGACGAACTGCAGTGCGAAGGCTTATCTGTTCGTCGGGCACTTCATCAGGAGACCTGAAATTCTCGGTGCAAATTGTAAACTGATTATGCGAATTTAATGTATTCAATTTTCCTGAAGAAGTTCCGAAATCGTAGAAACCAACTTTTTTTTGGCAATCATGCTTTTGGGGTCGATTTGAGATTGGTGACATCAGGAATTGTGATCCTTACGTTCTGGGATCTCAGGGATCTGAGAATTTTCCTTTCGCCGTTTTTTCCATTTTCTTGGCCTGTGATTCAAGACCTTCCCTTGCTGCTTGGCGAATTTCTTTGACAGAGCACATCTTCTGTTCGGTGGCAGATAACTTATTATTGGCACTGTCTTGCTGAAGTTTGCCGCCATCAGGATGTTTTACTTCCAACGTTTTTGTCATATCTTCCTCAAGAGCCAACGTTTGAACCCCATCTTGTTGGGAAGTAGATGGAAAAGATACAGTAGTATCATCAAGAATTTGCTCAAGCTGTTCCTCAGAAGCGAGATTGGTTATCAAATCACGAGGGAGTTTCGAGGTAGCCAAACCCATCTTCCTCTTCACTGGACATTTACCAATGAGCCTTGGGAAATCCGCACATTTACCAAACAGCATTGGTAAAAGTACGAAATCTCACATTTATTTAATGTTTTTCGGGCATTTACCAAGCCAGACGGTAAATCCGGGGATTGACCAACTGCCAAACGGTAAAAGCTCGAATTTCATCTAAATTTCGGACTTTAACCAGTGGTAAATCCTAGGATTTACCGGTAAGTGCTGACATTTACCACACTTCCGGGTTTTACAGTAACATATACATATATATATATATATATATATATATATATATATATATATATATATATCCCAGTATATAGGTCTCAGGAAAACAATATTTGGTATTTAAGCTTAGAATAAAGAGTTTCATGTTATAGCAGCTTCTAGTTAACATGAGATGAGGAGGAAGGCGGGTTTACTGAGGGCTGGCTACTAAACATTCCAAATATCTCTGTTAATATTCATATTACATAAAACCAGTAGATAACGACATTTATAAGCAATTAAATGTACAATATGATTGGTTTTAAACAATTTTTTTAAAGGACGTACAATAAGGTAGAATTTTGAAACTTCTCCACCTCTAACCAGCCCTTCCCACTGGTACGATTTCAGACGTTGACGAACTTGTTTCAAGGCCTTTCATTTTACATAAAACGATTATATAGCCAGTTTGGTAACTATAACACAAAAATGACGACAACTAAAGCGGTAACAGAGAAATATATATATATATATATATATAAATAATTGTAACGTATGTCTGTACCTTGATTTTTTTTTCTCGAAATGTCACGATACTTTTTTGTGTCACATGCCATAGACAGGATATCTGCAATTTATAGTTCATTTGTTTGTTACTTTTTCACGCTTAAACGGCTGAACGGAATATGCGTCTGAATTGTAAACAAACAGGACTGCCAATCTCTCAGAGCTGAACTGTTAGATAGAAATATTCTTCATCGGAAAGAAAAACAATTACTGAAATATATCTGAATATAACTTATTCATTTTATTGAAAAATATTTACTGTTCCTAGCACTGTATTTTGTAATGAATCAGAATAATTTTTATCTCAATCACTGAAATTTTAGGAATTCAAGACAGGGGGAGGGGGGATCAACAGAACATATGTGCATGTATTTGACAAAAAGCATTTGTATTTAAATTCGATATATATGGAACACATTAAAAATTAAAAGTCAATAATTAAAAAAGAAATTGCATTCATTTATTAATATTAAATATATACCCTAGAAACAAAAAGTAACAACAATGCCAGAAAAAAAAAATAGTCGCTCCCGTCGAGATTCGATCTCGAGATCTTCTGGTTACAAAAAAAGAACGCTACTCAAGAACTTGCCACTCTAGGTTTAGCATGAGAGATTTTGACAATGCTTTAACCCACATGGCTAACCTGAGCCCCGACATATGATAAAATTTGCTGTAATTCACGTTATTGTGATAATTTTATTAATTAGTTTCCATAAATAAAAATCTGCTAAAATATCTGCTAGGCCATCACGCATGGGCTGCGCAAACTAAGCAGATTTTCCTCGTGAAGTTTAACAATAGATAAATCTACATTCTGGTAACACAACACCACCGTGAATATAAAGTGAATCAATACAAACGGTAATAAGAAATCTTTCATTCTATTTTAACAAATTCCCGACGAGAAGCATCTGAAATGTAAACAAACAGCTATGCTACCTCACACCGGAAATTATAACATTACTGAAATATATCAGAATATAACATATTAATTTTATTGAAAACTATTTACTATGTCCAGTACTGTAATTTATAATGAAACAGATAATTTTTATTCCAATCAATCAAATTTTAGTATTCCAAGAACTTATGACGGGGGGGGGGTGTCCCCAGAACATATTTGCATGTATCTCCTATAATAATGATCTCTTGAAAACAATATTTGGTATTTAAGCTTCTAATAATGTGGTTTATTATATAACAGAGTATTGTATATGTAACATGAGCAGAAGTGGGGGTTTTCTGAAGGCTGAAAATGCAAATATCTCGTTTAATATTCAAGATAGAGAATAAATGTATATAATAATATTTATGGTACAGTTAATTTGCAATAATATTGGTTCTATTAAATTCTTCTATCCGACAAATAGTAGCGTAGATATTTTTAATTGCCCGATTTCTGTCATTAACGAAATTGATCTTCCCTTTTAGAAATTTGATTTCCTTTTTTTTTTTTTCACTGCTAAAATGATTACAGAATGGCTATTGTTAAATGAAAGATACGAAATATGCTAACAATATGCTTCACGTGCGTGATCGACATTATGATTTTCTTACACAGATGTAAGCAGATCTTCTCTCTCGTAAAAATTTAAATGATTTTTTTTTTCCAATGAACTCCAAGGTATTTTTATTTGTTTAATTGTATTTTCCGAGGTGGAATTAATTGAGCTATCCCGCTCTGATAAGTGCTTTTTAACTATTTCTGAATGAGTGTTCGAGTGTAGTAGAAAGGGACCACACACAAAGCAGAAGCTGTAGAAAGCCTTGTTAACTTTTCTTCCGCTCCATAGTCACTGTTCGCACCTGAAGCCAGAACACGTTTGCCTTTCTTCCTTTCGTCAATTGTGAACATCTAATTTAATTAACAGTGGTTTCAACAAAGGGCCTATAGCATGTCTCTTAGTATTTCATACTAATAGTTTGCTACTCCCGTGAGCTATTGCCTGTATGAAAAGAGAATTAAAGCATCCCCTGCAAAATGTTTCAATTTGTTTCAACTGACAACAAACTCCGAGAACTGAATCATGTATTTCGTGAATGGCCTTCCTCAAAAAGGCTAATTAGAAGAGAAGAAGTAATTTTAACGAGGTTGAGAATTGGCCATTCACGTCTGACTCAGACTCACTTACTGGTGAAGACGAACCCTACTGCCAACACTGTAACTGTAGACATACTATAAAACATATACTAACTGACTGCTACTATCTAAGGATTCACATAGACCTTCCATAACCTTGCCAGTATACAGACCGCGTATTACACTACTTGAAAGATAAAAAGTCCGTCACGCAGGGGCTGCATAAACTAAGCAGATTTCCCACGTGAAGTTATTCAATAGAGAAATCTGCCTAATAAAGATCTGCCTGATAATGAGTAGTAGTAAGGAATCTCTAAACCTATTCACGAGGGACGAACAGTTACGGAAACGGCCGCACAAGCTCTTGGCGGAAAGTCCCGAACATAGCCGACTCCTGCCGACCACACACAATACAAATGCAAATATCTCGGTTAATATTCACGATACAGAATAAACGTATAGAACAATATTTATAGTAAAATGTAATTTGCAATAAGGGGTGGTTAGGGAATTTATTTTTTAAAAATAATGTCGCTTTATAAGGGTGTAATTTAAGATCTTTAGTCAAAATACGCCTTAATGGTGTTCTTGATATGGCGAGCTCAGCTGATCTCTTTCGGGACGACTGTTGGGGATCACGCCGTACGGACGCCACGACTTCGCTTACATTTTCCTCCGTTCTTACCGACCTTGGACGTCCCGCAGGTTTTTCAATTAATGTCGAACCCGAAGACTCAAACTTTCTTACCCACGATCTGATCGCTCTATCACTTGGACATTGGTTTAAATCATGTAAATTAAAATGCGAGCGAAATAGACGCCGCGCAATAATGCACGAATCGCCATTTTTGTAATAGGCCTTTACACAGAACGCACGTTGCTCACCGGTGAAACGCTCCATGGCGACTGAATTTCCGAGAACCAAGCTACCTATCCCCGCTACCCGCACCCCTCTCCCGCGTTCCTGTCACGGGTAATGCGTTTTTGAAATCCGTCCAACTTTATGGCCCACCCTGTATATAATTTTGAACGGGCCTCATTTTCGTCATCTCCTGGGTAGGATCGATGGACATTTGAAGATATTTTCGAAAATCGCGTCATGAGTACAACCTCAATAGCTGATTTCCCTTAAGGGAAATCTGCTAACAAGATAAAGGGAATTATATAATAAAATTTGTTATAAGATTGGTAATATACATTTTTTTAATCCAACGCAGAATAACGGAGATATTTTGAATTTTCGAAATTCTCTTATGTGAACTCACCCCCTTCCAATGGTCTGATTTCAGGGTTTAACAAACTTGGCCTTTAGTTGTAAATAAAACGTTTAAATATCGAGCTTGCGACCGCTAGAATGGAAATAAATAATTTTCAGTCTGTGTGAATGACAAAATGTTATGTTTAGAGATACTGAAACTACAGCAAGCTAGTTGTTTCGATCAAGTGAACACAGTTTGAACAAACCACTTCCCCTGAAAGGAAGGAATCATGCATGCCAGGAGTGGAACAACCGATAAATCCAAGCCACAGACAAGTACAGTTCGGCAAGCAAGCACACACATTCTCCCAACACAGCCTAACTCGGAAAGAAGTGGAATCACTACTTGTAATTCTCATTGCAGGTACAACTGTGCCAATGGGTTGAAACTTATATTTAACAAATCATAGTTATCAAAAATGCTAACTCATATGTCTCCCCACATTTTAGCAGATTTCTCTTAAGGGAAATCACCTATTGAGGCCATACTCATGAAGCGATTTTCATAAATTTTCTTCAAATGTCCATCGATCTTACCCAGGAGATGACGAAAATGAGGTCCGTTCAAAATTATATATATAAATGCGTGCGAGCATGTGTGTGTGTGTGTGTGTGTGTGTGTGTGTGTGTGTGTGTGTGTTTACTGAGGGCCGAAAACTGAAAAAATGCGAATATCTCTGTTAATAATCAAGATAGTGAAAAAACGTACATAACAACATTTATAGGACATAACAATTACCATAAGATTGGTTATATCAAATATTTCGATCCAACGCATAATAACGGAGATATAAAGATTTTTCGAAATTTCTTTTAGTTTTACATAAAGCGTTTAAATATCGAGTTTGGTAACGATCAAATAAAAATTGCGACCTATAAAGTGTTAACAGTCATATATATATATATATATATATATATATATATATATATTTGTGTGTGTGTGTGTGTGTGTGTGTGTGTGTGTGTGTGTGTGTGTGTGTGTATTTCAGTTGACTCTGGTGGCCGACATTTTTGTCTGATCGACATTTATAAGTTTTATGTAAAAACGAATATAATCAAGGATTTCGAAAATTCCAAATATCTCCGTAATTACACGAAAAAGTGTATAGAACAATTCTTATTGAAAATTAAATGTTCTATAAATATTGTCATATATTTTATTTCAGAATCTTGATTATTATCCAAGATAGTTACATGTTTTTAGTTTTCGGCCTTCAGTAATCCTTCCTCTCCTACTCTTGTCATATTAACAAGGAGTTGTTATAATAACGCGAAGCACTTTATTTGAAGCCTAATAAACAAAATATTGTTTTTATTAAACTTTTATTTTTTGAGATAAATGATAATACAAGGGAAATTGCTTAGTTTACGCAGCCTCTGCGTGACGGACTTTTAGCAGATTTCCCTTCAGGGAAATCAGCTATTGAGGTCGAACTCTTGACGCGATTTTCGAAAAATTTCTTCAAATGTCCATCGATCCTACCCAGGAGATGACGAAAATGAGCTCCGCTCAAAATTATATATATATATATATATATATATATATATATATATATATATATATATATATATATATATTTGTCTGTTAACTCTAGCGCGGTCGCAATTTTTGTTTAATCGTCACTAAACTCGGTATTTAATCGTAAAAGGAATATCAAGTTCTTTAACGGCTGAAATCGGACCAGTGGGAGGGGGAGATTTTCGAAAATTCGAAATATCTCTGTTACTATACGTCGGATGATATTATTGTATGGAATTAATCTTATTGCAAATTAAATGTACTATAAATATTGTTATATACATTTATTCTCTATCTTGAATATTAACCGAGATATTTGCATTTTTATTAAGTGTAACTGACGAGCTATGGTTTCCGCCGAAAGCTATTGTAGTTCGGCCGTTTCCGTAACTCATCGGCACTCGTATGGAGATTTCATTATTGTATAACTTTACGTGGGAAATCTGCTCAGTTTACGCAGCCTCTGCGTGACGGACTTTTTAATAAATCGGCCTTCTCTATGTTGCTAAACGTTACATCATTGAACGATTTTATTTTGTACAAAACTTCCAGTTTAAAGAATCTTTCTCTCTCTCTCTCACTCCCTCAATCAGTCTCACATTCTAAAATAGACATCATAATTGATAGTTCAATTCATATTTTGTCCTAAAATTGACCAATCCATTCAAAACCTGAAACGAAAATAGGGAGGTACATCTCTGTGGTAGAGAAAATATTATTTTTTTCTGTTCCATTACGATTCAATTGGTTTGGTAATTGGATGTGGAGGGTTAAATTATATACGTGGTTCCTGGCTTAGCCACCCCACGCTAATTAACCCTGAAATCTAATATGGGAAAAATATCATTGAATTAAACTGTATACCGAATGCTGTTATTGATATTAAAAATGATTATACAAAACTGAACTCTTTGAATAAAAGGCAAAGAATAGGATATATTGCGACAAAGGGATTAATAAATGGGCAGCTTTGCAATTAATGTTCAACGGAGATCACTCTCTCGTCATACAGAAACAATCTGTCCCCAATTTATTGACTTCTAAAAATTGTTCGAATATTGAATATATCTAACTTCCAGTATAGTTCCTGTAAAGTTATTGTTGATTGTGTAGGGTATTTCATTTGAAAATGAATATTACCTGTTCACTCTGGGGTTGTGTGAATGCTGGTTATATGCTCCTGGACTGTATAATGGGGACAGAGTGGTAAAATAAATAAGTCTATGGAAATGATACTAAACAGTGCGCATATTAATTGAAATGGCAGTCTTGTATGATGATGATGTTGAAAAAGTCCGTCATGCAGGGGCCGCGTAAACTAAGCAGATTTCCCACGTGAAGTTATACAAAAGAGAAATTTCCATATGAGAGCCGAACTGTTCCGTAAAGGGCCGAGTTAGCTTTCGGCGGAAACGAATAGAACCGACCTTACCCGATCTAATCTCCGTTAGCCGCACACACAATAAAAATGCAAATATCTTGGTTAATATTTAAGATTGGGAATAAATGTATATAACAATATTTATAGTAAATTTTATTTGCAATAAGATTGGTTTTATACAATTTTTCGATCCACCATATAGTAACGGAGATATTTCGGATTTTCGAAATTCCTCCCCTCTAAACCCCCCTCCCAGTGGTCCGATTTCAGCCATTAACGAACTTGATCTTTCGTTTTACATATAACGATTAAATACTGAGTTTGGTGACGATTAAAGAAAAATTGCGACCGCGAGAGTGTTAACAGACAAATATATATAGTATTGAACGGACCTCATTCTCGTCATCTCCTGGGTAGGATCGATGGACATTTGAAGAAATTTTTCGAAAATCGCGTCATGATTACGCCCTTAATAGGTGATTTCCTTCATGGGAAATCTGCTAAAATGTTGGGTTATAGTTCCTGGCTCCTGTTCCATTAAAATGTTGGTGTTGTTTACCGCATTGAAGAGTTGCTAGTTTATCTCTTCCCTCTGGTTGTTTTCTCTCTATCCCTGCCTTCTCCCCTACCACCCGCCTTGGCCTGAAGGCTAAGCACTCAGCCATGTTGGTGGCTCATGTTAACACTAAAAAAACAAACAAAGTACTTAAATTGTTAATAGGTGCGCAGTTATAAAACTATAGCCTGATTGCTTAGGCCTTTTCACAACTTGTTCTGAGCCGCAACAGAGAGTCCACCCAGGCTTATCTACTGGTGGTTCCCAGAGACGGCAGCACGAAAGGAGGCCTCTTGACAGGCTAGAGATGTACTTGGAGAAATTGGGGCTTTTAATGTTTTCTTTGAAGTTTCATTTTAGATTTTATTTAGATTTGATTTTATTGAAAATATTACAGCCTGCATTTAAATGCATTTGGCAATGTGCGATATGTAGAATACAATTGTTCCTCCATCACTCTTGACAGTAGCCAAACCCCTTCACCACAATGAGAGGAGCAACCTCTCCCTGCCTGGCAAGGAAGTCAAGAGCTAAGGAGGAATGACACTTGATAAGCCACTGATATCACTTCAGTTCACACTTCTATAGGAGATCTCTGGGACATTGTGTCTTGAGGCGCAGTGGAGGGGAATATGGATGAGTGGTACTGGAAAGGGCTAGGACTTCTGGATTAGGATGAATGGATAGCCTGCTGTAGAATTTTCTGAATCTAAAGGGAATTAGGTCGTTTACAAATGGGATATTAAGATCTTTATGGAGGGTGTGGTTTGTAACATAATATGGAGCATCTACTATGGTGCGCAGGACTTTGGATTGGAAAGTCTGGATGCGTCTGATGTTCGAAGGTTTTGTTGTACCCCACATTCTATTCCGTATGTACATACCGGTTTTAGTAGTAGCTTGTATATTGTTAGTATGTTTTCAGTAGACAAGTGAGATCTTCTATTTAGCAGTCCGTAAAGTTGTCCGAATCGTCTGTTTCGTAGCTGTCCTTTAATTATTGTGTGGGATTTCGAAGTAAGTCTGGTGTCCAAATGTAGTCCAAGAAAGCGCATACAATCTGCTGGTGGGACAGGAATATTGTTGAAATGAACAGGACAGGAACTTCGCCGGAGGGAAAAAGTGATACGGTGAGATTTGCTTTCGTTCATCTTTATGCGCCAAGCATTGCACCATTTTTCGATCTCGGTTAATTGGAATCGGAGATTCTTCGAAGCAGTAATAGGATCAGGATCGGATGAAAGGATTGTTGTGTCATCTGCATAGGTAGCTAGGAGTTTTGATGGTGATGTAGGAGTGTCAGATTCATTGAAGTTGGCACAGTTATATTTTTGTATTAATATGAAATCTGGCAAGTCTTTTGTTCATATATGAAGTTGGTCTCATAATTATTTGAAAAAGTCACAATGATGCTGAATATAGTATGTCACTCAGATGCCGCATAAACAAGGTTAACGTGACAGATGAAATCATTCTATAATCGATTTCTTTATCTATAAATAAATAAATATATATATATATATATATATATATATATATATATATATATAAACAAACCTGAGGCTGCTTAAACTAAGGAGATTTCACAATAGATAAATCAAAAAACTGGTAACACTAAACACTACCGTCGATATTTACCTTTGAACGATAAGGCTGTGACCCAGGACAAATTTACAAGTAGGTGATATACATGACACCAACCTGCCATATGCATATTTTCCATTTTAATCTGCTCAGAATCACTCTTCTTGTCTCAAAATAACATTGAGTAAAGTTAAGAAGAATAGTGTGTTAGTGTGTGCGTGTGTTTGATAGTACCCCCCTCGTCACCAATGAGAGCTTAAAATGAAATATTTAATAAAAATATGAAAAAAATATATTTATAGTATAATAATATATTATGTAATATTTATTATATAATAACATACTATCTAATACCTTTTCTTAAGAAATAAATAAGTAAAGAAGCATATATTAGTAGCATATTATTATTATACAAAAATATACCTAAGTATAAAAAATTATATACAAATATTAACTTACACAGTACAGTAAAAAAATCAAAGGTCGCTCATTTATAAGGAAAATAATGCAAAAAAACATGAAACTATTCACTTCACATTCAAGGAAACCATAGTATACTATGTGTTCATCGGAAATTCTTCTTTGGCATTTACAACAAAGACGGGTACCTCTTCTATTTTTTTTATTATTTATAAATTACTATCACTTTCTTCCATTTGTCTTAAAAGTTCATTTCTAATCTCATCTTCAGTGATAAACAGCGAATTCAATGTTATAGAAAATTTACAAAAGGGAAGTGAAACAACAAGGCTGTGTCAAATACGACACTAACAGGCACAAACACCCCGAAAAAGTACGAAAAATGGTGGAGGACAGAGCGTGCAATGACCTCGACATGTAGTTGACTGTTGAATAGGAGGGTATTAAGTACACCAGTCTTGTCCTGTTTGTTACAAGCTCATGCGTGAACAACTTACCGAATAGGTGTCACGTATGACAAAGACATGTCGTTTAAAGGTTAAGTGAATGAATACAAACGGCAATGAGAAATTTTTTAGTCAATTTTGATAACCTCCCAACGGAAAGCGTGTGAATTGTAAATAAATGGGTCTGACTCGCCCTCAGAGCTGAACAGATAGACGAAAATATTCTTCACATGAAATACAATAACTGAAATATATCATATTAATTTTATTGAAAGCTATTTACTATATATAGTACTGCAATTTGTTATCAATCAGAATGATTTTTATCTCAATCACTCACATTTTGGTAGTGGAAGAACTTAAGACGGGGAGGGATCAACAAAACATATTTGCATGTTTTGTTGTATAATAAAGGTTTCTTTAAAACAATATTTGGTATTTAAGCTTCGAATAAAGTGTTTCATGACATAACAGCTTATTGCTAATATAAAATGAGTAAAAGTGGAGTTTGCAGGCCGAAAACTAAAACTTGGAAATATTTCAGATAATATACAACAGCATATATATATATTATAATTCGTACATTCTGGTTTTCAGTCAGAATATCTGGTGAGATGTTATTAGTGTGTCATACTAGCATGTGGGAAACCTGCTTCGTTTACGCAGCCCCTGCGTGACGGACTTTTTTTAGTAGAAAAGTGGATTGTACCTAGAAATGTGGACTAGAATTATCTGAATGAAACATCGGCATCCATTCCAATATTGAATGTCTTCTTTATTCGTGATAATCTGTAGAGACACGGGGCACGAAACTGTAAAAAAGATAATTGCTGAAAATCATAACCTTCGTACTTTATTTTCTAATAGTGAGATGAAAAAGTGAGTTGTTTTTTTTTATGTGGGGTGGGACTGGACGATTTGCCTTTTTACAGTTGGATTGATAAATCAATTGTAGAACATAGTGGATAGACATTACATCCATCAGCCGCTAATTTGCTGGAATGAGAGAATCAGCTGAAAAATATGGATTGGAGAGGGTGATGGAGCCATGAGAATGCAATTACTGATTGCCAGCCACTCGTTCCCTTCTATTACATACATCCACACACAGCTTTCTATTTCACTCATCACAAACGTGACTAAACTTTTTCAGGGGATATATTACTTTGTTAGACACAGAGGATTCAATTTCTTCTACAATTTAATTGTACGAATGCTTCTTTTTATCATATACCCCCGACGCTGGGTTCTATTTCACTAATTGCAAAACGTGACTAAATGTTTTTTAACATATTCTCTTACAGGCGGGGAATACTATTTCGTTTAATTTATCTGTTTTTTCGTTCCGATATGTCCTATCAAAATTAGGATTAGGATTAATATGATGTGGACATTCAACAACTAGGTTATTATGCCCTTTATACTAGTATAATGCTGTTTACAAGTCCCTGTTTTACTCTATGTCTTATATAATATCAACTAATATACTGTAAATACCGCTCTTGTCATATCATGAGTGTATTAAATTTACTAATTTTCTATACAATTATTTCTTAACTAAATCTATAAATACATTTTTATTTCTGGGGATTTTGGCTGGCTGGTGGAGGTCCATCATCAACGGAAGGATCAAAAGGTCACCTCCACTCTTAATACTTCTTTTATTACAGACAAAGTACTTTCGGTAATTAGTAAAACTAATTACACTATGTAGACAGATGAATGTAATAGTGGCAATAACATGGATAAAAGGACACTCCGGAAATTTAGGAAATGACACAGCAGACCTACTTGCAAATACAGCTTCAAGGGACGAAACGATACCTATTACAAACTCTAAACTGACAAAACAGACCATTAAAACTATTTTGAAACACGAATCTTATAAAAAATGGAACGAAAGATGGACAAACACTCCTAAAGGACGACAATTACATAAGTACATACCAACTGTATACCAGAGACAAAAAATAACACTTAGCAATTCTAAACAAATACAATTTATATCAGGACATGGACCTACGAAGAGTTACATGTACAAATTTAAACTGACAAACACAAATACATGTAAATGTGACAATGAGACAGAACAGACATATGACCACCTCTTATATGACTGTACATTACTTGACGGATCAAGAACAAAACTCATCAAGTATATTACTTTACAAAACGGAACTTGGCCGACGGACAAACCGAAACTTTTACTCAAATTCAACAAGGGATTTAATGCATTTATTCAAGATTTGTACACCATTTTATAGATATACACCTATTGTTGTACACATATGTAATGTTACATATGTTTTATTTTATTTCTTTTTTTTTTTTTTACTTTTTTTTGTTTTTATTTAATTAATTTATTGTTCTATAATGTTTACAATTATTATATAAGAAATATTATAATGTAATGCTGAAATGTGTGTAGTATCCAAAGGATGGAGCACACGAAATTTAAATTAATTCCCTCGTTAGAGGGATACTCTGCGTGGAAAACAGGGGAAAAAAAAGTACTTTCGGGGCGAACCGCCCCATCTTCACTGCTCTGTGACACAACATTTACACTTTGAAAAAACATGTAATATGTAAATAAATGTAAAAGTCAGCAAGGGTAGTCAAATATTAAAAAAAAAAAATATTTAAAAACAGATAGATAGTAGATGCATGCTAGTGTACACGAGTTACGTTGTAGCTATTTACACTTCTTACTACTGGCTTAATATTATTTACTGCTTTTATATTCGGCCAATAATTATTGTACAATTTTTAATACTGGCATTATAATTAGCCAGATTTACAATTAAATGACTTTTACTTTTAATGTATGTAGTTTTTTCTGTTTTTTGATTGTATTTTTTTTTTAAATGTATTGTTTAGTATGCAAAACCTGCATACTCAGCGAATCATGGACTATGGCGAATGAAACGTTCTGAGTCCTAGGACTTTGTGTTTTTGAAATTAATAATTTTTGAGTTTGATGTTTCGAGTTCAGCTATGTTGAATGAATATAAAAACTTTTCCCATTCAGAGTGAAGTTCAGTAAGGGTCCAAACCCTGTCGGCCAACTTTGCGTCCATCACTCATACGGGAAATACTACAAGTCAGACACTGCCGGTCTTACACCAGACTTTTCGGGTTAGTTGTGAATAAACATAACAAAGCGCGAGCTGTGGTAAGAAAATATTTTATGATTAAGAGCTTCTCGTTTAATATTCAAGATTCGAAAAAAAAAATGTGTAGAACAACAATTATCAACGGATTTTCGAAAAAATATCTTCAAATGTCCATCGATCCATCCCAGGAGATGACTAAAATGAGGTCCATACAAAATTATATATATATATATATATATATATATATATATATATATATATATATATATGGTGTTGTTGTTTTTTGGAGTTTTGGTCAGTGTTGGTCTTGAAAAAATCTTAGTTCATTTCCATATTCCGGGAATATTTATTTCCTCTTCTTCAGGGCAAGACTAAAGATACTTAAAAACTATTGTACATTACTGTTGTACCTCTGTTTACATTAGGAGTACTCCAAAAAACAAAATATATTATATATATATATATATATATATATATATATATATATAGTATAGTAATATATATATATATATATATATATATATATATATATATATATATATATTACTATTAGAAGCGTATTTTTCTAATATTGGAAAGCGTTAAGCACTTTGACTCAATTATTGATGTTTTTCTTATTCTGCCTTCTTTCTGTTGGAAAATGCCAATTTTCTTTCATCAGACCATTTAGGTCTGTAGGGATTTGGTCTTGATTGCTCTGGTTTGACTTCCCATTTGTTCACTTTGTTGCGGAAAATATATATATTTATCTGTTAACGCTGTAGCGGTCGCAGTTTTGGTTTGATCGTTAACAAACCCTGATATTTAATAGTTTTATGTAAAAAGAAAGATCATCTCCGTTAATAGCTGAAATCGGACTAGTAAGAGGGGGGGAGGAGTTTAGAGGGGATTTTCAAAAATTCAAAATACGAGGAGTGTACAGAAAGTTCTAAGCCTGATATATATATATACAAATATATTTTCAACTTACATATTTTTATTTTTCAATATAGTCCCCCAACGCACTTATTCCACCGCTTTTCCAACATCTGTAACCCGGTCAAAAAAAAATTGTTGTCAAAACCTTCCAAAAGAACCTTGACAGCTGAGATCACAGGTGATGGGGACCACCGCCATTAACGACTACCAACTTAAGAGTTCCATGAAACGATTAAATATCGGGTATGGTATAGATAGTGAAGAATATTTCTATATATCTATTCAGCTGTGTGAGGTTGGCTGACATGTTTCTTTGCAATTCAGACACTTTCCGTTGGGAGGTTACTAAATTCCGTTGGGAGGTTACTAAATTCCGTTGGGAGGTTACTAAATTCCGTTGGGAGGTTACTAAAATTGGCTGAAAGATTTCTTATTACCGTTTGTATTTATTCACGTATTATTCACGGCGGTGTTAAGTGTTACCAGTATGTAGATTTATCTATAGTAAAACTTCGCGAGGGAAATCCGCTTAGTTTACTCAGCCCCTGCGAGACCGACTTTTTCCCTAGGGCGGGGGTGTGCTGAGAAATATAATATTATCGGTTCTTATTTTCCTTAAAATGGCAAAAGTATATAGAGCACGTAAGGTAAAGATATTAGTAGGAGGTGGAAATGTCTCCTTGAGTTGGGCTAATACAATCCTTATCTTGAATGCGGCCCCTCTGTCTTTCTTTCTTATCTAGCACCCGCAAAACCTAGATCTACAATAATAATTTCCCTTATCTTCAAGATCAATATTCCGCATCTACCCTACTCTGCAGAAGAACTCAGCAATTGTTTACCTTCATAAAGTTATAAATATATAAAAGTCAAAGTTTAGCCGCATAAAATGTTTTGTCAGTGTTATATTCCTTCGTTTTGTCTTCTTTTTGTAAACAGCACTCACTATCAACTTGAGCCATATACACTCAACCGCAAAAAAACCCGGACACTTCATTTTTGTCGTATTAAAAGCTAATTTTCAGCAATTTTCTTTATGTGGGTATTCTAGTTAATACAGAGAATTTAGAGTCTAAGTCCATTGAACTAATCCCTTCAGGATTAGTAAACAATTAGATAAAACTCAGATTAGATTTATTTGTCGTGAAGTTGATCTATTCTAAACTGAAAGTAGTTTTTCGCACATTTAAACATCTTTAATTATTAACCAAGCATTTTCTTTAATTAATGTTTTACTTTAATTTCGGTCCAGAATAATGGGTCTTTCAAACTTTGATGGAAGGCCGGAGCTTACGTTACATTGCCGAAACGCTTGGGGTAGCGAAATCTACCATTCACTGTAATAAAAATGAAGAATAATTTTTTTTTTAAATGTGTTAATTTATCTTTTTCTTTTTTTTTATTTTGTATTTTTCTGTAAATAATCAATAAAAATTATTCACTTTTGACAGATTTTGTTTAAATAACCTATAGATTAACCAATTATTTTAATTAAAAAGATTAATATACATATATATTAAGTATTTAACAAAATTATAAGATTAAATCTAAGTGTCCGGTTTTTTTTGCGGTTGAGTGTATATTTGAAGATATTTTTAACAGATTTACCTTCAGGGGACATCAGCTGTTCAGGTCGTACTCATGACGCGATTTTCGTAGTTTTACTCAAATGTCCATCAATCCTTTTAATCGTCCATCAGTAAATACCGACATTAACATCCACATCATTCTATCGATACATTATTGTAGTCCGTCGCTATAGAAGACATGTGGTGTTCACTGGAGATTTTAGCAGATATCCCTTAAAGGGAAATTTTCACTTATGAAGCGAATTTCGAACCACCCTAGAAATAAAAACGTTGAACCCAAGAGAGCCGGAAAATGAGGTCCAATCAAAATTATATATTTGTCTGTTGCTGGGGATATCGAAAATTGAAAATATCTCCGTTATTATGAGTAAAAATAGTATATAACATATCTTATTGAAAATTTACTTTCCTATAATTGATGATATATCATTTTAGCAGATTTTCCTTGAGGGATATCAGCTACTGAGGTCGTACTCATGAGGCGATTTTTGAAAAGTTTCCTCAAATACCCGTCACTCCTACTAAGGTAGGAAATGAGTTTCGTGTTGACGAAAATGAGGTCCGTTCAAAACTCTCTCTCTCTCTCTCTCTCTCTCTCTCTCTCTCTCTCTCTCTCTATATATATATATATATATATATATATATATATATATAAAATTGTAACCTCTGTCTGTACACTGATTTTTTTCTCGAAATTTCACAATAACTTTTCGTTTCACATGCCATAGACGCCACAACTACATTTTGTTTCTTTGGTCTCTGTTTGTTTGTTTGTTACCTTTTCATGCATAAACGGCTGAACCGAGTTTTATGAAACTTGGTATGTATATTACTACTAACCCAACTTAGACTTTAGGCTATATTAATATCCTCTGAGACGAAAAGGAGTGGGGGTTAAAAGGGAAGCCAAAATTAAAAAAAACGATATTTCGTTTCCCCATTGGTTTTTCGGCAAATAAATAAAAGTTGTTTATTTTGTTATTTAGAGTAACTTTTGTTATATACTTTTTTTTCGTATACCGAATTATAAACGAGATATACGCTAAAACCTATAGCGGAAGTGAACAATTTTATTTGGGACAAAATACCCAACCGAAATCAATAAAACTCGGTATGTGTATTAGCACTAACGGTTTCATGATAACAAGCCATACCAACATTTCTAGGGACGGGCAGGAGTGGGGGTTGTAAGGGGGGCCTGAAATTAAAAATAGCGATATTTCGTTTCCTATTGGTTTTTCAGCAAATATGAACATAACAAAAGTTGTTTATTTTGTTATTTAGAGTAACTTTTGTGATATTCATTTTTGTCTTTTAACAAAGTATAAACGAGATATACACTATAAACTAAAGCGGGAATCAACTATTTCATTGGGCGCTCACGATTAAACCGAACTTAAAAAAACTCGGTATGTCAATTAGCATTAATTCTTCCATGATTATAAGCTATATTAAAAATGATAGGTTAGAACGGGAGTGGGGGTTATAAGGGATGCCTGAAATAAAAATTCGCGATATTTCATTGTCTATTTGTTTTTCGACAAACATGCACATAACAAAAGTTGTTTACTTTGTTATTTAGATTAACTTTTGTTTTATACATTTCTCCAGGAACAATGTGTGGAGCAAGTAATTTGCATAGAAATATTGATATGCTCAACAATTCATTCCAATTTGAACTATGAGGTACCTCACCTAGAAAAATTAATTCAAATCTATGTTAATATTTTGTCCTTAATAACTGAAATCTATGCATAATTCACAGGAGACGGGAAATATGACAATTTGGAGGACAGTGAAGACTTACATAAAAAATTGATTTTATTATTAACAAATGCCAACAACGGGTATGGGGGCCCAACGGGGGGGTACCCTAAACACTGGGACGGGTAAATGTCAAAATATTGTGCAAAGTAAAGCCTTCCCAAAAAAATACCATCACCATTCAGCCTCAAATCAATTCCTTTCCTAGTATATATATATATATCTGCTCTACTGGTCGCAATTTTTATTTGATCGTTACCAAACTGGATATTTAAACGCTTTATATAAAACGGAAAGGGTATTTCGAAAAAAAAAAATAATATCTCTCTTATTATACGTTGGATCGAAATATTGTATAGAACCAGCCATCGTATTGCAAATGTAATGTTCCATAAATGTTTTTATGTACGTTTTTTCACTATCTTAACGGGGATATTTGAATTTTTTAGTTTTCGGCATTCAGTAAACCCCCACTCCTACTCATGTCATATTAACAATAAGCTGTTATATTATTAAATAAATTATTTGAAGCCCAAATACCAAATATTGTTCTCATTGAACTTTTACATTTTGTGGTAAATGTACATTTTGAGGTGATGCACGTGGGAAATCTGCTTATTTAACGTAGCCACTGACGGACTTTTTGTCTTTAAGATGAATATTAAGCGAGATATTTGCATAAATTACTTTTCGGCCTTGAGTAAACCACTTTATTCTAAGATTAAATACAAAATATTGTTTTAAATGAACTTTTAGTTTGTGGGACTCACACACAAATACATTATGTGACAACGCCATAAATTTAGATTTTATGTTCCTTGTTCGAAAATGTTTGTGTGATCTATAACATGAATGATATTTATACATTTGAATCAAAACTAATGTTCATAGACGTTAATGACCCAGCCCCCGAGTTCTACTGGACATTTTTATCCTCCTCATAGTAACCCTATGAGGAGTTATTTATTTGAATACATGATCCATTGCCACATGGCATATTAAATGTATAATTTGTTTAAATACATTTTTAATTTACAATATATACACGCTAATCAACCGTATAATCAAATATAATATAAAATAATAATAATAATAAAATAAAATCTTAAAATAAGTACAAATAAAATTAATAAATAAAATGAAAAAAACAAAACAAATCAACTAAAGTTAAACTGAACCGATGTTTAATTTGCGAGTCTATGTAAGGTAAATATATTGAATTATAAGTCTCTTTTCTCACTATCAACTTTACATTATAATGTATTTTTCCTTCTTCCATATCTATACTTTTGAAAAACTTTATAAGTTCTTTATTATATTTATTAAATATCTACTGGGATTTGTTCTTAGAAATTGAAAATATATTGGGAAAGGAGATTAATAGTCTGTCAAACCAGCACTTAAGAAATCTGTTTAGTTTACGCTGCCCCTGCGTGACGAATTTTTTTCAGATATTTTGGGAATGAGAATAATTGTATGACAGTTCAATATACAAGGAACCCTAGGGGTGTGTATAGCCCAACTGCTAGTAATATTCAGAGACACACATACTTTCATTATTTCTTTCTGGTGTTCGTTGCTGGCTGAGTCCTGGTCCAATTGAATTGTTTACAGGTTGAGAGGAACGATTGACTCAATATTTGTTCGGTTGAATGACTTGATTGTCCGACAAGTTAACTGTTATGAAAGGTTGTGCAATTTATCAGAGTGTTTTCCCGTTAATTTACATTCCATTCACCTAAAAACGACAAAGAGATATTAAATTATGCGAGACGAAATTGATGAGAGAAATACAAATTTTGACTGGGACTTTTCCCGATGGCTGTGAGGCATATCTAACATGTTTTCATTTTTGGGAAAGAAAATTATACTAAAATGAGCAATAGTATCTCTTACAAACCAAAATTTGACGTAGACGTTAGAGCTGTTGCTATCCTTATTGCCATTATTTTAACCACTCAGCTCATTATTTTGTAGTATTACTATTGGTAGGCTTTTTGATTGGAAGGCTCTGTCCCCGGAAGACTTCATATACTTTTTAGCAGATTTTCCTTAAGGGAAATCAGTTACTGAGTTCGTACTCTTCAACCGAATTTCAAAAACTTTCTTCTTATGTCCATCTATCCTACCTAGTACATGCCGAAAATGAGATCTGTTAAAAATTTTATATATATATATATATATATATATATATATATATATATATAATTGTGTTGATGTTTTTGACCAGGTTATATATATATATATGGTGTTGTTATTGTTTCTTGGAGTTTTTGTCAATGTTGGTGAAAAAATCTTCACTTCAGGCCAAAACTATAGATACTTAACAACTATTTTACATTATGTATTGCACCGGTTCCACTATTACACTTATGTATTGTTCCGGTTACACTAGGAATACATAATATATAATAGTTTTTAAGCATCTTTAGTTTTGCCCTGAAGAAGAGAATATAAATATTCCCGAAATATTGGCATAAACTAAGATTTTTTCTCCAACATTGACCAAATCTCCTAGAAAAAAAAACAACACCATATATATATATATATATATATATATATATATATATATATATATATATACTAGCCCAGATACCTGGCTTCGCTCGGGAATTGATTGATTTGAGGTATTTTTTTGGCAAGGCTTTACTTTGCACAATATCTGACATTTACCCGTCCCAGTGTTTAGGGGTTATACCCATTGTTGGCATCTGTTAATAATAAAATTATTTTTTTATGTAAGACTACACTGTCCTCCATATTGTCATATTTCCGTCTTCTGTTCATTATGCATAGATTTCAGTTATTAAGGACAAAATATTAACATAGATTTGAATTAATTTTTCCAGGTGAGGTACCTGATAGTTCAAATTGGAATGAATTGTTGAGCATATCAATATTTCTACGCAAATTACTTGCTCCACCCATTGTTCCTGGAGAAATGTATAAAACAAAAGTTAATCTAAATAACAAATTGGCATACCGAGTTTTTTTAAGTTCGGTTTAATCGTTAGCGCCCAATGAAATAGCTGACTCCCGCTTCAGTTTATAGTGTATATCTCGTTTATACTTTGTTTAAAGACAAAAATGAATATGACAAAAGTTACTCTAAATAACAAAATAAACAACTTTTGTTATGTTCATATTTGCCGAAAAACGAATAGAAAACGAAATACAGCTATTTTTAAATTCAGGCCTCCCTTACAACCCCCACTCCTGCCCGTCCCTAGAAATGTTGGTATGGCTTGTTATAATGAAAGCGTTAGTGCTAATACACATACCAAGTTTTATTTATTTCGGTTTGGTCTTTTGTCCCAAATAAAATTGTTCACTTCCGCTTTAGGTTTTAGCCTATATCTCGTTTATTATTCGGTATACGAAAAAGTGTATATGACAAAAGTAACTCTAAATAACAAAATATACAACTTTTGTTACGTTCATATTTGCCGAAAAACCAATAGGAAACGAAATATCGCTGTTTTTAATTTCTGGCTTCCCTTATAACCCCCACTCCTGTTCGTTTCAGAGGATATTAACCCATTAAAGCCCACTGTTACCAATCGGTAACGCTCTGAGCTGTCCTGACAGGAGTCTCTCCCTCCTTCCCTTGCCCTAGCTGATGTCTGTAAAACATGTCAGAACATGTCTAGAGGAGTCACCCCTTACTTCTGGCAGGTGTTCATTCTTTTTCTTTCATTTGGAGTGCAACAGTGATAGAAGCAAGATGACTGAAAATATTGACCTCGATCTTTTGAAACAAATTATAAGGTAAGTACCAATGCTATTATTTTTAAATTATGAAAATGAGAAATATTTACTCCTAAACAGTTTCATCTTTGGAACAATATTTTTCCAAAAGTTTCCTTTAGAAATAAATGCATATAGGAATGCATTTATGTATGCGTTACCATAAGGTAACACTAGGCTATTATACCCCCCGTATTTTTCAGCCCTGATTTGACACTCCAGGAAGCTATAGATATTCTTCTGGAGCAGATTCCTGCTGAACAACACCCAGATGCAGTTTTTGTAGAACCACCAGAGCTTGCAGTAGTCACTGATGAAGAGTCAGGGGGTGAAGAAGACATTCCAGACATAAGGCACCTGGGAGGAAAGCAGCTTCTGGCTCCAGCAGAGATTGTGATTCCATCAAATGACAGAATTGGCGGGGTAGGAAATAGTGAAGAAAGTGAGGTAAGTCCCTCAATAATTTCCTCCGGCCTGGCCTGCCTTCTGGAGACTGTGGCCAATGGATTTTAAATCGTATAAAAAAAGGGAAGCCAACTCCAAAATTTATCAAAAGGGATTTGTAATTGACACATAAGGAAAAAAATCCAGAAAATGTCAATACCTTTGAAAATAAGTCTTGTGTGGAAATATTTGAGCATTTTTTCTCTGATGAACATTTAGTTCAAGAAACTAATAAATATTCCCGATTTAAAAATTCTGACATTTCACTGATTTCAAATTATGAGATCAAATGCTTCTTGGGGTTTTTACTTTTAAGTGGCTACAATAGTTTACCTTCCAAAAGGCATTACTGGGATATTAGTGCTGATATGAATAATACAATGGTTTCCAATGCTATGAGACGTAACAGAATGTTTTCAATAATTCAATATATACATTGTGCAGATAATACTTGCGTTGATTATCAAGACAAAGCAACAATGACAACTATAAAGAGGTACTCCCCAGAGGCAAAGAAAAATGTTATGGTACCAGGCCCGCAAGTAATTGCAAAATATAATAAAGGAATGGGAGGAACCGACCTGATGGACAATAATATATCAAATTACAGAATAAGTATTAGAAGCAAAAAATGGTGGTGGCCTGTGTTCACTTGGCTAATTGATGCATGTATCCAGAATGCCTGGATATTGTTCAAAAGAAATAAAAATATACCACAGTTGGACTTCAGGAGGGAAATCGCGAGTTATTACCTAACAAAATTCGCTACTCCGCGACTGCATCCTGGACCTTCTGGAAGACAGCCTTCATCAGCTAGGGTCCCTGCTGGAACTCTTTTTGACAACCAAGATCATTTTATTGTCCACACTCCTGAGAAGAAACGACGAAGATGTGCGGGAGAAAAATGTAAATCCCATGTTCGTACCATCTGCGAAAAGTGCAAAGTGGGCTTATGCATAGACTGTTTTTCTGTATTTCATAAATATTGATAACTTCAATTTTAAATATATGTAAATATCATTTAATACATGTTTTGTTAATTTCAAAATACCATTGACATATTTTTTCAATAAATCCATTCTTACTTTCATTTTAGGCATATTTTCAAACCCAGGTGGCAGAATAACCCACTGTTACCATATGGTAACACCAAGTTATGGGTATTAAGTAAGTACAATAATTTTTTAAATATTGTTTTCATGTATTGAAGACCATAAATAAACGAAATATAGAAAATAAAATTAAAAAGTTGGCAGAAAATAGTTATGGGCCTTAATGGGTTAATATAGCCTAAAGTCTAAGTTGAGTTAGTAGTAATATACATACTTAATTTCATAAAATTTGGTTCAGCCGTTTTTGCGTGATAAGGGAAGAAACAAACAAACAAACATACGCCAAAGAAATAAAATGCAGTTATGGTGTCTATGACATGTGAAACGTAAAGCTATCGTGAAATTTCGAGAAAAAAATCAATGTACAGACAGATGTTACAATTGTATATATATATATATATATATATATATATATATATTAGTGTTGTTGTTTTCGATCAGATTATATGTAGATATATATATATATATATATATATATATATATATATATATATGGTGTTGTTGTCGAAAAAAAATCTTAGTTCATTCGAATATTTCGAGAATATTTATTTTCTCTTCTTCAGGGCTAAAAAGTATAGGAACTACTTTACATATATATTGCACATTGTTATTAGAGTGTAACAGATGGTTGTGTTAATTCTACTAATCGATATTTAATCGTTTTATTTAAAAAGAAAGATCAAGTTTGTTAATAGCTGAAATCGGACCAGTAAGAGGGGAATATCTCCGTTACGATAAGTACGATTGAAAACTTCTGTAGAACCAATCTTATTGCAAATTAAATGGACTATAAACGTTGTTATATACATTTATTCTCTATCTTGAATACTATTCACGTCAAATAAGTAATGCTCCGCTATATAATAAACCACTTTATTCGAAGCTAAAATAGCAAATATTGGCCAGTGACCTTTATTATACGAGATAAATACAAATATGTTCTGGTGGTGGGGAGTCCCCAGAACATATTTACGAAATATTATTTTCATTGAACTTCTGCTTGCTTTGTGAGATATATGTAAATACGCTCTATTGATTCGCCCCCACCTTCTTTTGTTCTTGGACTACCAAATTAAACTTAATTTGAGTTAGGGAGATAATAATTATTCTGATTCATTATAAATTACAGTACTAGATATAATAAATAGTTTTCATATAAAACTAATATGTTATATTTCAGTAATTGTTTTTATTTCCGGTAATATATATTTCTATCTATCTCTACAGCTCTGAGAGGTTGGCCAGTGCGTTTAAACTTCAGACACTTTCCGTTATTAAAATTGGTTTAATGATTTGTTATTACCGTTTGTATTCATTCCCTTAACATTCTCGGTGGTGTTAAGTGTTACCTAGATTTCTCTATTGTATAACTTCACGTGGGAAACCTGCATAGTTTACGCAGCCCCTGCGTGATGGACTTTTTAATCTAGTAATTAGTTTGTTGTATTTTTAATTAGATAGTTTTATGTTTTACATTTTATCTTTTAGACATAGACTGATGGGTTTTAAATGTTTTTATATTTGTTGCTTGATTATTCTTTAATTTTTCTTGTTTTATCCTCGACTTGTTGTAACTTTCTAATTGTATTTGGACTCTTTTCTACGCTATTGACCACGCTGCAATCGTTAATCTAAGGGTTTTTGTTTTGTAAGCAGCCACTGATGAAGGAGCTTTTTTTTTGTAAGGGAAATCAGCTATTGAGGTCGTACTCATTTCGCGAAAGATAAAGATTGTTAATGGCTGAAATATAGTACAAGTGGGAGGGGGAGGGGTTTAGAGGGGGGATTTTGAAAATTCGAAATATCTCAGTTACTATACGTTGGATCGAAAAATTGTATAGAACCAATCTTATTGCAAATTTAATGTTTTATACATATTTTTTGTATCATGAATATTAACGGAGATATTTGGATTTTATAGTTTTCCTTCTTTCATTTTCATCAAACGTCCATCGATCCTACCCAGGAGATGACGAAAATGAGGTCCGTTCAAAATTTTATACATATATATATATATACGTGTGTGTGTTAACGCTCTAGCGGTCGCATTGTTTAATTATTACCAAACTCGATATTTAGACGTTTTATGTAAAAAGAAAGATTAAGTTCGTTAAAGGCTACTATCGGACCGTGGGGGGGGGTATTTAGATGGAAGAAATTTCGGAAATTCGAAATATCTCCGTTACTATAGGTCGGATCGATACATAATATAGAAACAATCTTATTTCAAATTAAATGTACTATAGATGTTGTTTTATACGTATTTTCCGTACCAAATATTTTTTTAAACAAAGCTTTATTATACGAGACATAAACAAATACGTTCTGTTGACCACCCCCCTCCTCCTCCCTTCTTTTGATCTTGGATTACTAAGATCTGAGTGATTGAGATAGAAATTATTCTGATTCATTTCAAATTACTCCACTAGATATAGTGAATAGTTTTCAATAAAACTGATTATATTATATTCAGATATATTTCATTAATTGTTCATCTTTCCGGGCTAGAATAATTCTATCTATTCAGCGCTGCGAAGTTGGGTCACCTATTTGTTTTCAATTCTGACGCTTTCCGTTGTAGATATTATTAACTTGTAAATTGAGTGAATGATTTTTTTTTGTATTTATTCACGGTGGTGTTACCAGTATGTATTATTTACGTCCACTTTATACTACTATGGCTAATCGGGATGAGTTATCTAAAGGTACCACCGTTTTCTAGCCAGGGTGGGCCTAAGGAGTTTATTTAATCAGTCCGTCACTAAATAAATTTCTACTGCCCAGGGCGGGAATCGAACCCGCCACTCTAGGTCTACCACGCGAGATTAAGACCAACGCCTTAACTCACACAGCCAACCTGAGCCCCTACCAGTATTTAGATTTTTCTGTTGTAAACCTTCCCGAGGAAAATTTGCTTAGTCTACGCAGTCTCTGCGTGACGAACTATTTTGGGTATGTAAGACCCTATCCCAATTTAGATTTCTCTTTGATCTAGTGACTCTATATATTCTCTGAGCAAAGCAAGTCATACGTGTAGAATTACTGAGGTCACGAGGTTCAAACGATGTCTTGCGGGCGAATCTCCATAAAAGAGCAGAAATGCGTGACAATAAGTTGGCCAGCCGTCCTGGGCTGGATATTGGGGGATTTGAGGGGCAGGCTCGTGCCTGGGGCCATTCTACCAGTCGGCATTGTGCCTTTTGTTGAAGATATTGTGCCTTTTCTCAATGGTGCCTCTTCGCTGGAATCCAGCCGAGGAATTCACCGATCCGGCTCCACTAGGCCTCCCCCACACACCCAAAAACCTCACAACTCTGCGGCTATACATTTTTTTCCCTTCTCGGAGGTTATTTCGTTTTCTTTTCAATGGTAAGGAAATAGTCTTGTGGAGTTGCTTATGGGTGTGATATTAGTTAGGTATCATGAAGTGAAGCATTCTTTCCGGAATAGTGAACATCTAAGAGCTTTCCTTGGCGGGTATTCACCGCTCCAAAAGCCATCTATTTTTCTTCATCAATAGTATTAAAATGAGGAATCTTATATATTTCATGTATCGCTTCTCTGAAGGAAAAATAAAGTCTGTCACGCAAACTAAGCAGATTTCCCACGCGAAAGCTGTCAACAGATAAATACACATACAGGCACACCTACCGTGAATGATAAGTGAATGAATACAAACGTTAATGAGAAAGATTTCAGTCAATTTACAATACAAGCTAATAATCTCTACTACAGTAAGTGGCTGAATTGTAAAAAAACAGGCCAGTCAACCTCGTAGCGCTGAATAGATAGATAAACCAGACAGACAAACAATTGATGAAATATATATGAATATAACATATTAATTTTATTGAAAACAATTTACTAAAGCTAGTACTGTAATTTGTAATTAATCAGAATCAGTTTTATCTCAAGCACCCAAATCTTAGTAATCCAAAAACAAAAGAAGGGTGGTGGATCCACAGAACGTATTTGCATATATCTCACAAAGTGAGAGTTCAATGAAAACAATATTTGCTATTTAACCTTGTAATGAAGTGGTTCATGATATAACAGCTTATTGTTAATATGACATGAGTAGAAGTTGGTTTTCTGAAGGCTCAAAACTGACAAATGGAAATATCTCGGTTAATATTCAGGATAGAGAATAAATGTATATAACAATATTTATAGTTAATGTAATTTTCTATAAGATTGTTTCTATACGCTTTTTCTATCCGACGTATAGTAACGGAGATATTTCGAATTTTCGAAATTCCTCCCCTCTAACCCCCCCCTCCCCCTTCTCCGATTTCAGCCGTTAACGAACTAGATCTTTCTTTTTACATAAAATGTCACAATATCGAGTTTGGTAATATATATATATATATATATATATATATATATATATACAGTTTTGAACGGACCTCATTTTTGTCATCTCCTAGGTAGGATCGATGGGCATTTAAAGAAAAATTTGAAAATCGCGCCATGATTACAACCTCAATAGCTGATTTCTCTTGAGGGAAATTTGCTATTAAAAAATAATAATAATAAAAGCAATTTTAAAAGTTATTGTGGCAACAACAAACTACGAACTATTAAGAACACTATTTGCATATGCTCATCAAGTTTCAGAAACTCCAGGATAGAAGAAGTAATTCTGTCGAGACTTATAATCAGCCAGGCCAAATTAACACACTCATATTTAATGACAAAGACTGACAGACCTACTTGCTCAACATGCAACATTCCCTTGACGATAAGACATATACTGACAGAATGACGAAAACGACAACACCAGGACTTCCTCTACGACTTACAAGAACTTTTGGCGGAAGGCAGCCATTAACAATATATTCTCATACCTACACAAAAATCAAATATACGACAAAATTTAACATACAAATTAAGACTGTGGTGTACAACAAAATTTCAAATTATATTCTTTTGTACACAATTGTATGTATATATATTCTTATATTTAAGCTACCCTGAAGGAGGAAATTATGACAATCATTAGCAAAAGTACCATTTTAAACCATTCATTTCCTATTGGCCATTCACCAACTATGCTCATCACCATTTTTTTAAATATTCCCTTATAAAATGTTTATTTATTTTACATTTGTTATTTGACATTATTTTTCGTTATTTGTTATTGCTACTTGTTGCTATCACTTATTTATTCTACTTTTGTTATATATTTGTTCTTTGAACAATTTTTGACTTTTGATGTGATGTCCATAACTAAATAAATACAAATCCTTAAAGCTATTTGGAGCAGGATTACGGGTAACATATCATTCCAAAGTGTGATAACTAAAATAAAAACGTCCCTCACGCTGGGCCTGCGTAAACTATGCAGATTTCCCAAGTGAAGTTCTACAATAGACAAATATAAAAACTGGTATCACTTAACATTACCGTGAATATTAAGTGAATACATACAAACGGTAATAAGAAATATTTCAGTCAGTTTCAATAACCTCCCAATAGAAAAAGTCTTAATTGTAAAAAAACTGGTTAGCCATCCTCACAAGGCTGAACAGATAGAAATATTCTTCTCCGGAAAGAAAAACAATTACTGAATATAAGATATTAATTTTATTGAAAATCATTTACTATATCTAGTTCTGTAATTTATAATGAATCAGAATAATTTTTATTTCAATCACTCAAATTTTGGTAACCCAAAAACTTAAGTTGAGGAGGGTCAACATAACATATTTCCATGTATCTCATATAATAAAGGTCTCTTGAAAACAAAATTTGGTATTTCAGCTTTAAATAAAGTGGTTTATTATATAATAGAGCATTGTTTTTGTGATATGAGTAGAAGTAGGGTTATTTATAGTACATAAAAATATAAATAAATGTATGTAACAATATTTAAAGTCCATTAAAAATTGTTGAATTTTTTTAATATTTAACAGAAGATATCTAATTTCGTTTTACGTCAAACCTATCTATTTTAAGGAATTCTATGGGGCACGGTTTTCATTCATTTTGGTTTCTTCAGCTTTCAATCATTTCGTTCACCTATCTTACATTCTTTACACAAGTAAATAACTATAAATCATTTTTTTCTGTAATCGTTGAATAATGGTAACATTACTAAACTGAAATGAGTGAAGAAAGTGAAACATTTTGCAATAGAGTGAAGAAAGTAATCACTTTCTTCACAAGTGAAGAAAGTGAATTGCCTTCTTAATTAGTAATAAGTATAAATTAAAAAATAATTTGAAGTTGGAAATTAAATGCTTTTAAATGTTTCTTAACATTGTAAGAATTTATTTTAACAAAATAAATTGAAATGTGAATGAATTATTGGTGGAAATAATCAATATATTTTAAAATTTAAATATAATAATAATTACCTTCCTTGTTTATAACCTGCACTTGTTTATAACTGCACTACATCACAATCATCACTAGTTGCTTTATAGCTATGCTTATAACCTTTCACAACCATGCTTATAACCTACCAACAACATACCATAATGTTCACAACATCCTAATTTTGTTCATATTCTGGTTAGATCTGATCATGTATTACACGATTACAGAAAAAAATTAATATTACACTCAAATAGATGGACCAGAAGCATTAGTTTTACTAGAAAGTAGTCAATGCTTCATCGAAAACATTGTAAATCATATTGAATTTAGTATACCTAAGAGATAACGTTTTGAATTCAGCCGGGAAGTTGAAGGTTTGAAGAAGGAAAAACAAAAGCGAATACATACAATAAACAAATTTTAGTTATACTTGAAAATAATATATGAGAGACTATGCACTTGCTAAGCATGAAATATTAAAGAGAGACATCTGGAATGCCCTTTCCACCTGGGGCGTATCCCATGGGCTGACTCTCATCCTCCCAGGGGGTAGCTATCCCCTTCCAATTGGATCCAATACCGGCCCGGCCCTCACTTTCTCTTTCTAAGCTTGTCTACGTGCTCCTAGAAAAGTAAGAATAGAATAGTCTTCTATTTCACAATTAGCACCGACTAGTGTCCAAGATACAGGCATATCATGTTATTGATTATGGTCACACCCATATTGAAAGGGAATACAACTCTGCTACGCACGAGCTGCGAAAACATTTTTTTAAAGAAGATTTCCCTTACGGGAAATCAGTTTTTGAGGTCAGACTCATGGCGCAATTTTCGAAATTTTTCTTCAAATGTCTATCGATCCTACATAGTAGATGACGAAAATATGGTCCGCTCAAAATATATATTATTGTTTTGTTGTTTTCGACCAGGTTATATACATATATATACATATATATATATATATATATATATATATATGTATATATGGTGTTGTTTGGAGTTTTGGTTAGTGTTGTTGAAAAAATCTTAGTTCATTCCAATGTTTCGAGAATATTTATGTACGTATCTTTAGTCTTGGTAAGTAGAAATAACACAAACACTATCTGTTACACTCTAATAACAGTGTGCAATATATATATAAAGCAGTACCTGTACTTTTTAGCCCTGAAGAAGAGAAAATAAATATTCTAGAAATATTGGAATGACTAAGATTTTTTCACCAACTGACCACTGAGCAAAACTCCAAAAAACAACAACACCATATATATATATATATATACATATATATTTGTCTGTTACCTGTAGCGGTCGAAATTTTTGTTTGATCGTTACCAAACTCGATATTTACTCGTTTAATGCAAAAAGAAAGACCAAGTTCGTTAACGGCTGAAATTGGACCAGGAGGAAGGGAAATTTTGAAAATTCAAAATATCTCCGTTACTATCGACGGATTCAAATAATTGTATATAAAATAAATCTCAATAAAAAAATGAAATTTACTAGAAATATTGTTATATACATTTATTTTCCATCTTGAATATTAACCGAAATATTTTCATTTTTCAGTTTTCAGCCTTTTCCAGAGACTTTTATTATACGAGATGAATGCAAATTTGTTTTTGTGGCCCCCCACCCCGTCTTAAATTCTTGGACTACTAAAATTTGATTGATTGAGATAAAAAAATGTCTCATTCATTATAAATTACAGTCGTAGATATAGCAAATAGTTTTCAATAAAATGAATAAGTTATTCTGATATGTTTCAGTTTTTGTTTTTCTTTCCTCTGAACCGTTGGCCGACATGTTTGCTTACATTTTAGACGCCTCCCGCCGGAAGGGGAATGATATCTCATTGCCGTTTGTATTTATTCCCTTAATATACACAGTGGTGTTGTTGTAGCAGTTTGTAGGTTTATCTATTATTAATCTTCACGAGGGAAATCTGCTTAGTTTACGCATCCCCTGAGCGACGGACTTTTTTTTTTTAACAAGATTGGATAAATAACGTTTTTCTGTAATCGTTGAATAATGGTAACGTTACTAAACTGAAATGAGTGAAGAAAGTGAAACATTTTGCAATAGAGTGAAGAAAGTGAATTGACTTCTTAATTAGTAAAAGTATAAATTAAAAAATAATTTGAAGTTGGAAATTAAATGCTTTTAAATGTTTCTTAACATTGTAAAAATTTATTTTAACAAAATAAATTGAAATGTGAATGAATTATAGGTGGAAATAATCAATATATTTTAAAATTTAAATATAATAATAATTACCTTCCTTGTTTATAACCTGCACTTGTTTATAACTGCACTACTTCACAATCATCACTAGTTGTTTTATAACTATGCTTATAACCTTTCACAACCATGCTTATAACCTACCAACAACATACCATAATGTTCACAACATCCTAATTTTGTTCATATTCTGGATAGATCTGATCATGTATTACACGATTACAGAAAAAATTTAATATTACACTCCTGACGAAAGTAGAATTTACAACTCTCGTGAAATTACCACACTTGCTTCGCTCGTGTGGGTAAACGTTTCACTCGAGTTGTAAAATGATCTACTTTCGTCACTTGTATAATACATAACTATTTTCCATCCGACTCATAATAAAGGAAATATTTTGAATTGGCTCCATCTCTACTCCCCCTGTCTGTAATCCCTAGCTCCCTAACTAATCCGATTTCAGCCATTAAAGACTACCAACTTAAGAGTTCCATGAAACGATTAAATATCGAGCATGGTATAGATAAAATAAACCTTTTTGCAGTAAAGAAAGACAACTCTTAATTGATGACGTCACCACAACATATCTGCATGTATATCACAAAGTAAAAGTTCATTGAAAACCATATTTGGTATTTACGCTTGGAATGAAGAGGTTCATTATAAAACAGCTTATTGTTAATATGACATAAGCAGGAGTGGGGGTTTACTGAAAGCCGAAAACTAAAAATTCCAAATATCTCAGTTATTATTCATGATACATAAAATATCTATAGAACAACATTTATTGACAATCAAATTTGTAATAAGATTAATAATATATTCTTTTTCTATCCGACGTATAATAAGGGAGATATTTTTCCGCTTAAAATCTCCCCTTTCACTGGTCCGATTTCAGCCGTTAACGAACTTGATCTTTATTTTTATATAAAACGATTATATATCGTGTTTGGTAATGATAAGACAAAACTTGCGACCGCTAGAGCGGTAACAGACGATATATAGCGACCCGGCCGTGAATCATCTTGAACGTCTTCTCGGCCATCTTGAAAACGCTTAAACCACTCAAAAACACGTGCACGCGATAAACATTCATTGCCATACACTTCTTTCAATAAATTATAAGTTTCAGTAGCGGTTTTTCCAAGTTTCACATGAAATTTCACAACAATTCGTTGCTCTACTGTTACACTTAACATTTTTCCGGCGAAACAAAAAACTAGAAAAAAAGCTACGGCTGTACTGATTTGTTTACAGAAGCGAGAGGCACTATATTCGAAAGAAGAAGCTTCACGATAACAGCTGTTAGTTGCTGGCGTTTAACGCATGCGCACTTCTTCTGTAGCAGCGTCAGTCTCGTTATTTAATAGCCACACCCCGTGTGTGTGTGTGTGTGTGTGTGTGTGTGTGTGTGTGTGTTTGTGTGTATACACACAAACATACACACTGTGTATACACAGTTTTGAACGGACCACATTTTCGTCATCTCCTGGGTCGGATTGATGGGTATTTTAGGGCATTTTTCAAAAATCGCTTCATGAGTACGACCTCAATAGCTAATTTGCCTTAAGGAAAATCTGCTAAAAGGTTTTTTTTCTTGTTCTGGACGCAATATGTTTTATATATTCTTCATATTGTATGGCAAGGGTCACCAATAATAAACATTTTTTTCTGTGCAAACTTTATTGAAGCTGACCTACATGTTGCCAACTCTTCAGGGGATATCCCCTTTTTTAAAAAAAATATTAATGATATTAATTTAACAACACCCTTAAAAATTCTTTGCTAGATATTGTATTAATAGGTGCCTACATCAATGACAAATTTAATAAATCTAATTATAAATTGCTGCTTACATTTTTGATAAGTCACCTGACTACAACTCGATTATTTGCAAGTCAATGTTGAACTCGATTATTTCGCGTCATAATCTAAAATCGAATAATTTAAGATAAAATGTTATAGAATATATGATTGAAGTATTTAATTTTGGATTTTTGTTTACTGCCTTTTTTATTTTGTAAATATTCTCTTTTATTTTTCGTTTAGTCTGCTAAAAGGATATACCATCTATTATAGGAAAGTAAATTTTCAATAACATTGGTTATATACCATTTTCCGTCCCAACTCATAATAACGGAGACATTTTCAATTTTCGAAATCACCAACAACCGACAAATATATAATTTTGAATGGACCTCATTTTCGTCATCTCTTGTGTTGAATCGATGGACATTTGAGAAAGATTTCGTATACGTTTTTTATATAATAATGAAGGGGTTTCGAAACTCGCGTCATAAGTGAAAACGTCAAAACGAGATTTCTCTTAAGGGAAATCTGATAATATATCTTATATAGCGACGGACTGCAATAATGTATCGACAGAAAGATATGGATGTTAATGTCAGTATTTACTGATGGACGATTAAAACCCAAATACCCCGAATAATTCACTTTAATTTAGTGTCAGCGTGAGTAAAGCAATTGGAGAGAAATAAAGGTAACTCGACTAACGAAACTTGATCTTGGCCCAAAACAAAGTTCATTTGATTAACTGACAGAAACTTAGTTGTAAAACTAGAGCTGGAAAGTAAGTGGGCTAACAAATGACTGCCTATGAAGCAGTTTGCATCAAGTTTTAAAGAACAACAGCCATACTCAACCACAGATCATCCTCATTTCAAATTACTCTTCCAGATTAATTCCAGATTCCCCGCTTTCCTGAAGTCCGGAAACCAATACAAGCCCTTACCTATTAGCAGATTTCCCTTAAGGGAAATCATCTATTGAGGTTGTACTCATGACGGAATTTTCGAAATTTTTCTTCAAATGTCCATCGATCCTACCTAGTAGATGACGAAAATGAGGTCCGTTCAAAACTGTATATATATATATATATATATTTATATATATATATGTCTGTGGCCGCTCTAGCGGTCGCAATTTTTGTTTGATCGTTACCAATCTCGATATTTAGTCGTTTTAAGTAAAAAGAAAGATCAAGTTCGTTAACGGCTGAAATCGGACCAGTGGGAGGGGGAGTTTAGAGGAGAGGATTTTCTAAAATTCGAAATATTTTCGTTACTATACGTCGGATCGAAATATTGTATAGAATCAATCTTATTGTTCAATTTACTATAAATATTGTTATATATATTTATTCTCTATCTTGAATATTAACCGAGATATTTGCATTTTTATGAAATCGGGGCGGATAACGGATGAGAGTGAGTTTCCCGCCAAAAGCTAAGTCGGCCGTTTTCTTACCTGTTCGGCTCTCATGAAATTTCTCTATTGTATAACTTCACGTAAAATCTCAATCACTCAGATTTTAGTAATACAAGAACAAAAGAAGGGGGGGGGGGGAGCTCAAGCGAACGTATTTTTTTGTATCTCGTATAATAAAGGTTTGTTGAAAACAATATTTGGTATTTAACCTTGTAAAGAAGTGGTTCATGATATATTATTAATATGAGATTAGTTGGAGTGGAGGCTTACTGCAAGCCGAAAACTATAAAATCCAAATATCTCGGATAATACTCGTTATACGGAATATATATATATATATATATATATATATATCTATATATATATATATATATATTAGTAAATTTAAATTTCAATAAGATTGTTTCTATACACTTTTTCGATCCGATGTATAGTAACGGAGATATTTCGAATTTTCGAAATTCCTTCTCTCTAAACCCTCCTCCCCCTGGCCCGATTTTAGCCGTTAACGAACATGATCTTTCATTTTACTTAAAACGACTAAATTTGGAGTTTGGTAACGATTAAACAATAATTGCGACCGCCAGCAATCATCATTTTCGTCCGCATTTCCTAGCCACTACTTTAGTTACTCGATATTCAGGTCTAAACACTCTAGACAATGAGGCGGTTAAATATAAACATACGGCACATAGTAAAGCCTTGCTAATAAAAATGCCCTCATCATTCAGCTTCTTTTGGTTTCCCGAGCGAAGCCGGGTGCCTTAGCTAGTATTTGATATTTCTAAGTAAAAATCATTTGAGTCGAAGGCAAGGGGACATAGGATTACTGAAAACAAAGAAGTAAGAATATGTAGCTTATTACTTACGCTATGAAGAAATGTATATTATAATAAAAATTGTAGAGCATCACTAGTTCACAAGATTCGTTCTGTAACATTTTTTGATACGAGATATTGTGAATTTTCAAATTCCCCCAATTTATCAACCGTTAACTAATATGATATTTAGTGTTACAGCCTTTGTTGTTAATATGACAGTAGGATTTGTTAATATTTAAGACAGAGAACATACGAATATAAGGCTACATTTGCAATAACATTCGTTTCGCGGTAACCGACGAGTATATAGATATGTATAAATTTTAACGGGCCTAACTTTCATCATCCTCTGAGTTGGATTGGTGGACATTTTAAGAATTTTTTTTCCAAAATCGGGTCATGAATACAACCTCAATAACTGATTTCCCTTAAGGAAAATCTGCTAAAAAAATTATATGAACACATCATGACTTCCTTCCTTCGATGTATTTCTGCATTGAACTCAATATTATTTTATTTCAAAGAGATATCTGACTGTCCACAAAGAGACCTACCTTGTGTGTTAAAAACAAGTTTTCGGAGATATTTCGAATTTTCGAAAATCCCCCCTCTTACCCCCCCCCTGACCTAGAGCGTTGACATATATATATATATATATATATATTATATATATATATATATATATATATATATATATATTATTTTGAACGGACCTATAATCTTGGGTAGGATTAATGGACATTTGAAAATATTTTTCGAAAATCGCGTCCTGAGTACGACCTCAATGACTGATTGAAATGAATAGAATGGTAGAGATGAAATCTGCTAAAAAAAATTATGTTGAATAAAGCTTGTTTTATGTTAACCTTACATTTTCGTAGTATTCGCTCTCCCTCTCGTCTCACTAATCCACTCTAATTTTATTTATGTCGTATGAAAGACGGGATCAGAAGGTTATTAACTTGAGTAACTCATTAATGTATAAAGGTGTTTGATGCTGCCATCCTCTGGAAGTGAGCCTCTTGGGGTCAAGAAATGCATAGTTGATTGCTTTTAGAAAGTAAAGGGGATTGTGCTACTACACCAACAGCCATAAACTGGATGCAACAGTATTAAATAAAAATAAGTTTGGATCAACGTTTTTCATCTCTCGATTAAGAGCGTTTCTTTCCGAGTTATGGTGATATAAATGGTTCAGTTGCGGCGTTTGTTATTTCTGATCATTGTATTCAACCAACAATTAAACAGTGCACTGAATATTGCTCATAACGCACCTGCACCAATGGGCCATTGGCTATTTTTAGAACCCATTTAATAGTAATAAAGAATTTCTTGTCGTTGTCACACTTCGTTTATGAAAATGGAAATTTTCATATATATATATATATATATATATATATATATATATATATATATATATATATCTATATATATATATATATATGTCGACTCTCGCTAACACGAACCTCGATAACACGAAATCCTGGATATCACGAATTATTTTTAATCCCCTTGGAAAAACCCGTCTAACACGAAGAAATTACCATACGTAACACGAACTAATTTCTACGAATCTAATTAACGCGGGGTAGCGGTAACCGGCACGTTTGACTGATCACGATATTTTGGATTCCTTAACCAACGATGAAGACGCTCCTTCTGACGAAGATCACGAGGATGAAGAGCCAGCAGACGTCACACCTAAAGAAGCCAAAGCTGCAGTACGTACTCTATGTATCTTTTTAGAAAAAAACAGAGTGATGAGCCCACTAGACAGTGAGTTTTCTTCAATTGTTTTAATTGAGAATATGTTTGACAAACGTGTTGCTAACAGTCTTAAACAGAAGAAGATAACGGACTATTTCAACTACTAGTGGGATTGCAGTAATATGGTCGGTACTGTTTACTTTGTTTTACACGATATTTATTATGTTTACTGTAAGTATTTTTTATTATGCTGTACCAAGTTCAATCATTAATTTTGAAGGTGTAAGGGATACAGCAAAGTTTTTTTTTTATTTTAATCAACATTACGACTGATAGTGTTTTTCAGTTTTAAGCAAAGGAAGATTAAGGACTTATTAATCAGTGGAATTAATATTATATTTTCTGTGTTTTACCGTTTTTTTAATTATGTATATATATACATATTTTAATTCATTTAAATATTCGTAAAATATTAAGATTATGTTGATTTGTAGAAGATATAGAGAATAAATCACAGTACATTTTTTTACCTCTGCAACACGAATTATCATTTAGTTCACCTCTATAACTCGAACTGTGCCTAAGACGAACTATACATAACACGAACAAAAATGGGAGTCCCATGGAATTTCGTGGTAGCGAGAGTCGACTGTATATATATATATATATATATATATATATATGTGTGTGTGTGTGTGTGTGTGTGTGTGTGTGTGCGTGTGCGTGCTTGTCTGTTAACTCTCTAGTGATCAAAATTCTTGTTTGATCGTTAACGGAACTCAATATTCAAACGTTTTATTTAAGATCAAGTTCATTAATGGCTGAAATCTGACCGTTTGAGAAGCGAATTTTGAAAACTCTTTACACTTCCTTTATATTGAATCGGATCTAAAAATTGTATATATAGTTGTTTTGTAAATTTAATAATTAATTCCCCGAAGGGAAGCCTCTAAAATGTAAACAACACAGGTCTGCAAAATTCTCACAGGAAAGAAAAAGTCCGCCACGCAGGGGCTGCGTAAACTAAGCAGATTTCCCACGTGAAGTTTTACAATAGAGAAATCTGCCTAATAACAACTCTAGAAGTAAAAAACCTCTAAACCTATTCACGAGGGACGAATAGTTACAGAAACGGCCGCTAGAGCTCTCGTCGGAAAGTCCGAACATCCTGTCGAACACACGCAGAATACAAATGCAAATATCTCGGTTAATATTCAAGATACAGAATAAATGAATAGAACAATATTTATAGAAAATGTAATTTGCAATATGATTGATCCTGTACAATTTTTCGATTCGACGCATAATAACAGAGATATTTCGAATTTTCGAAAATCCTACCCTCTAAACCCCCCCTCCCACTGGTTCGATTTCAACCGTTAACGAACTTGATCTTTCTTTTTACATAAAACGACTAAATATTGAGTTTGGTAACGATTAAACAAAAATTGCGACCGCTAGAGCGGTAACAGACAAATATATATATATATATATATATATATATATATATATATATATATATATATATATATATATATACAGGGTGTCCCCAAACCAAACGGCCAAACTTGAGGGATCGATAGAGGATCGAAAAACTAAAACAAAAAGTCCTCTGGCATATGCCTCGTTTTCGCTTCGTTTTCGAGAAAATCACAAAAAACTAAAAATAGTTGTGCAAAAACTAGTTAAGGCCAATGGAAGAGCGGATTTTATTCCTTGAATGAATTTTAGCAATAAATGTTATTCCAATACAATTATTGTATTCTAATCTTATACTAACAGAAAGGTAATTGAAAAAAAAAAATTATTTTTTATTAAGAAAAAATAATAAGTACTTTTTTATTCAAATATTCATAGTATAAAAAAAAATTACCTATTTAAAGTAGATAACATTATGAACAATAACTGAAGATTAAAACATAAAAAAAGATTACAAATTTAGAAAATTAATAAAATAATTACATATTCTTACTTGGAAAACACAAATGTTTCAGTTTTTATATGGGTCTACCTTAGTGAGATAGTTTATATATATATATATATATATATATATATATATATATATATATATATATATATATATAATTAGTAATCTTTGTTTTTCCGTTAACATACTCGTCTGAAATCGGACCAGTGGGAGAGGGGAATTTCAACATTTTGATATATCTCCGTTATCAGAGGTCGGATCGAAAATTTGTATCGTATCAATCATATTGATTATGTTGTTGCCTATAAATGATGCTATATACAGCTTTTCTATATCTTGAATATCAACTGAGATGCTGGCATATTTTATTTTTAAGCCTTCAGTAAAGCCCAGGCCTCATTAAAAATAAGCCTATACATCAATAACCACTTTAATCGAAGTTTAGTAACATAATTAATAACGTATTTTTCATTTAATTTCGCAAATAAGAGAGTTGCGTGACAGTATGAGGAGGTCATTTCAGTGTAGTAAGTTATTAAAATATAAGGGCGGCTAGAGATAGGGAGAAGTGTGCCTCTGGGGCGTAGATATGCATAGTTGATTGCATCTAGAAGGTAGAGAGGAGGGACTCGTTACTCTAGGGGCATCCCGTCCATATTTCGCCGGCCTTGGCAGAGAATCAAATGCTCCCCATTAGGGCAAGATAGCTCTCGTGTAAATTCGAAGCCACCCCCTTGGCTTTTCATTCACTAAGCCCCTTCTCCCCTGTACATCCCCCATTCTATTTGTGCCCCCTTTTTCCTCCTTACCCAAATACAACTCCACACCATCCGACTCATTGTCCTCTCAAAGTAGTGCAATTGGCACGAAAAAAAGGTAATCCAGGGAAATTTCCCTAAATACAGCATGGTAGCGTTCCATTGCTGAATATTTATTTTAAACTAGCTAAGGTACCCGGCTTCGCCCTGGAAATCATTTGAGGCTGAATGATGATGGTATTTTTTTTTGGGGCTTTACTTTGTACAATATTTTTTCATATTCCCGTCTCAATGCTTAGGATTTACACCCGAGTCCGGCGTGCATCGGATATGTTAATAATAAAACTATATGTTATGTACTTAGTTCTACAAAATACACAAAATTTTTATATTACGTTTCCAGGGCATGTATCTTTTTTTATATATAAAAAAATCATAGATTATATTCTTATGGTTAAAAATACGGAGTTTCGTTGATTTTGATTCAGTCTTTCGCTTCCTATAACATTGTTGACCCCTTCTATAATTTTTCGAGTATACCTTATTCATACTTCGTTATACGGCAAAAGTGTATATAACATAGTTACTTTAAATAACAAAACAAACAACTTTTGTTGTATGCACGTTTGCCAAAACGAACAATATATATATATATATATATATATATATAAAATTGTAACCTCTGTCTGTACATTGATTTTTTTTCGCGAAATTTCACGATAACTTTTCGTTTCACATGTCATAGACACCATATCTGCATTTTGTTTCTTTCGTGTATGTTTGTTACCTTTTCACGCATAAACGGCTGAACCGAATTTTAAGAAACATGGTATGTATATTACTACTAACCCAACTTAGACGTTAGGCTATATTAATTTTCTCTGAGACGAACAGGAGTGAGGGTTATAAGGGAAGCCTGGAATTAAAAATAGCGATATTTCGTTTTCTATTGGTTTTTCGGCATATGTGCACATAACAAAAGTTGTATATTTTGTTATTTAGAGTATCTTTTGTTATATACACTTTTGTCGTATACCGAAGTTTAAATGCGTTATACGCTAAAAATTATAGCGGGAGTCAACAATATTATTTGCCAAAAAAGACTCAACCGAACTAAATAAAACTCGGTATGTGTATTAGCAGTGAGGCCTTCATTGTAATAAGCCATACCAACATTTCTATGGACGGGCAGGAGTGGGGGTTATAAGGGAAGCCTGAAATTAAAAATAGTGATATTTCGTTTCCTATGGGTTTTTCCGCAAATATAAACATAACAAAAGTTGTTTATTTTGTTATTTGGAGTAACTTTTGTTATATACGCTTTTGTCGTATATCTAAGTATAAATGAGTTATACGTTAAAACTTTAGCGGGAGCCAACAATTTTATTGGGCACTAACGGCTGAACCGAACATAACAAAACTCGGTATGTCAATTAGCATTAATTCTTCCATGATTATAATTTATATTAAAATTTTTAGGTTCGAACGGGAGGGGGGTTATAAGGGAGGCCTGAAATAAAAATTCACCATATTTACATGTATAAGAGACGGGAAATATAAAAATATCGAAGACAGTGAAGCCCTATCGAACAAATAATTCTATTATTAGCAAATCCATGGCAACGACGGGTATCAATCCTAAACTCTGGGACGGGTAAATGTCAAAATATTGTGTCAAAATGTAAAGCCTGCAAAAAAATACCATCACCATTCAGCCTCAAATCAATTCCCGGGCGAAGCTGGGTATCTGAGCTAGTATATATATATATATATATATATATATATATATATATATATATATATATATATATATATATAATTCGTAATATCTGTTTCCAAACTCGATATTTAAACGTTTTATGGAAAATTAAAGATCGAGTTCCTTAATATCGTCTGAAATCGGACCAGCGGGAGAGGGAAATTTCAACATTTTGAAATATCTCCGTTGTCAGAGATACGATCGAAAAATTGTATAGAATCCATCATATTGAAAAGGTTATTGCCTATAAATGATTCTATATACAGCTTTTCTATATCTTGAATATCAACTGAGATGTTGGCATATTTTATTTTTCAGCCTTCAGTAAATCCCGCCTTCCTATCCAGGCCTTATTAACAATAAGCCTATATATATATATATATATATATATATATATATATATATATATATATATTGTTGTCATACCTTTCGGTGTAGACGTCGTCACTGGCTGATGATCGAGTACAGCTGGCAAGCGCTTTCCATGCAGTGGCACCATCGTCATGACCGTCAAAAAGTTGTACTGTAACTCTTTATTTGAATTACCATATATATAACAACTTTATTCGATGTTTAAATATCAAATATAAATGCAAACTACTCTAGGAGAAACCCCACTCCTTGTCTCCATAATGTTAAACGTCTCTAGGCACTAAGGGCGGAAGTAAAATATAAAAGCGTACAGATCTCCGTTATAATTGGTCATACTGAACTGGTCAGGGCTCTACTACAAGCTACTATATCGCCAAATGTTTCACATAAACGAGAAACGAAGCATCAAATGTGTCCCATTCGTGGGAAATCTGCTAGGTTTACGTAGCCTCTGCGCCATTGAATTATTTATTAACTATTTTAGCATCTTTATCTATAATTCATTTATTGCTAATTAGTCCATAATATTTGCAAATGAAGAAATTAATGATGAAAATAGATAGCTTTGAAATCCAATATCCTCAACATTTAAATTTTATTTGAATAAAGATTTTATATTTCTTAGTTCTTTTAAGTACTTTCTAACACTAGTAATGACTGTAAATTAATGTCGAAAAGATTAACGGACCGATTTTTGTTGTCGTGCTCTTAAAAGGAGTAATTGAGAGATATCGAATTTACCCTAGAACATAAATACAAATTGTAGAGATACATATTTAATATTATGTTGATGAGTCTAAATGAGAGAAGAGCTCGGGAAGTAATTAAGACAGAAATTATTCAGGAGTGAATGCATAGACACTTAGCTTTGAGACATCTTTCGCCTGTTTTAAACCAGTTCAAGCTTAAAATTTAAGAGCCTGAAGCAAAAAAATACGCCAGGCAGGAGCTGCGTAGACTAAGACGATTTCCCTCTCTACATAAGATAAATCTACATATTCCTAACACTTGACATTGCAGTGAATATCAATTGAATAAATGCAAACGGTAATGAGAAATCGTTGAGTCAATTTTAATAATCTCCCAACACTGCATTGTGAATTATATAAAAAAAAAGATCTGCCAACTTCTCAGAGCTGAACAAATAGATAGATAGAAATATTCCTCACAGGAAAAAAAAAAAACCAATTACTGAAATATATCTGTATATTACATATTAGTTTTATTGAAATATATTTACTATAGCTATTAGTGTAATTTATAATCAATCAGAATAATTTTTATCAGTTTTTCAGTTACTCAAATTTTAGTAGTTCAAGAACATAAGACAGGGGAAGGGGGGATCAGCAGAACATATTGGCATGTAACTCGTATAATAAAGGTCTCTTGAAAACAACATTTGGTATTTAAGGTTCAAATAACGTGATTTATTACCTAATAGAGTATTTTTAAGTGACGTGAGTAGAAGTGGGGCTATTCTGAAGGCTGAAAAATACAAATATTTTGATTAATATTCAAGATTGAGAATAAACATATATATCATTATTTATGGAACATTTTGTTGGAAATAATATTGGTTATAAACAATTTTTCAATCCGACGAGTAATAATGGAGATATTTTGAAATTTCGAAACTTCCCCCACATTTTAGGAACTTTTTTGAAAAACGCGTTATGAGTACAACCTCTATACCTGATTTCCCTAAACCCGTAAATGGTAATATCCGTCTGTAGGACGGGTTAGAATAACAGTTTTTCCGCTAGAAAGCGTAATTGTCATTTTGAAACCTCCGTCTTCCAGCTATGCTCCAGTTAATCTATTACCTTGGTTGTGTTTGTTTACCTTTGGTGATAGTTTCGTGTTTGACTATAAATTTACAATTTGAAAATAAGTCACCCCGCTTTTGGGACGGATGTTACTCTAAAGGTACATAGTAACTCCGTCTGTTAGACTAATATTACTGTAAATGTCTATAATAATATCCGCCCATCAGACGGATATTACTTCAAACATTTGTATTTGTATCCGTCTGACAGCCAGATGTTACTATAAACGTTTGCCTTTATGTTCGCACTTCAGATCAAAGAATACTCCAACAGTATAATTTTTTTTATGAACTAAATTAGTTATCCCCTGCCGTAATTATCTGCTTTTTAGTTCACAATTCCTTTGCTTTTACAGATAAAAATGTCAAAAAAACTTCAAAATATACCTTCAAATGTGTCTGAAAGGACTAAACGAATTATGCAGCTCTGCATGGAGGATGTAGCAGAAAGTGACGCTGAAGTTGGTTCTGTAAAGTGCGGTACACCTAATTGTTTAGAATGTTCGAAGAAAATTTGCAATTTGTGTGTACAGAATTTTTAACTTTGTTTTATCTTTTAATTGATTCCTAAACATGTATATACTAGCAATAAATCTTTAAATTCTTTTATTCCATTTTTAAATGTTAACTATTATTTTTGTTTGTGTTATTAATGTATTCATTCATTACAAAATAAAGTCTTAGAAAAATAAAGTTTAAATATTAATTTTATACTGATCTTTTATACCCTAAATACAGAAGAAAAAAAACTTAGTCTCATAGAGGTATGTTACTGGGAGAGTGAGTTGGAGAGATGTTACCATTTACGGGTTAAGAGAATTGTGCTAAAATATCATTTTTTTAAATTTTCCTTAATATTAAAATAGATTTATTCTAGAAGTAGAGCTTTATAATTTACGATTACTTACTTATTTAATCGTTGCTCATTGATTCATTTGAGATTGCTACCCACTTGCTTGTGCTAACAGTAAAAGCAGAAATATAGAACCTTAATATTATTTATTGGATGGAAGTAATAAATTATGCTTCCATTGTTAGATTTGTTTTGTTTACGTCTTGAAACATTGAATCGAAAATTAAAAAAAAAAAAAAAAAAAAGAACTTATGATCCCTTGTCCATGGGACAATTCTATTTTGGCCATTAATGTAGAATTTGAGCCGATTGGTTCGTATAGGCCATCAGCTTTGCTCATTCCTATCAGCTTTGTCAGGGCTTAGGGACTTATCGCTGCTGGATGTTGAATCTCCCGTTCATCCTATCCAACATCTTCTAACGGCCCTCTTTATTTATTTGTAACTGCATTAGTTAAAAGCTAAATACTTCCTCGATGATGTCATTAGGTAGAATATCGTCTACTTTAGACTTTTTTTTTGCATAAATGATACGATTTAGTGTATGTACCACCGAAGCGAGACTAGTATAATCTTTACGGAAAGTAAAATTAACATAGACCGCAATTTACAATAACGAAAACCATAACGAACTGAACATATTAAAAGACTAACTACACTATGTAGACAGAAAAATATAATAGTGGCAATAGCATGGATAGAAGGGCACTCGGGAAATTTAGGGAATGATACAGCAGACCAACTTGCAAAAACAGCATCAAGAGATGAATCAATGCTTATTACATACTCTAAACAGACCATTAAACCTCTTTTGATAGACGAATCCTATAAAAAATGCAACGAAAGATGGACAAACACTTCTAAAGGACGACAATTACATAAGTACATACCAACTGTATACCAGACACAGAGCATAACACTTAGCAATTCTAAACAAATACATTTTATATCAGGACATGGACCTACAAAAGGTTACTTGTACAAATTCAAACTAAGAAACACAAATACATGCAGATGTGACAATGAGACAGAACAGACATAGGACCACCTCTTATATGACTGTACATTACTTGACGGACCAAGAACAAAGCTTATCAAGCACATTACCTTACAAAACGGAACTTGGACGACGGACAAACCAAAACTTTCAACAAGGGATTTAATGCATTTATACGAGAATTAGACACGATTTTGTAGATCTACGCATAAAGTTTATACACATATGTAATGTTTAAATATGTTTTTTTTTATTGTTTTATAATGATTATAATTTTGTATAAGAATAATTATAGTGTAATTATTGAAATGTGTGTAGCATCCAAAGGATGGGAAATTTAAATAAATACCCACTTTAGAGAGATAATGTGATTGGAAAACAGGAAACGATACCTCAAGTATTAGGAATTATCACAATTTTTTCATTACGAAGAAAAGTTTCAAAGCATAATTTTTGGTAGTTTTTAACAATATCCAACTCCAATTAACTTTACCTAAATGAAGAGAGGCTTTGCCGAGACCTAGTGGCCTTTTTGAGCAGATTACCTTTTTTATTCCAAACCAGCAGATTTTACCTATTGAGGTCGTACTTATGATGCGATATTAAAAACAAATACCTCAAATGTCCATCGATCCTACTCAGGAGATTACGAAAACTAGGTCCGTTCAAAACTGTGTGTGTGTCTATATACATATATTTATATACATACATATATATATATATATATATATATATATATATATATATATATATATATATATATATATATACTAGCTCAGATACCCGGCTTCGCTCGGGAATTCATTTGAAGCTGAATGGTGATGGTATTTTTTTGGCAAGGCTTTAGTTTGCACAATATTTTCACCTTTACCCGTCCCACTATTTAGGATTAACACCCGTTGTTGGCATTTGTTAATAATAAAATTAATTTTTTATGTAAGTCTTCACTGTCCTCCAAATTGTCATATTTCCCGTCTCCTGTGCATTATGCATAGATCTCAGTTATTAAGCACAAAATATTGTGGTGAAACGAAATATCACCATTATTAATTTCAGGCCTCCCTTATAACCCCCACTCCTGCCCGTCCCTAGAAATGTTAGTATGGCTTGTTATAAGGAAAGAGTTAGTGCTAATACACAAACCGAGTTTTATTTATTTCGGCTGGGTCTTTTGTCCCAAATAAAATTGTTCACTTCCGCTATAGGTTTTAGCGTATATCTCGTTTATAATACGGTATACGAAAAAAGTGTGTAAAACAACTGAGGAAAGAAAGAGGGAGTGAGAAAGGTTCTAGATTACAGGCAGGTCTCCCCACCCGTCCCTGACGCTCCAGGTTAACCAACAGAACATGACTAACGGCTAACTCTCAATTCCGCTAACATTGCCTTATATTCAGATTCTATTTTCAATTCTAATTATGTATGTTTAAATACTTTCGTTTTTTGTGAATTAATTGATGTTTTAAACACATTAAAGGATGAAATTACTTACTTCCGATTAATTAATGTTCCAGTGAAAGACAGAGTAAGGGGGGGGGTAATATACTTTGCTCCTCATGAAACAGCTACTTGTTTTTAAAATGCTTCATACAATTGAAATGTTCTTGTTTATCGTCATGTTCATAATTGCCGAGAAACCAATAGGAAACGAAATACCGCTATTATTAATTTCAGGCATTCCTTATAACCCCCACTCCTGCCCGTGCCTAGAAATGTTGATATGGTTTGTTATAATGAATGCGTTAGTGCTAATACACATACCGAGTTTTATTTATTTCGGTTGGGTCTATTGTCCCAAATAAAATTGTTCACTTCCGCTATAGATGTTAGCGTATATCTCGTTTATTATTCGGTATACGAAAAAAGTGTATATAACAAATGTTACTCTAAATAACAAAGTAAACAACTTTTGTTATGTTCATATTTACCGAAAAACCAATAGGAAACGAAATATCGCTATTTTTAATTTCTGGCTTCCCTTATAACCCCCACTCCTGCCCGTCCCTAGAAATGTTGGTATGGCTCATTATAATGAAAGCGGTAGTGCTAATAGATATACCGAGTTTTACTTAGTTCGGTTGAGTGTTTTGTGCCAAATAAAATTGTTGACTCCCGTTATAATTTTTAGCGTATAACTCATTTATACTTCGGTATACGGCGAAAGTGTATAAACAAAAGTTACTCTAAATAACAAAATAAATAACTTTTGTTATGTTCATATTTTCCTAAAAACCAATAGGAAACGAAATATCGCTATTTTTAATTTCAGGCCTCCCTTATAACCCCCACTCCTGTTTGTCTTAGAGAATAATAATATAGCCTAAAGTCTAAGTTGGGCTAGTAGTAATATACATACCAAGTTTCATAAAATTCGGTTTAGCCGTTTATGCGTGAAAAGGTAACAAACAAACAAACAAATAAACAAAGAAACAAACAAACAAACAGACACCAAAGAAACAAAATGCAGTTATGGTGTCTATGACATGTGAAACGAAAAGTTATCGTGAAATTTCGCGAAAAAAATCAATGTACAGACAGAGGTTACAATTTTATATATATATATATAAATATATATATATATAAATATATATATATATATATATATATATATATATATATATTGGTTACACACTAGCTTCGCAATTTTTGTCTGATCTTTATCAAACTCGATATCATAACGTTTTATGTAAAAATGAAGATGAAGGTCGGTAATGGCTAAAATTGGTCGTTATTCGAATATTCGAAATATCTCCGTTATTATGTGACAGATCAAAACATTGTGTAAGATCAATCTTATTTCAAATATAATGTTCTATAAATGTTGTTATATGGTATGTTATATGTTTTCTCTATATTGAATATTAATCGAGATATTTCTATTTTTTTAATGTTTGACCATCATAAACCCTCACTCTTATTCTTGTCATATTTACTATAAGGTGTTATATCATGAACCATCTCAATCCAATCATGAACCATCCAAGGTTAAATACCAAATATGGTTTTCATTTAACTGTTACTTTGTGAGACATACAAAAACGTCATGTGGTGATGTCATGAATTAAGATTTTTCGTGTTTTACTCTAAATTGTTTATTTGATCTATGAAATACTCGATATTTAGCCGTTTCAGTCAATAACAAAGATCATATTTGTTATTGGCTGAAATCGGAGCAGGAATAGTAGTTCAGGGTGGGGTGAATTAGAAAATTCAAAATGTCTTCGACATTATGAGTCGTACCATAAAATGTTACAGAACCAATCTTGTTAAACTTCTAGATTTTCTACAATTGTTGTTCTCTGCAGTTTTTGGTTACTCAAGTATTAAGAGAGCTATTCGTACTTTCTTATTGTCAGTCCCTCCCCCCCTTCTACTCATCGAATTTTTACATATAAATAGAGAATATGTGGTGATATCAGATGTACGTATTTTCACTTTGTCATTTATTAACAGAGGTATTTGCATTATATAGTTTTCAGCCTTCAATGACCTGCCGTGATATTATGAAGCAGATTATTTGAAGAACAAATACCAAATATTGTTCTCATTGACCTTTTACTTTTTGAGATAAATGCAAATACGAGACACACGTGGGAAATGTGGTTAGTTTACGCAGCCCATGAGTGACGGACTTTTTTCTTGACGAAATGGACTTTCCTTAGTCAGCAAAACTTTAAGTAATGGCTAAGTAAGAGAGCTCTCCGAAAACAAGAGATGATGCTAGCATATTTTCAGGGCTAGAATGGGGAAGGCGAAACACGTCCTAGGACTAACATTACACTCCTCTTGACAGTCTGTTGAAAATATCTTTTGACGGAGCGTGTCAGTTACAGCCCCACTAACTCCTTTCTGGCTATATCCAGCTTCTAGCTCTGTCCCTCTCTCTATCAAAGCATCAAATCCCATGGACGAAAAGAAAATGTAGTCGCAAAAGGCCTATTGATGGGGGGGGGGGGGAGACTCTATACCAAAAGGTTGCCTTTTGTGCTCTCAAAAAAAAAAAAATATATATAAATACAGATATAACTCTGAATTTGGTTTCTTTTTTGAAGGGAGCGTTATCCCTCGAAGGTCCTTTTAGTAATCCAGCCTATACATCTTTCACTCATTTTATCACCCTCTTTATTTCAAGCCTTTATTTTACGAATTGAGTACAGTGTTAACACATTACTAATAATGTATAAATACATCAATTAACTTAAATAAAGCCTATAGTTTTGCAGATAAGGGTAATCAGCTATTGAGGTAGTACTCATGACGCGATTTTCGAAAATTTTTTCAAATGTCCATCGATCCTACCAAGTTTGTTAACGGCTGAAATCGAACCAAGGGAGGTGATCCCGGACCAGTGGGATTAGAGGGGGGATTTTTGAAAATTCCAAATATCTCCCTTACTACGTCGGATCGAAAAAATGTATATAACCTATCTTATTGCAAATTAAATGAACTATAAATATTAAAATATACATTTATTCTCTATCTTGAATATTAACCTAGATATTTGTATTTTTAAGTTTTCAGCCTTCAGCAAACCCACAATTCTGCTCATGTTACATAAACAATACTCTTTTATATCATTAACCACATTATTCGAAGCTTAAATACTAAATATGTTTTTCAAGAGAACTTTATTACACGAGGTATATGCAAATATGTTCTGGTGATCCTCCTCCCCGTCTTTAGCTCTTGGATCACTAAAATTTGATTGATCGAAAAAAACATTATTCTGATTCATTATAAATTACAGTGCTTTATGTAGTAAATAGCTTTCAATGAAATTAATATGTTATATTTCAGTAATTGTTTTTCTTTCCTGTAAGAGGTTAGGAGACCTGATCGTTTACATTTCTGATGCTTCCCGTCGGGACGGGAGTTTTAATTAGGTTAGTGATTCCCTAGTTTTTTAGTAGGTTTATGCATGTAAAAGACAGAAATGAATTTATAAAATTGGTGTGAATCGGGAATGTACGCCAATCGTATCCCTTGATCGGGTTTTAAAAAAAATATGGATTAGTATATTTCAATAGCTTATAAGCTTTGGTGATTGTAACAGAACTGAGTGATACGAATGACCAAGTATTTAGTCTTCTTTAGTCACAGTCCTCAGTGATTCAATTTTTTCAGCTTATGAATTCAATATAATACCACAAATTATAGTTACTACAAAATCGTATACGAGTATTCTTTGATATTAAGTAGAAATTGTATATTTAGTAGATTTCTACTTGTGAATATTTTTGAGTCTTCAAGGCGAGTTTATTCATTGTCCATCGCAAAATAATTAGCTGATTTGATTAACTTGAAATAATACATAATAGCTAAAACCGGAGTACTTATAGTACTTCTTGAATTAGATGCACGTCACAGAGGTCCAGGGGTATTCAGTGTAGTATTTAAAGGGGTATTGGAAAAAATATAAAACCAGATAATGCTGGTATAATAATAAATAAATAAATTTGTATTTTAGAGCAACAATCTTATACTAGTCTTAGAGGATACAAAAGTCCATAATACAATAATATTATCTGGTAATTTAATAAAAAAAGAAAGAAAATAGAACAGGAGCTGCGTAATCTAAGCCGATTTTCCACTTGAAATTTTATAATAGAGAAATCTGCATACTAGTAACACTTACGACCACCGCGATTAAATACAAACGGTAATGAGAAATCTTTCAGTTAATTTTAATAAGCTCCCAACGGAAACGGCTTCTGAATAGTAAACAAATAGGTCTGGCAACCACTCGGAGCTGAACAGATAGATAAAAGTAATCATCACCGGAAAGAAAAACAATTATTGAAATATATCCGAATATGACATATTAACGTTATTGCAAACTATTTACTATATCTAGTACTGCAATTTATAATGAATCAGAATAATTTTTAGCGCAATCACTCAAATTTTAGTAGTTCAAGAACTAAAGGAGAGGTGGGATTTCAACAGAACGTATTTGCATATATCTCTCAAAATAGAAGTCTCTAAACCAATTTCATGTGAGCCCAACAGTTACGGAAACGCCCGAACTAGTTCGCTGCGGAATCACATGAATAGAATCGACAATATCCGATCTCATCTCGTCCGTTATCCCCACACACTTAATAAAAATGCAAATATTGAAGATAGAGAATAAATTTATATAACAATATTTATAGTAAATTAAATTTGCAATAAGATTGCTTTTATACAAGTTTTATATATATAGTATAGTATATTTCTATATAGTAATATATATATATATATATATATATATATATATATATATATATATTCGGAGATATTTCGAATTTTCGAAAATCCCTCCCTCTTAACCCCCCCCCACTCCGAATTTAACTTCACGCCTTAAACGAACTAGATTCTTTTCTTTTGCACTTAAACGCCAGTAAATATTGATTTTTCGGTATAACAGAATACAAAACACAAATTACGGCGTTACCAAAAATATTTAATTAGAGCGTCTAACAGTATACTTCTATATATACCTATATTATCATATATATATATATATATATATATATATATATATATATATATAAATTTGTACGGACCTCATTTTCGTCATCTTCTAGGTGGGATTGAAGGACATTTGAAGACATTTTTCGAAAATCGCGTCATGTGTACGACCTCCATAGCTGATTTCCCTTAGGGGAAATCTGCTAAAACCTACAAAGATAATATATGGACGGGAAGGTGTCCTTTACCTTAGAACATAGATACTTCTTTCGTATCATAGTGGATGTATAGAATTCTTACGCCTATTCAAAAAAATACATAAAGTGACAAACTTAAATTATATTAATGTTTTTTTTTTTACTCCAGAAAACTCAAAGCACTTTTAGACCGAACGTCCAATATGTAATTCCTATAGAAAACATTCCTAACATTCTTTGCATAGCCAACGTCTCTCTCTCCCTTCTAAATTGTGTAAAATATATTACAGTGGAGCAGAGATTAAGTTTATATTACTATACTTTTTACACACTTGCTTAAGCTTATTTATTTTAAACCAATAATGTATAGTGCAAAACGTAGTATATACTTATTTTAACGTTGTAGTATATTTCAGACGTCGATAATCGTAGGGCATTACGCTTACGCAATGCAACTTGGGCTTGGAAAACAGTATTAAGTTGTTTCTCTAATATTTTGGAAGTAATTTATTTTCTTTGCCAATGTCAAGCAAATAATAAACTAGGGACAGAATAAATTATCAGTAAATCAATACCAATTATTAGTTATACATTTAAAAATATTTCCAAAAACTGACTGTTAACAGGTGAGCCATAGTGACAATTCGTCAATTAAAAAAAAATAGTCCGTCAAGCCGGGGCTGCGTAAACTAAGTAGATTCCCATGTATGGTTATTTGCATTTATCTGAAAAAGTAAAAGTTCAATGAGTATTTGGTATTTATGTTTCGAATAATGTGCTTCGTAATATAACAGCTTTTTGTTAATATGACATGAATAGGAGGGGGGGGGGGGTTATGAATGACAAAAACTATAAAGTGCAAATATCTCGTTAATAATCAAGAGGGGGGTATACCAGCTACCCTCAATGTTCTCAAAAATAAAAGACAAACAAACCTACACCCTCTCCTCATCCCCTCCTTAAAATATATCCCTGATATAGAGAAAGGAGCCTCTCAGTGCAAACCTGGTGCCCAGAAGCACTTATCTTTCCTATCATAGGTTAGTTTAGATTTAGTTTTAGGTTAGCTAGTTGTAAGGGTAGTTTAGGCCTCTTAGGATAGTCTTTCTTTCTAGTAGCTGTGTCTCAGGAAAAAAAAAAATAATCAAAATAGTGAAAATACGTACATAACAACGTGTATAGAATATAGAACATTTTCAAAAAGATTGGTTCTATACAATTTTTCGATCCGTCGTATAATAACGGCAATATTAAAAATTGTCAAAATTCGTCCCCTCTATACCCCACTCCCATGTTCGGATTTCAGCCATTAACGAACTTGAACTAATCAAACGATTAATGGTTACGATTTAACCGAAATTGCGAGAGCTAGAGTGGTAACAGACAAATATATATATATATATATATATATATATATATATATATATATGTATATATATATATATATATATATATAAAATTGTAAACTCTGTCTGTACATTGATTTTTTCGCGAAATTTCACGATAACTTTTCGTTTCACATGTCATAGACACCATAACTGCATTTTGTTTCTTTCGTGTCTGTTTGTTTGTTTGTTTATTGGTTTGTTTGTTACCTTTTCACGCATAAACGCCTGAACCGAATTTTATGAAACTTGGTATGCATATTACTACTAACCCAACTTAGATTTTAGGCTATATTAATATTCTCTGAGACGAACAGGAGTGGAGGTTTTAAGGGAGGCCTGAAATTAAAAATAGCGATATTTCGTTTCCTATTGGTTTTTCGCCAAATATGCACATTCAAAAAAGAGAGAGAGAGCGAGAGAGAGAGAGAGAGCGCGAGAGAGAGAGAGAGAGAGAGAGAGAGAGAGAGAGAGAGAGAGAGAGAGAGAGAGAGAGAGAGAGAGAGAGAGAGAGAGAGAGAGAGAGAGAGAGAGAGAGAGAGAGAGAGAGAGAGAGAGAGAGAGAGAGAGAGACAGACAGAGAGAGAGAGAGAGAGAGACAGACAGAGTTTTGAACGGACACAATTTTCGTCATCTGCGTAGGATCGATGATCGATGGGCATTTGAAGAAATGTTTCGAGAATCTCTGAAGGAAAATCTGCTAAAATTGTAAGTGTTGGAGTAGATGGCTAAGAAATACCCCGTGGCAATGTCTAGTTGTGACTTTTGTTCTTCAAAAGTTTCCGTCAACAGTCAAAACAGAAGTCTTTGTATTATTCGACCTCTTCCATCGGGCCATCTCGTACTAAGCAAAACAAAGAACTCTCACCTCAACTCGGTTGTGGCGTTTCTAAAATAACATTGTGCCTAAACCTAGTCATGACCTTTAAACCCTAACCCTTAGACATGGCGCCCTTTACGGTATTTTTAGTTGACTAATGTTACCATCATTCAACTGGAATAACTCCGCCAGGAATAATAAGTGTAGAAAAGGGTGTTAACCTGTAGATAACCCATCCCGATTAGCCTTAGTTGAAAAAGTGGATGTTAATAAAAAAAAAAAAAAAAAAAAAAAAGAGAGTAATAATAAGTCCATCACGCGGGGGCTGTCTAAACTAAACAGATTTCCCAAGTGCAGGCATAGCACAATTTTGATCTCACATCACCACATACTCTATTTCTATGGGGAAAACCGATGAGTATAAGGCCTGAAAACAAGAAAGATTGAATAACTCCCATAATTATTGAGCTATTAAAAAATACCTAGAACAACTATTGTAGACCACCAATACTTTAACACTTTGACTGCGGCTGACGACACGTTGTCGGTTTCGTGAGTTGTTCCCAGGTGCGGGCCCCGACACGTTGTCGTCAGGTCATAAGACAAAGTTAAATGGGTGGGGATTGCTCCAGATTCTACTATTTATTTACTCTAGCACGTAAAGAGGTCTTGAGGAATTCTTCTCCCAAGATTCCTGTTTTTTTTTAATTGTTTTGGTTTTGTGTTTACAAAAAGGTAAATTTGAATGATTATTTTTTTTAAAGTTATCGTTAATAATAATTGCTAATGATAAATATATATTTAAAAAGCTAAATGAATTAAAACAAGAATATTATTTCAAACCCGAATTAATAATTCCAAATTGTTTTATATTTTACGAAATATAAATAAAAAATCAATTATAAATTACTGGATAATAATTCATCAATCAGTGATGTCTTTATTGTTTAATTTTACGGTTTTCTACGTAAAAATATAATAATAATAATAATAATATAATGAGAGTTTGACTTTATTTTAAAATATTTTACGTTCATGAGGATGTTGGCATTTCATAATGAAAAGGTGTTCAACACCGTTAGCTATTGTTAGTGGGTTTATTAGACCCGTTATTTTATTTCAAGAACTTTCACTTCAGGTAGCAAAAAAAGGTTGAAATGCGTTTTGATGGAACTTTTTTTTTATAACTTGAAAAATACAATTATATCTTCTATGCACTCGTTAAATTTAAACAATTAATCAGTCATCATAAAAATAAATAAAGAATCATAAAAATAATGTTTACACTAGTGAATTACATTATTAGACTACGGCTAGGGAGTATGGTGCTTTCCCGGTGCGGTTGACGACAATGTGTCGTTCAGCGGTTTTTTGGCGGAAAACAATTAAAATATGATACATTTTATAATATACAGTTAAAGTAAAGTAAAACGAAACTAATTAACAAAAAAAAAGTTTCCACCACACTGAAAAATGTTGTTGAATATCTCTGCAATCAACGTGTTAAGAAGTTTGGTTCTCAAACATTTTGCGATCTGACTCATTATAAAGGAGCTATTTTTGAATTTTTGATCCCCCCCTCTATTCCAGGTCCAATTTCATAGATTATAGATTTTATGTCTGTTAATGTTTAATAAATAATATGTGGACCTATAATTCTTTCCTGGAAGATGCCGTTTTTTTTTACATGAAACTATGTAGGTGGAAAATTGTATTCCTTTTAAATGTAATTACTACTCAATTAGTTTAAAATAACTTAATCCTAAGAACGTTTTATTGTTATTTATTTATACTTTTGTGTTATTTCGTTTTAAATATTTTTTTTATTTCAGACCCCATTACTTTTCCCGTAGGCTTGTTTTTACAAATATTTTTGTTGGCTAAAACTTTTATATCGCAGCATTTTTCAGTAAAAAGTGCCGTTTCTGAAATAAAGATTTGTGCATTTTACGGTACGGTAGAATTTGATTTTCTAGAAGAACTCATCTTAAAAAATAGGGTATTCCATTGGAAATTTCAAAGTTATGGTCGCTGGAGAAATACTGGAGAAGGTTAGGAGGTTGAATGTGGACTGAAAATATTTTTCAGGGGTCACAATTATGGCACACGAAGTCTCAGCCTTGTATTAAAATAATTGAAGATTTTAGGGGTGGTGGCTCGGGAAGTTATAATTTTGTACAGCCATCATTTCGTTTCCCTACTTAGGATCGATGGGACTTCGCAGAAATTTTTCGAAAATCGTGCCTTGCGTAACCCCAATAACTGATTTCCCCTAAGGTTTTAATAATGACAATTAGGCCAGTAATCAAATTTCGTTACAAAACGGTTAGTGGTCGCCCCCCCTTCTTCTGAGGCAAGGAAAAGAGAAAGTTATTTGCACTAGTACATCACTTCCGTAAACCTTCCTCATATTGTTTTTTTTTCTATTCCTATATTTCTTTATACATACGTAACTGTTGTTCACTATCTGATAAAATCGTATCAGTAACCAATTTTATCTCGTTTGATAGTCACTATTTGCTAAAATTGTATCAGTAACCAATTTTATCTCGTTTGATAGTCACTATTTGCTAAAACTGTATCAGTAACCAATTTTATCTCGTTTGATAGTCACTATTTGCTAAAATTGTATCAGTAACCAATTTTATCTCGTTTGATAGTCACTATTTGCTAAAATTGTATCAGTAACCAATTTTATCTCGTTTGATAGTCACTATTTGCTAAAATTGTATCAGTAACCAATTTTATCTCGTTTGATAGTCACTATTTGCTAAAATTGTATCAGTAACCAATTTTATCTCGTTTGATAGTCACTATTTGCTAAAATTGTATCAGTAACCAATTTTATCTCGTTTGATAGTCACTATTTGCTAAAATTGTATCAGTAACCAATTTTATCTCGTTTGATAGTCACTATTTGCTAAAACTGTATCAGTAACCAATTTTATCTCGTTTGATAGTCACTATTTGCTAAAACTGTATCAGTAACCAATTTTATCTCGTTTGATAGTCACTATTTGCTAAAACTGTATCAGTAACCAATTTTATCTCGTTTGATAGTCACTATTTGCTAAAATTGTATCAGTAACCAATTTTATCTCGTTTGATAGTCACTATTTGCTAAAATCGTATCAGTAACCAATTTTATCTCGTTTGATAGTCACTATTTGCTAAAATTGTATCAGTAACCAATTTTATCTCGTTTGATAGTCACTATTTGCTAAAATTGTATCAGTAACCAATTTTAAGCTACAGTTCAATACCACGCTGTATTTCAAACTGAAAATAATTACAAACATATGATATTTATAAAAGACACAATAATAATATTAAATTAAATCGAAGGCTTGGACTGCTATGTTTAAAGGAAATTGTTGGAGGAAATATCTAGAAGAAATGAAATAATTTATTGGCAACACAAAATCCACTAAATGAAATAATAGGATAACTAAAATAAATAAATAATTAAGGTAAAATAAATGTAATGAAATTAATAATAATGACATAGTAAAAGAAGATCAGATAATCTCTGAGAAGTTAATTTTCTTATAAAACTTTGGAGAACAAAGTTCGTTCGTTCAATAGCCAATATTGTATATTCATTTTTTTTATTATTATTTACTTCCACTTTATGCTACTATGGCTAATCGGGACGGGTTATCTACAGGGAACCACCCTTTTCTAGCCAAGGTGGGACAAAGGAGTTTATTTAAAAATAAAAATTTCTACTGCCCAGGGCGGAATTGGAACCCGCCATTCTAGGTCTACCAGGCGAAATTAAGACCAACGCCTTGACTCACACGGCCAAACTGAGCCCCAATTGTATATTCATTCTAAGGGCTTGTCTACAGTTGATTAGTCATAACGGAGGTGTCTGAAGGTTTGAATAGTTATTTTGTCACAGGGCGAGAGCCATTTCGGTCCATTCCAAATCTGATGACATAATATTGATCATTTTTGGTATTAAGGCTTTTAATGTTCGGCTCTCAATTCAGTGTCAGTCCACTTGCTTTGCCATTTGCCAGTATTTCTTTTTGTAAACGATTTTTGATAAAAACATATTAGGGTGAGGCCATAACTGGTTTACTATCTAATTTATTTTTAAGAAATTTAAACGAATGTAGCTGGGTTTTTTTCCAAGTGTAAGATAACAAGTTTCTTCCTTGGAAACTTCTGAAGCTCGGTAAGATGAAGCAATTACTTTCTAACGGGATTGTTTCTCGTATTGTTAGAAGAAGCTTTCTTTAGCGATTAGTTCCATAGGCCTGTCGAAATTGCAGTAAACTTTAAGAAAGATAAACGCTGAGTTTCGTCCAGCGGACGAATTGTCTGTCTCTGATTATGGTTACTATCTCTACATTTCTTTTAAAAGGGATACGCATTTGATTAATTTATAGTATTGACTGGGTAGGCAACGAAATTTCAATTTTCCTTAATTTTGAAGTTTCTAAGACTTGAATTTTCATATGTTTGGGAGTGGTACTGGGCAAATATTTATAAAACGAATAAATTCTTTGCCAATTTCTTGGAAAGCAAGATTCTTTATCTTGAATATTAACGGAGATATTTGCATTTTTCAGTTTTCAGTCTTCAGCAAACCCCCACTTCTACTCATGTTATATAAACAGTACTCTGTTATATAATAAACTGCATTCTTCGAAGCTTAAGTACTAAATATTGTTTTCAAGAGACCTTTTTTATTCGAGATACATGCTAATATGTTCTGGTGACCCTCCCCCCCCCGCTTAAGTTATTGGACTACTAAAATTTTATTGATTGGGATAAAAATTATCCTGATTCATTATAAATTACAGTACTAGATATTGTAAATAATTTTCAATAAAATTAATACATTACATTCAGATATATTTCAGTAGTTGTTTTTCTTTCCGGTGAGAGGTTAGCAGTCCTGCACATTTCAGGCGCTTCTTGTAGCGAGGTTATTAAAATTGACTGATATTTTTCCTATTACCGTTTGTATTATTCGCTTAATATTCTGGGTGGTTTTATGTTACCAGTATGAAGGAATATTTATTATTAAACTTCCTTCTTAAACAGCCTTTGCGTTTCGGACTTTTTTCTGTTATGACCTTAACAATTGTGGTTTATTCGATAGCTCAGTTAATTGATATTTATTCATTTTTTGTAAATAAAGCTTGTTAACTACCGAAACGGGAGCAAACTGTTGAGAGGGGTCATAACCCTGTTAGCATGCTCTTTGTTGAAAGAATGTAACCAGTATTGTTTACAATGTAAGTTGTTACAATGCTTGTTGTATATATTCATTCTAAAACGAATTCTTGAGGAGTTATTCGCATTTTTAGCCTTAAGCAAACCACCATTAAAAATTATGCGATTTTCACATGAAACTATTATATGACTAGTTCCTTAAATGTTAAGTTCGATTTACATAGAATTCTTAAAAAGATAGCAATAAGGGGTAGTTTACACGAATGTTTAAAACTCACGGACGAATTTAATATTCATACTTTTCTTGTAAGTACGCAAATTTAAGCTACGTTTATGCCATTCAGGTTTTGCTTAGAAATGTGGGATTTGTGGCTGTTAGAAACGCTTTTGTAAATGCCAAACGTGGAGCTAGATAAATTATCTGATACGGAGCGCCTATTAATTCTGAATTATGAACGACATTCGAAAACTTTTACTCAGCGCAGGAGACGAATTAAATTTGCATATTTAACTCAGCTGTGATAAAGGTCACCCATTGTTTACAAATTAGCAGTTTTGTTTTTAGCTTCCTAACGTAATACCGAATTTTATGCTACCTCGTTAGTTGAGGAACTTAGTATGAAACATTTTCTATTTTCTGTGAGTGTGCACTATGCATTATTGGGATCATAGGGTCATGAAATGTAATTATTTCGCATTGTGCTCTATCGATTTGTCTTCCATATATATTTTTAAATCTATCCTTTCTTCCTTAATCCACAATGTTCAAAAAAATTGTTGCTTTCCCTCATAGCTGTAAAATTCCTTTTTCAATAGCGGTTTCGATGTTTTTAGATTATTTTGATTTAGACTTAGAGTTTGGGAGTTGTCTGTTATGTTTGATGTTGTGCCATAACGTTCAGCTCCAGAGTCTTGTGGATCACCGGGCTTTACATTTGTTTAACTACCACAAGAATTAATGTAAAAAAATCGGAATGGAAAAGTTTCGAGAGGGGGTGAACTTTGGAAAATATACATTATTATACTTTGAGCCGAAACATGCTATATAACCAATCCTGTTATGATTCTATGATTGATAGGGTGGAAGATGAGCGGTTGAAGGGCTGAATATTAGTGATACATTTCCTCCATTTATTGTCGAATAGCATTCTCCTAAACATATGTAGAAATAGAGAATATAATGAGATGACGTCATCGCTGTGCCATTACAGGGTGTGAAAAATCTGCTTAGTTTTCCAAGATCCTGCTGAACGAACTTTATATATTTCTTTGTTTAAAAAACTCTTTCTCTTCACAGGCAATATTATTTTGCACATGTATATCGAAAGAAACGACATAATTTTTGACTTCTTCAAGAGAAACCGACCAGAGTATGTCGATGGTCTAATAAATTTGAATATCATTGTCCATTTCAACAACTTAAATATTGTTACGTTTATTGCAAAATTAATAGTCCTTGATTATTAGGGTTCTTTTGGATAGCAAAACTCACAAACTTTGGCGTTTTTATCACTCTACAATTTATTTAACGATGCACTGCACACTTGGTAAATTATCCTTCCCTACTAGTCACAATATGCACAGATAACTTCACTTCTCACACACGCACAGTACAGTTGCCTGAAATAAAACATGGCACTGCACTGATCTTCACACAAATATGGCACTACATTGGTCTTCACAAAGAAACACTGCACTGTACTGAAACTGAAAAGCACTATTCACTAAAGCTGCACTGAACGATTGTCCTTCACTAGTAAGAAAACTGAGAACTAACTAACTGTCGGGCGAGCTGGGCCATTGTATAACCGGGCAGTAAGTTCTAAGAAAAAGTCTTGACTGGTCTAGGTCCCAGACTGGCTTCACCTAAAAAGTTCCTGGCGACATCACTCTTACATTTACTTCGTACTTCTAAAACACTTGATTAATTCTTGAGTCATTTTTCAAGTACGCAGTTTTTCGCAACAATATTAAAATCTGAGTGTTCCCAATGTATTAAAATGTTCGTTATTTTTACTAATTAAAATATTTTTATTTATGCATGATTATGTAGGTTTATTATTGGCAATCAAATGAGGCACCCCGTATCAAGTTGTCTGTGGTTTAAAATTGGCGCGGTTTTTATGATTTAGTAACACTTGAAACAATCTCTCTACCGGGCTCAACTCGTCATTCCCAAGTAAGGTTCCACCGTGAGATGCATGAGAAAATGCACCGGTGTTCTGTGCCGTTGTTTCAAAGCGCATGCGTCCCGATACTTGGTATTAGGTTGTAGGAATATGTATTTAATATTCACGGTGGTGTTACCTGTATTTATATTTATCCATTGTAAACCTTCGCGTGGGAAATCTGCTTAGTTTACGCAGCCCCTGCGTGACGGACTTTTTTTTATCAGTCATTTATTATCATTTCACAACCAGGACATACTTTTATTAATAGTTTACAACTTTAACTTACAACGCCGTAAATTAAACGTAGAGTGTTAGTTATATTTTCCATTTTTAAAACACTTAAAAATGGATCAAAGATATTTTAGTTTCTGAAGTAATTATGTCTTGAACTGGATCAATGTAACGATGAAGCAGTGACATCGGATGGTGGCTGTTATGTTATGGGAGCCGGGGTGCCTGGTCATCGATCATGCATGCTCTAGAATATGAGCCTATGGTAATTACCTATTACCATGATCTGCTTAGAGCCATTATCCAGCCAACTGTCTTTAATAACCTAGATTGAATATGATGTTGCTTTCTTGATAATCGTTAGTAAATGAAACCAGTATGAAGATTAAATTTCTAGTGCTTGAATTATATAATAGGTTATTGGAGCTTAATTTCTTTGCCTATGAGCTAGTACCGCTTCATAAGCAAACACTTGTTCATATATTTGGTTGGAATATATGCAATGCTTAGAGAAAAATGAAAGAAAAAATAATAAATTCTAATATATCGATGAATGGAATTTGAATCAAAAAAGTACTCCAAAATAGATTGGCCCAAAAAAAGTCCGTCACGCAGGTGCTAACTAAGCAGATTGCCCTCGTGAAGTTTCAATATATTTATACTTTTTAGGCATAAACGGCTGAACCGAATTTTATGAAACTTGGTATGTATATTACTACTAGCCCAACTTAGACTTGAGGCTATACTAATATTCTTTGAGACGAACAGGAGTGAGAGTTATAAGGGAGGCCTGAAATTAAAAATAGCAATATCTCGTTTCCTATCGGTTTTTCTTCAAATACGCACATATCAAAAGGTGGTTATGAGATAGGCCTGAAATGAACAATTGGGATATTACGTTACCCTAAAGTTTTTCAACAGATGCATGTAACATACGATGCTTATTGTGTTATTTAGAGTAACTTTTGTTATATACACTTTTTTTTATACAGAATTATTAACGAGATATATGCTAAAACCTATAGCGAGAGTCAACAATTTCATTTGGCACAAACGACTAAACTGAACTCAATAAAACTCGGTATGTGTATTAGCACTAACGGCTTCATTATAATAAGCCATACCAACATTTCTAGGGACGGGCAGGAGTGGGGGTTGTTAGGGAGGCCTGAAATTAAAAATAGGGGTATTTCGTTTTCTATTGGTTTTCTGGAAATATGCACATGATAAAAGTAGTTTATCTTTTTATTTGAAATAACTTTTGTTATATTCACTTTTGACTTATAACAAAGTATAAACGAGATATACACTAAAACTAAAGCCACACAATTTCGTTGGGCACTAACCATTGCACCGAACTCAACTAAGCTCGGTATGTAAATTAGCGTTAATTCTTCCATGGCTATAAGCTGTATTAAAATTGTTAGGTCCTAACGGGAGTGGGGGTTATGAGTGAGGCCTGATATGAAAAATTTCTATATTACGTTACCCTATGGATTTTCAACAGATGCACGTAACATACGTTGCTTATTGTGTTATTTAAAGTAACTTTTGTTAAATATACTTTTTTCGTATACCGAATTATTAAAGAGATATACGCTAAAATCTATAGCGGAAATAAACAATTTTATTGGGTGCAAAAAGAACCTAATTAAACAAAACTTGGTAAGTGAATTAGCGTCCACTCCTCCCTGAAAATTAGCTGTTAGCATTTGTAAGGACTAAAAGTGGGTGGGGGGGGGGGAGGTTATCCTAGAAGCCTGTTATCTCATGCACATTACAGAAGGTTTTTAGTTTGTTATTTTAAATAACTTTTATTTAAGTCCCCTACAGTTACCTGGCACCTATGCAAAAATAGTAGGCCTAGACGGGAAGTATAATTGTACACATTGAAGCATTGCTTTAAAAATACTCTCAATATTCTGGCTCTAATGATTTCCCGAGCGAAGCCTTACCTTAGCTATAATAGATAAATCTACATACTGGTAATACTACACCACCTATTAGAATACTTATTACAAAGAAATAGTTACTTGTCTCTAACAAATATACCAAAATCTTTGCCTCAAAACCCCCATGGAAGGGCGTGCCCCTGGGCAAGACATCAGCTTAATGCTTCCTGCCGTATTGCATTGGAATTATGTAGTAAAAAGGCCTTCTTTATTCAAGTAGCCAATGAATTGCCTCGCGATGCTGAATGTGCACAAGGGAACCATATATTTGTCCCACCTGAAAGCACATTAACTGCAGTATTGTAACTAAACTGCAATCCTCGCCCGTCGGACTAGAATGGTGGCTCGTTATCCATCAAACAACCCCCACAATTAAGAACTGTTTGTGATTTTAGAAGATTTCCCTTAAGGGAAATAAGTTATTGAGGTGTCAGTATAACCTCCGGTGTAAGTATAAAACAATCAGCTATTAAGGCTGTACTCATAACGCAATTTTCGAAAAATGCCCATCGATCCTACCCAGGAGATGACGAAAATGAGGTGCGTTCAAAATTATATTATCTAAATTTGTAAAGAAACAACCCCTTGGGAAAGAGTTTGGAAGACTCAAAAAGCGTTGGGGATAAAATTAATGTTTTTGTCAAGAAATTATTATTTTTCTGCACTGGAATGGCTCAATAAACTTTGATATATATATATATATATATATATATATATATATATATATATATATATATCAACGTCTATTGAGCCATTCCAGTGCAGAGCCGACATTGTTACCATTTAAAGAAAATAAGATAAGCGTATAATTATTGATCCAACTGTTCGCTTCGAAAAAAGTATTAAAAAAAAAAAAAAAAAAAAAAAAAAAACAAGCAGAAGTAAATTCAGAAAAAAATAGGCAACTACATCCAATGCTGTCCATATTTTAAAGAGAAATACAATGTAGAAAATTGGACAGTTAAAGGGTTACTGTTTGGATCAAGAGGAGTTATGCCCAAGTCGAATGCAGAATATTCTCAGGACCTTGACATAAAGACTGAAGAAATAAGAAAAATGTCAACCAATATTCTAAAAGCGTCCACCAGAATTGTTAATTTCCATTTATACCATAATAAAGTTTAACATAAGCTGCTCCCTTAGCATCATTGTCAACAGAAAGGATATTTATATTATATTAACTAAATTGGAAATAATTACGTTAATGTAGGTAGGATGAAAAAAGATGACCTACTGGCACACTGTCACACGGCACTGACGATGATGCACAGCATCGAAAGCGCTCTGCCGCTTTAATAAATTGTTATAGTGGAAGGGTAGCCAATTTTTTCATCCTACCTACTTTAGAAGTCACTTCCACCTGCCAGAATACCAACTAAGAATAATTACGTTAAATAAGGCAGGTAAGGAGACGGACTTTGGGGAAGATTATTTGATCGTTCATTATTGTTGATATTAATTTGATAGTTCATTTGTATAAATATACCAGTAATTGTTTTTGAAATTTGTATACATGCCATGCTGGAATTTGAAGAATTAATGCCTCTATTATTTTTTTTAATCATCTAGACATATTCTCATTTAATTCTTCTTTGCAGGTGAGTAAGTAGTCTTAACGCTGCCAAGTAATTAACTATTTGCTTGAGTGACGAACCGACTCTAATTAGGAGAATTCCCTTCTAACTAGTCAGCGCTTCAACTTGTCTATTCTCTACCAAGATATACAGGTATGAATGATATGCAATATTTTAATTCCTTGACTCAGCAATGTTTATTGTCTTTTTACAAGTCTATATTGTTACCATTTTTCAAAAATACTTTATTATATATTGCTTAGGCCTCTAGAATTCTTAACACTTTTACCGAAACACCGGTCTGAGAGGCCGGTAGAGATTTTCATATTTCATGTATTGGTAGACCTGCTAATATTGGTGGGCTCTCCACCTCATTAGCTGTGAGTCTTTCCTTCCTCTACACACAGAAAGTGTTTTGGGTTAGTTTGTCAACGGCATTCAACCTTGACTAGCTATTGCTCGTTTTGCTCCGGTCTCGTGTACCTCTTGTTTCGGTTAACAGCCTATGTATTGCTGTTCTAAGATACGGGGTAATTCAGTTTACATATGTCGTGATGTGGTGTACCTTTCATTATAGCTTGTAACACTGTTTGATTGTATTCTTTTCTTGTGTGTTTTACATAGTATATGATTTGCTACGGAGCCTTCAACGAGCCATGGACCAATAAAACGCTCATCGTCACGATCTATATATCGTACGGATGACAGTGATTTCAATGAAAGGGTTAAAATTGACAATAATAGATTAAATTTGATACAAGTTATTCAAACAATAAATAAAAATAACGAATTTGTTGATGGGAATTACTATTAACCCTTCCCGGTCTGTGCGACCGGATGATTCGGTTTACGTCACGGAATTCATGTTTCGGTAAGAGTGTTAAATATAAATAAATGTTAATTTATATGTTTGCTTAAATAAGTAAAAGTGTCACGCAGGGGCTGCGTAAACTAAGCAGACCTCCCAAGCGAAGGTTTACAATAGATAAATATACATACAGGTAACACCACCGCAAGTATTAAGTGAATAAATACAAACGGAAATGAGAAATATTTCAGTAATAACTCTACAACGGAAAGCGTCTGAATTGTAAACAAACAAGCCAACCTGAATTCTAGACCGGAATGAAAAACCATTAATGAAATATATCTGAATATAAAACAATAATTTTATTGGAAACTATTTACTATAGCTAATGCTGTAATTTGTAATGAAACAGAATAATTTTAAACTCAATTACTCAATTACAACAGAACGTATTTGCACATATCTCACGGAGTAAAAGTTCAATGAAAACAATATTCCTTATTTAACCTTGTAATAAAGTGGTTCATGATATAACAGCTTATTATTAATATAAAATGAGTAGAGGTGGGGTTTACTGAAAGCGGAAAACTATAAAATCCAAATATCTCAGTTAATATTCATGATACAGAATATATGTATAGACCAACATTTATAGATCATTTAATTTGCAATAAGATGGATTCTATACTATTTTTCGATCCAACGTAAAGTAACGGAGATATTTCGAATTTTCAAAATTCTCTCCCACTGGTCCGATTTCACCCATTAACAAACTTGACCTTTATTTTTACATAAAATGATTAGATATTGAGTTTGGTAACTATCAAACAAAATTTGCGACCGCTAGAGCGTTAACAGGCAAATGTATATATCTACCTATCTACACACACACACACACACACACACACATATATAATTTTGAACGGACCTCATTTTCGTCATCTCCTGGAAAGGATCGATGGACATTTGAAGAAATTTTTCAATATCTGATTTCCCTCATGGGAAATCTGCTAAAATTACATAACTCTGAGAAACTGATATAATTTTTAAGAAGTCGCGATCATCGCGTTCGATAATAATGGTAAAACAAGTACAATACTCCCTGGTGACTTTGGTCAAAAAAAAATTATGAGTCTTTGAGGATAAAATAGGTCACGATTTTTTTTTCTCTTGCAGAAAATAAGATTACTCACCTTCAACATATTCAAATCAAGTTTATTCACATTTAGGATGACCGGTAATAGAGTTTAGCAAAGAGAATGCCGTGGGTCCAAATGTATTTAGTAATTTTTTGCAACGAAAAAAATGCCGACACCTAGCAAGAATAAATAAATAAATAATTTAAAAGAGTAAGGGTTGAATCTGCCACTGAAAACCTTTATTACTCATTTCTACACTTGTTGATCCAAAAATATCTACTCCTCTTGAATATTGAGTGATCCATTTGCATAAACCTATCTTCTAACAAGTATATTAATGAGCTTTAAAGTTTTTTAAGGAAAATGAGTAGAAGTATATGAATAATCTATTAAAAATAATTAATTAAACTCATTGTGTAGTTAAAGTGTGTCTAACTTTAATGAAACTGTTTGCATGTATGAAAAGTTTTAAGGTTAATTTATAATGCAAACCATTGGGTGATGGATAAACACTGATGGCTCATTCCCAGCAACTTTTCATTTCACACAAGCCATTAAATATTTTCCCTCATACTGTACAACATTTAAAATTTTAATTCAACACATAGTAGAAAGAACAAATCCACTTTTAAAAAATTTATTTTTTAAGAGAAATTATTTATCATATGACAGAGGAAATTCTTGTTTTTTATTGCAGCAGAGAACTACATTTTTATATATCAAATTTGCATAGTATTGAGTTGAAATGAACGCAAGTTTGAGGGTCGGCTGCTTTAGTGTTTACAGAAGGTAAATATCACAAAAAAAGAAATTGATTAAACATTTTCCACAAAACCTTCAAAACCATATTGTGACAATATCAAATTAGGCAAAGTAAAACATACAAATTTCATGCAAGGTACAGTTAATACTTTACAAGGGGCGTGAGTTCGTGGGAGGAGAGTATATGAGGGCGTTAGCCTGGGCATTTCATAACCTCCAGAGCGTATATTACCTTGTATTTTCGAGATTAAATTAAAAAAAATTTTCTTTTCTGAAATGATAAAAAGCGGATAAGAGATGATGTGTAATTTTTATCAGTTTAGAAAAAAATAATAAAAATAAAAAAGGAATTTAAATATATTTATCTCAATGCTTCAAAACTTCATCATCTCCAATAGGGGGGGGGGTGATATTCGGAGGAGTGGTCAAACTTAAGTCGTCAATATCTTAGTCATTTGGCTATTGAATTCATAAATATATTTTACAAACGAGCATTCTTGGATTTATTATAAAATAGGGGTCGACGATAAAATAAAGCCTGTAAGCTCCGTTTCCACATTTTTGCCCCCGATTTACGGGTAGCACGAGTTTTGCTGAAGTGACCATCAATTAACGATCAATAATTACTATGTGCAAATGTAGGTCTGACTTGCTGAATATATACATGGCAAAAAAATGCAAGGATTGTAAAAAATGGACAGACGGACAAATAGGGACTTTTATTAGTTTTCACAAATGTAATGGACTCCCAGAAATTAAAATTGCTATTTCCTTCCAATCGAGCAATATAATTTGCCCATAAATGTAGATTTACTCAGTTAGTACATTTGTTTAACTGATTTCCCTTAAGGGAAATAAGCTATTGAGGTCGTACTCATGACGCGATTTGTGAAAAATTTCCTCAAATGTCCATTGATCCAAGTCTTATGTGCCCAATAAAATCGTTGACCCCCGCTATGGTTTTTAACGTATATCTTGTTTATACTTCGTTGTACGATAAAAGTGTACACAACGAAAAATAATCTAAATAACAAAGTAAACAACTTTTGTTAAATGCATGTTTCAGGCTTCTCTTATAACCCCCAAATCTGTTCGAGACAATCAATGAGCAATATAATTTGCCCATAAATGGAGCTTCATTGAGCTAGTACATTTGTTTAACTGATTTCCCTTAAATAAAATTGTTCACGCCCGCTATAGTTTTTAGAGTATATGTTGTTTCTACATCGGTATTTGTCGAAAGCGCATATGTACACAAATGTTACTCTGAATAACAAGATAAACAACTTGTTATGTGCATAGTAGCCAAAAAACCAAGAGGAAACGAAATATAGCTATTTTTAATTTCAGGCCTCCTTTATAACCCCCACTCCTGTTCGTCTCAGAGAATAGTAGTATAGCGTATAGTCTAGGTTAAGTCAGTAGTAATATACGTACCAAGTTTCATAAAATTCGGTTTAGTAGTTTTGGCGTGAAAAAGTTACATACAAAAAAACAAACAAACAGACACCAAAGCCACAAATTGCAGATATCGTGTCTATTGTATGTGAAACAAAAAAGTATAGGGAAATGTTGAGAAAAAAAAACAATCTACATAAACGTTACTTATACACACACACACCCACACACACCCACACACACACACACACACACACACACACACACACACACACACACACACACACACACACACACACACACACACACACACACACACCATATATATATATATATATATATATATATATATATATACACATACAAATATAGATATGCATATCAAAAATTACAGCAGGTATTTGTGATAATCAAAGGGGTGGGGGTATTATTGAAAGAAGATCCCAGGGGATATAGTGAGGAGGAGCAGTGTGCATTCCGATTAAATCGAAAGATGACAAAACTAATATTTGGATTAAGGGCAATTAGTTAGCACCTTATTGATATAACATGAGAATAGTGTGTTGACTTTACTAAGAAATCTCATCAGTTTACAAGAAAAAAAAGTCCGTCACGCAGGGGCTCCGAAAACTAAGCGGATTTCCCATGTGAAGTTTTACAATAGAGAAATCTGCATACTGGTAACACAACACCACCAAACGGTAATGAGAAATCTTTCAGTTAATTAAAATAAATTCCCAACTGAAACGGCTTCTGAATTGTAAGAATAATTTATATTTTAATAACTCAAATTTTAGTAGTCCAAGAACTAAAGAAGGCGGGGGGGGGGCGGATGAACAGAACGTATTTGCATAAATCTCACAAAGTAACTAAGGAAAGGTAAGGCTAGAAACGACAGGTAAGCTCAAAAGTAGCTTCCACCTGAGCCGAGTAGTTACGGAAACGGCCGACCTAGTCCGAACTATACCCGACGTAACAGACTTCATAAAAATGCAAATATCTCGGTTAATATTCAAGATAGAGAATAAATGTATAGAACAATATCTATAGTAAGTTTAATATTCAATAAGATTGGCTCTATACAATTGTTCGATCCGATGCATAATAACGGAGATATTTTGAATTTTCGAAAATCCCCCCCTCTAACCCCCCCCCCTCCCTCTAGTCTGATTTCAGCCATTAACGAGCTTGATCTGTCTTTTTACATAAAACGGTTAAATATCGAGTTTGGTAACGATCAAACAAAAATTGCGACCGCTAGAGCGTTAACAGACAAATATATGTATATAATTTTGAACGGACCTCATTTTCATCATCTCCTGGGTAGGATTGATGGAGAAACCTCTAAACCTATTCACGAGGGACGAATAGTTACGGAAACGGTCGCCGACTCTTGCCGACCACACGCAGAATACAAATGCAAATATCTCGGTTAATATTCAAGATAGAGAATAAATGTATATGACAATATTTATAGTAAATTTAATTTGTAATAAGATTCTGTACAATTTTTCGATCCGACGAATAGTAACGGAGATATTTCGAATTTTAGAAAATCCTCTCTTCTAAACCCCCCCTCCCCGAGGTCCGATTTCAGCCGGTAACGAACTTGATCTTTCGTTTTACATAAAACGACTAAATATCGAGATTGGTAACGATCAAACAAAAATTGCGACCGCTAGAGCGGTAACAGACATATATATGTATATATATATATATATATATATATATATATATATATATATATATATATATACAGTTTTGAACGGACCTCATTTTCGTCATCTACTAGGTAGGATCGATGGACATTTGAAGAAAAATTTCGAATATTCCGTCATGAGTACAACCTCAATAGCTGATTTCCCTTAAGGGAAATCTGCTAAAAGGTATATCGAGAAGTTCATCTCAATCTCTATCAATAACATTTTAGAAGTCCAAGAATTTAAGACGGGGGGGGGGTCAAACGAACATATGTGCTTGTATCTCGTATAATAAAGGTCTCAGGAAAACAATATTTGGCATTTAAACTTCGAATAATGTGGTTTATTATATAACAGAGTATGGTTTATGCAACACGGGTAGATGTGGGGGTTACTGAAGGCTGAAAACTGAAAAATTCAAATATCTCGGTTGAAATTCAAGATAGAGAATAAATGTATATAACAGTATTTATAGTAAATTTAATTTGCAATACGATTGCTACTATACAATTGTTCAATCCGACGTATAGTAACGGACGTATTTCGATTTTTCGAAATGCTTCCCCTATAAACCCCCCCCCCTCCCATTCGTCCGATATCAGCCATTAACAAACTTTATCTTTCTGTTTACATAAAACGACTAAATACCGAGTTTGGTAATGATTAAACAATAATTGCGACCGCTAGAGCGGTAACAGACATATATATGTATATAATTTTGAACGGACCTCATTTTCATCATCTCCTGGGTAGGATTGATGGACATTTGAAGAGATTTTTCGAAAATCGCGTCATGAGTACGACCTCAATAGCTGATTTCCCTTAAGGGAAATCTGCTAAAAACAACTTACAGGCAGATATGGGTCAGAAGACAGTTTTCAAGAGACTCTGAAAGAGCATTCTTAGCTTCAACCGAATCAGTAACCACATCTGTGGATTGTACCTATTTATCTTATTGAAAATTTTAGGGCAACGTTAAATATTAAAGGAAATAATCCTCTTGTCTTAAGCCAGTGGTGACCTCAAAGCCAACAAAGGTGCCAACTCTGGTTTCACTCTTGCAATAAGTTCCTTCCAGACTCATTCTCGCCTATCAGCTAAGCTTAGTAGGTATTAGCACTCTTTGAATAATAAAAAGTCCGTCACGCAGGGGCTGCGTAAACTAAGCAGATTTCCCTCGTGAAGTTTTACAATAGAGAAATCTGCCTAATAACAACTGTAGTAGTAAGAAACCTCTAAACCTATTCACGAGGGACGAATAGTTACGGAAACGGTCGCCGACTCTTGCCGACCACACGCAGAATACAAATCCAAATATCTCGGTTAATATTCAAGATAGAGAATAAATGTATATGACAATATTTATAGTAAATTTAATTTGTAATAAGATTTTGTACAATTTTTCGATCCGACGAATAGTAACGGAGATATTTCGAATTTTCGAAAATCCTCCCTTCTAAACCCCCCCCCCCCTCCTACTGGTCCGATTTCAGCCGTTAACGAACTTGATCTTTCTTTTTACATAAAACGACTAAATATCGAGTTTGATAACGATTAAACAAAAATTGCGACCGCTAGAGCGGTAACAGACAAATATATATATATATATATATATATATATATATATATATATATATATATATATATATATACAGTTTTGAACGGACCTCATTTTCGTCATCTACTAGGTAGGATCGATGGACATTTGAAGAAAAATTTCGAATATTCCGTCATGAGTACAACCTCAATAGCTGATTTCCCTTAAGGGAAATCTGCTAAAAGGTATATCGAGAAGTTCATCACTTTAGGTAAGACGAACGTAATTATTTTGTTTACATTCTCTTGTCTCTTGAAACGAAGCAATACCCATATTCAGTATTTTTTTGTCGTTGTTTTTACACCCCTTACAACCGGGATTACTCATCTTTCTTTTCTTGTATATATATATATATATATATATATATATAATCAATCTCAGAATATTTTCCCCACTCACATGAATGAACACAGCTAATAAAAACTCTTAAAGCTCTTGTTTACCATTCTAATTCTAATATACTATTGCCCTGCTGCCTACGCCAATTAATATCAGAGCTGGATAATTATAAATATTTTTTTAAATTTCGAAGGAGTAAGTTCCTTAATTAAAACAGCCCTAGAGCGTTGAACTCATTATGGTAAAATACCCCCTTTTCGTTTCTAAATTGCTTATAAACATCCAATTAGAAAGAGTATTTTTCTTTTAAATTTCCTTTTATAATTAGAAATATCCGAGTAGGCTGCTCAATGTTTACCAACTAGTTAGTTCTGTAACTTCTACTTGATCGGAACCATACTCTATTTTCTCATGTTTCATACAAAACTAAAGATAACATTTATTAATAGCTGAAATAAAACCAGGAGAAGAGGGCGTTGGAGGTAAAAAGGTGCTCAGGTTAACCATGTGAGTCAAAGCGTAGGATTAATCTCACATGATAAACCTAGAGTTCGATTCCCGCCAGGGCAAATAGGAATTTATTTAGTGAAGAACTCATTAAGTAAAATCCTTAGTCCCACCCTGGCTAGAAAAGGATGGTAACCTGTAGATAACCCGTCCCAATTAGACATAGTAGCAAAAAGTGGACGTTAATATATATATATATATATATATATATATATATATATATATATATATAATTGTGCTGATGTTTTCGACCAGGTTGTATTTATATGTGGTGTGTTGTTCTTTTCGGAGCTTTGGTCCGAAAAAAAAAACAAAAAAAAATAACAAACTGGGAAATAAAAACTCTGCAAATAAAACAACAATAATAATAATGAATGGGTAATCAATCTCACTCCCACGATCATACCCCCCAATATACAACAAACTTTAAGTCTAGACCCCTAAGTGGCCCTACCATACACACACAAAGACTTACCACTAATGGACATACTATCCGACATTGACTATATAACACACGACATCAATGATAACCACACAAAAAACACAATCATAGCAAAATGCACTAACATCATAACAAACTACAACAATAAACTCAAAAACACAAAAAAACAAGACCCCCTAAACAACCACATCAATAAAACAAAACAATTCCTACACAACAACAAACACTTGCTTATACTAAAATCAGACAAAAGCAATCACACGGTTGTCATGGACAAACACGAATACAACACCAAAATATTAGAGTTACTTACAGACAAAAACACATACAAACAAGTCAAAAGAGACCCCACCTCTACATTAGAGGGAAAAAAATAAATTAATACTCAAATTACATAAAGATAAAAAAAATAGACACAATCACAAAAAACAAACTAACAAAATACAACAGCACAGCCCCTCAGAATTTATGGCTCAGTCAAAACCCACAAAGCTAACAACCCCCTCAGACCAGTAGTCAGCTTCAACAACAGCCCCACATACCACACATCCAAATACCTCACAGACTTAATCAAACCACTAATAGACGATCCTTACACCATCAAAGACTCCTTCCAATTTTAACAATGAAATAAAAAACCAAAAACATACCAGACAACTATATACTCATATCTCTAGATGTGAAATCACTATTCACTAATATCCCAAACAACATTGTCAAACAATTACTAGTCGACAAATGGGACAAACCAAAAAGACAATACAAATATATCAACCACAGACTTCATAAGCCTATTAAATCTATGCCTAGATTGCGGATACCCTCCAGTATGAAGAAAAGTACTACAAAATCATAGATGGACTCCCCATGGGATCAGCCACTATTACAGCGGACTTATCAACCGGACCTCATAAACAAAACACTCACACAACTACCATATGACTATTCCATTCATCTACCGATACATAGATGACCTTATACCTTACCATACCTTCCACAGAAAACTACTAATATCCTCACTCACTTCAACGCATACCACCACAACTTCCAATTTACAATAGAACTAGAAAACAACAAAACACTACCATTTTTTAGACACCATCACTCTAAGGAAACCCAATGGCCACCATAGCAGTCAATTGGTGGACCAAACCACACAAAACAGACAGACATATAGACTACAACTCACACCACCCAATAAAAACAAAAAATCAACACAGCACAAGCACTCATACACAGAGCACTCAAACTGAGCGACCCACCGTACCACAAAGGAAACATAAAAGTAGTAAAAAACATACTTAGACACAACAATTACCCCAAACAAACTTATCAACCGCATCATTACACAACACAAACAAAACAGACAAACAAACACACAGCATAACACAAAACACCAATAACATCAACCAACTCAGATTCCACTCTATCACATATGTCAGAGGCCTATCTGAAAAATTAGCTAATGTAATGACCAACCACAACATAAAAATCAGCTTCAAAAACAAAAAAAACAGTACACAAAATAATATACTCAAAACTTAAAGCAAAAAAAACCCCCCAAACAAAAAGAGCAATGTCATTTACAAGATACCATGCAAAAACTGCAACACATTATACATTGGAGAAACCAGCCAATACATCACCAACAGAATAACAGGCCACAAATCTGATATAAAAATTTAACAAACTAAACAGTGCATTGGCCCAAACATAGCATCAACAATGACCACCACTTCAACTACAACGAAAACACAAATACTAGACATAGAAACCCAACAAATCCAAAAGAATGTTTAAGGAAATGCTAGACATAGCCCAACACAAAAACACATGCAACAAAAAGACAGACATTGACAAACTCAGCCACCATATACTGCAACATAATACCATAAATACACACTCAACACTATACAATAATTCATATCCATACATAACATATATTCACATACATAACAACTCGAGCACCCCATAACACCACCACATTATATATAATACCCATATCATTATTATTATAAATGTGTGTGTGTATATATATATATATATATATATATATATATATCTATATATATATATATAAAACACTGTAAACAGCTGTAACATATTATAATTTAATAGATGTAATACATCAAGAAGGTGGCTCTAATAAAAATATAACTACAAACAGCAATAATAACTGTAAACATAATAGAATAATAATACTGTAAATACACAATAGAATAATAATACTGTAGAAACATAACAGAATAATAATACTGTAAATACATAATAGAATAACCATACTGTAGATACATAATAGAATAATAATAATGCAACATAAGAATAGCTTTAATATAGGCATAACAATGATTTTAGTAACACACAGGAATGGTTGTTATAAACATAATAAATATAAGAATAAGAATAGCAACATAAATACAACATAGGAATAACTTTAACATAACACAACAATAATTATAATTTAAAATAACATGACAATGATTGTAATAATGCATAGCAATAATTACTGTAAAATAATATAAGTTGCAATAACATAGTGGTAAGTGGCAATAACATAGATTTAACACAACATAGCAATAATTAAAATAGTGCATAGCAATAACCATTGTAAAATAATATAAGAACCACAGTAAAACAATTATAATATAGTTTAACAAACAAATACACCATACTATAAATATATAAAACATACAAAAGGCTGTGACCCTGCTATGTAAACAAAACAAGGAAGGTTACTATAACTCTAGTCATAGTGCAATAAGAATGTATACTAGTCTGTAAATATATTTAGTCTTGGTAAGTAATAATAAGGAAAACACACCTTTTATAACAATGTATAACACCAATGTGCAATATTATAATGTAGTACATGTAATTTTTACAGCCCTGAGGAAGAGAACATAAAAATTCTCGAAATATTGGCATAAACTAAGATTCATTTCACCAACAGTGACAAACCCCCCGACAAGAACCACACACCACATATATATATATATATATATATATATATATATATATATATATATATATATATATATATTGTCTGTTGACGCTCTAATAGTCGCAATTTTGGTTTGAACGTTACTGATATGGATATTTAATTGTATTGTTGATGATAGGAGAATACAAGAAGGTACGAATAACTCTCTCAATACTTGAGTTACGAAATAATTCATAGAACAACAATTGTAGGAGATCAGTAGTGTAACAAGGTTGGTTCTATAACATTTAACGATCCGACTCATAATAACGGATACCCCCCCCCTCTCTTTTTATTAGCAGATTTCCCTAGAGGGAAATCAGCTATTGAGGTCGTACTCATGATGCGATTTTCGAAAAATTTCTTCAAATGTCCATCAATCCTACCCATGAAATGACGAAAATGAGGTCCGTTCAAAACTATATATATATGTATATATATATTTGTCTGTTAACACTCTAGCGGTCGAAACTTTTGTTTAATCGTCACCAAACTCGGTATTTAATCGTTTTATGTAACAATAAAGATCAAGTTCGTTAACGACTGAAATCGGACCAGTGGGAGGGGGGGGGGTGTTTAGAGGAAGAGATTTTTGAAAATTCGACGTATCTCCGTTACTGTACGTCGGATCGAAAAATTGTTTAGAACTAATCGTATTGCAAATTAAGTTTCCTATAAATATTGCTTTATATTTTTTTTTATTCTCTATCTTGAATATTAACCGAGATATTTGCGTTTTTATTAAGTGTAACGGACGAGCTATGGTTCCCGCCGAAAGCTAGTTCGGTCGTTTCCGTTACTATTCGGCACTCCTATGGAGATTTCTCTATTGTATAACTTTACGTGGGAAATCTGCTTAGTTTACGCAGCCCCTGCGTGACGGACTTTTAAATAATAATGCAGGACTACTGAATTAACCATGTCTAATGCAGATTTTCCTTAAATCAAATTTCGATAAGTACTTAAATAATAGATTTGAATATGTAAATCATCTTAATGGAATACATAAATAAAAAAATGATTTGCCTTGGAATTGAGAGGAGCTGTCATCCTGCTGTTTCGTGCCAGATCACGGACCGTTTTACAAACGTCCCCGAGCTCACATTATTTTCCCTCTCAAGAGAGTCGTGACGTGGAGTTTTGAGTTTGAGGTGGCAGAGTAGAAAGGGCGTGCATGCCAAAAGGACATTCTGCCAGTACGTGAGCTCGAGTTTCTGCTCCTACATCACATGTGTCAACTCAACTCCTCCATCTATTCTCGCTAACGGAAAATTGTGTAATTTGCATTTATTTGACATGTAACAATTTATTTATTCTAAACCAGTTGCATTAGATTACCGTATGAGACATTTAAAAAGTCCTTCACGCGCAGGGGCTGCATAAACTAAGCGGTTTTCGCACGTGCATTTTGAGAATAGAGAAATCGTCATACTGTTAACACCACCGTGAGTAAATACAAACGGTAATGAGAAATCTATCAGTTCATTTTAATAAGCTCGTAATGGAAACGACTTCAGATTTATATTCAAATAGGTCTGCCAACCACTCAGGGCTGAACAGATAGATAGACGTATTCTTCAAAGGAAAGAAAAACAATTACTGATATATATCTGAATATAACATATTAACTTTATTGCATGCTATTTACTATATCTAATTTATAATGAATCAGAAAGAATAATTTATAGTTTAATTACTCAAATTTTAATTATTCAGATTCAATATTTTTCAGATTTTTTTTCTTTTTGTTTCTTGGGCATTTATTTAATATTCCCAAGAAACAAAAAGTAAAAAAAAATCTTGGGCATTTATTTAATATTATAAGAATTTATTTAGTGACGAACTCATTAAATAAAATCCTTAGGCCCACCCTGGCTAGAAAAGGGTGGTAACCTGTAGATAACCCACCCCAATTAGCCATAGTAGCCCAAAGTGGGCGTTAATAAATAAATACAAATGTAATATTAATGAATAAATAAAAGTTTTTTTTTTTTTAATTATTGGCATTTAAGTCTTAACGTGTTCCATATATTTAAAGAAAATTCGAATGCTTTTTGTCATAAATATAATAGGTATAAGGAAATATTTAATATTATACAAGAAATACATTACTATTATTTGTATACATACGTGTATAACAATTATCAGTAATAACGCGGATATTTTGGAAATATTTTTAATCGGTTATATTTAGCATTACCTGTTTATTTGTAATTATTTTATTTTACAAGTAGTAAAGATATTAAAAATGTTCTAGCTCTAGACATAAAAATATTCTTTAACAGTTTTATACTTTAGAGCTATATTTTCATTATGCTTGGCCTCGGATCACTGACTTTTATTTTTACCATCAAGTTAAAAATTTTATTGGTGTTGAAGAATAGAATGGATTTCAATAAAATCCTCTGTAGATGATATTTAGCGATTCTTTTGAATCAAATACCTGCATTTTTGGAGACGCTTGATGGAATTTGTAATTTGATGGAAAAAAAATAGTAGTCGCTCCCGGTGAGATTCGATCTCGAGATCTTGTAGTTACAAAATTGGAACGGTACTCACTGAGCCACCAAAACACTTTGAAAAATATGCCTTAGACCTCAATACTTTCATGCAATATTTTAACATATTTTTTAGATGACCATTTTTTTTTTTTATGACATAAACAAACAACCTGATAGCACAGATGACTAACCTTTCCCTTGTCCCTTGCTTATTCTGAATATTTTCTCGAAAAAATGTGGACTTCCGAAATATGGGAAACTTGGATCATTTATGGAAACTGAACCTGAATAATAATTAGAATGTGCAAACGGTATATTTAAGAGAAATGTGTTCTCTCGCTTTAACGGAATCTGTTCTTCATTAGGTTCTATACACTAAAAAAATTTCGTTCAAATCTGTTGGGGAAAGGCCGTGCACTCCCCTTGTAAGATCATTCCTATCACGATAAATGTAGCAGTCTAAGGTTATTGGATTGAACTGAATAGAAGGCCATCCCATTAGGAAGAGCGGTAGGTTGTCCCGGTGAAGCAGGGAAGGCATCTAATGACCATTTGCCCTGAGAGCGATCAGGCAACACGAGCCATGGAGAAGAGAGAGCCAGCCAGTGGGGGAGTGGATTGGAGAGCTGGAATCGGGGAGGAAAGGATCGAAGAATGGACGAGGATTAGTAGCGATCGCATTAGCTATTCTCTCCCAAATAAATATTCTATCTTCCCGTTATCTGGAGAAGAAGAGGAGCACTCACTGCTTTAATGATTCCACTATCCTAGCTCAATATCTTACCCTCACTACATTCTCCACCCAACATACATCATTCCCTCCTGCTCTTTTAAGTCTGTCGACCCAATTCTTTATACACGAGGCCATCTACTACTATACCCATGTACTACATATAACTATATATATCATCTTATATTATCAGCCAAAAAAAAGGATCTTAAGGTTTCACTAAACCCTCTTTATTATTTTTAACAGGCAAACGTTTCCCTCTCCTGGACTTTTACAATGCTTAAACACACAGCGTAAATTTAAATTATTAATTATTTTCTCTAATGCCTTAAGAAATCTTCAATTTTCCTAGAACTAAGAGTACTAACCAGTAATTTAAAATTCTTCTCCTAAGTAAATAGAATAGAAAAAAATCCGTCAAATAGGCGCTGCGTAAACTAATTTCTTCGTGGTTTTGCAATAGACAAATCTACCTACTGGTAACACTTAACAACACCGTGAATATTATTTAAATAAATGCAAACGTTAATGAGAAATCATTCAGTCAATTTTAATAACCTCCTAACGGAAATCGTCTGAATTGTAAACAAATAGGTCAGCCAACCTCTAAAGGCTGAACAGATAGAAGCATTCTTCATTGGAAAGAAAAACAATAACTGAAACATATCAGAATATAACATATTAATTTTATTGAAAACTATTTACTACATCTAGTACTGTAATTTATAATGAATCAGAATAATTTTTATCTCAATCAATCAAATTTTAGTAGTCCAAAAATTTAAGACGGGGGAGGAGAACATATTGCGTGTATCTCGTATAATAAAGGTCTCTGGGAAACAATATTTGGTATTTAAGCTTCGAATAATGTGGTTTATTATATAACAGAGTATTGTTTATGTCACACTAGTAAAAGTAGGGGTTTACTCAAGGCTGAAAGCTGGAAAATGCAAATATCTTGGTTAATATTCAAGATACAGAATAAATGAATATAACAAGATTCATAGTACATTTAATTTACAATAAGATTCATTCTATATTCTTATAGTAACGGAGATATTTCGAATTTTCTAAATTCCCCCCCTTTAAACCCCTCCTCCCCCTGGTCTGATTTCAGCCGTTGACGAACTTGATCTTTATTTTTACATAAAACGACTTAATATCGAGTTTTGTAACGATCAAAAAATAATTGCGGCAGCTAGAGTGGCCCTCCAGTGTCATTTAAATTCAACTGACAAGATAGCTAGTATTGCAACTGACTGTAATGCATCTAGAAAGTGTAGCTTGTCAGACCATCTTTAGCCTGACGGAAGTTAGCGACGACGTGAGTTGACTCACTAGATATATCGTATATCCTCGTTAAGCATTTGTCTCACAGAGGAGAGATAATCTGTGGTCAATCGTTCGAGGCGTATCTCATCCTTAGCTTTTCACTTCTCCACAACTCAACTTTTGACAAATGACCACTGAGAATGTGTTATGGGCTATCTGAAAAATAGGTTGTAATTCATTATTTTTCGCTTCTAAATTTATTGGCGTTTTATTTTTTAATAGGTACAATATTCGGTTCTCTGGACAGTGTGCTGCCATTTTTTATTTCTTCCGTATATCATAAATGGACAGATAAACCGACTCCCTTGCCGTAGCATCATATATATACTTTGTTATTTTTTAGAGACAGGACAATTTCCTCCATTTCATCTCTGACAGGTGTTCATCTGAGCATCCTCAATATTCTCATCGCTGAATATGGGATGGGAACACCGACCCTTCTCAGACGTTAGCGTAGCTTTGAAGTGCTGTGCCTACCAACTCTTGATTTTATCACTTACTCTCAACAGGATTCTCTGCTCCTTTAGAGCGAATCCATTCTAGAGACTAAATTCCTGTGTCCCTTATAGATCGTCTGGCTCATTCGTGCTTGCAAATGTAACACTTCTAGTAGTGTAGTTTCCTTACGTCAATTTTAAAATAGAATGTAGTTGTTTTGTACTTCTACTCTATTCGGAGTATAGATTTTACGTAATTCGTATTTCCCTTGAGGACATTCTCTGCCATCCCTAATTCCTTGTCTTTATTTTATAGCTTTATTCAATAGAAACTTAAAAGTTTCTTTTCTTCTTTCAACCACCCCATCAGACCTCTGCATCTAAGTCTTCACGGATTCACTAACGTTGCAATCATTCGCTGTGAATATTCTAGATTCATTCAGTACACACAGCGGCTTCGCGTCGTTTATTCTCAATATGTACCCAGCAAAGTCAGAAAAATTATATGACTTTCAGTCAGCGCCCCGGTAGCTCAACGAATCAAAAGAAAGTCCGTCACGGAAGGGCTGCGTTAGCTTATCAGATTTACCACTTGCGTCACGTTTTGAATATATCTCAAAACGTAAATGTTCAATGAGAACAACATTTGGTATTTAGGCTCCAAATAATGTGCTTCATAATATAACGGCTTATTGTTAATATGGCATTAGTCGGAGTAGGGGTTTACTGGAGGCTGAAAACTAAAAAGTGCAAATATCTCGCCTAATAATCAAGATAGTGAAAAAACGCACGTAAGAACATTTACAGAACATTACATTGCAATGATATTAGTTCTATACAGTGTTTTGATCCGACGTATAATAACGTAGATATTTTGTATTTTTGAAAATCCTCACCTCTAAAGCTCCCCCCCCCCCTCCCACTGGGCCGATTTCAACCATTAACGAACTCGACCTTTCAATTACATGAAACGATTAAATATCGAGTTTGGTGACGATTAAACAAACATTGCGACTGGTAGAGTGGTAACAGACAAATATGTATATAAAAATGTACATAAGTAAAATTCAAAATATCTCTGTTACTATACGTCGGATCGAAAAGGTGTATAGAATCAATATTATTGCAAATTAAATGTACTATAAATATTGTTAAGTTTTGGACTGCTTAAATTTGATTGATTGACATAAAACTTATTCCGATTCATTATAAATTACAGTACTAGAAATAGTAAATAGTTTTCAATCAAATTAATACGTTATATTCAGATATATTTCAGTAATTGTTTTCTTTCCAGTGAGAAGTTGGCAGAACTGTTGGTTTACATTTCAGACGCTTCCCGTCGGGAGGTTTCTTATTATCGTTTGTATTTATTCACTTAATATTCACGGTGGTGTTGTGTTACCAGTATGTAGATTTATCTATTGTTAGACTTTAATCTGAAGTCGGAAATCTGCTTAGTTATAGCTTACATAGAACATCTCATTTCAACTCAGGGGGAAAGGAGGAATTTGCATTTGTGTTCGGCCATTAAGAGAACAAAAATTATATTTATGGACCGATCAAACTGTGCTGAGTATGTATTTTAAGCAGTAAATTGGAGAAAACGCGATGGATTGAAGATAGAGAAAGGGAATTGTTGGAATTGGTTCGGATGAATTAGTTGATATTTTTTTTTTTTGGATTAGGTTCGGGGCCAAGTTCTTTGAGCCTGTAATAAAAGGTAGAGCAGAATTTATTTGTGCCAGTCGACGTAAGATTTTTACAGCTTTTCTCGTCCCTCGGGCTGGCCTTTACCAGTCGGAGAAAATTGCTTCTTGTAAAGAAAAAGGAAAATTTCTTCTGTCCAACTGGACTTTATCAATGTTTCCGAGGTGTAAAATTGTTTGAGGCGCTTCTTTTATCCTTCCTGCCGACTGTTCCAATGCTGAGGCTCCTACATACCATATATTGCTTCCGCTTTCTTCTTTACTCAATCTTCTCGCATCCAGACAATTACTAAAATGGTGGCCATTCTTATAAGAATGTATACAGTGGAATTGCAATCTTATAAAACTACACAGGACTGAAGGGCGATTTATATAGATGATACAAATCCCAATCCTAAACATTTTTTATCCCTGTAACAATGAGCTTTATTAAAAGTGAATTAAAGTGTTACAAAGACGCAATGAAATGAAATAAATAATAAATGGGGGGGGGGATAAATACTTACTATTATTTTTGTAATTTCAATGAAATAATCTGAAATTAATATATACATGTTAGTTCTGTAGCTCTACATCTGCTACTTGATCGGAACCATACTCTATTTTCTCACGTTTCATACAAAACTAAAAATAACTTTTATTAATTGCTGAAATCAAACCAGCAGAAGAGGACGTCGGAGGTAAAAAGCATGGGTATAATTTAAGATCGTTAATATGTTCGCTTTATGTAATGTACAAAATAAAATATATTATTTCAATGTGTCTAATGAAATAATATCCTTCAATTCGTGTTCTAAACATTTCCTTTATTACTCGATTTTTAGGAGCTCTTGTTAGCCATGTGAGTTAAAGCGTTGGCCTTAATCTCACATGGTAAACCTAGAGTGGTGAGGTCGATTCCCGCCTGGGAAAATTAAGTCACGGAAAATAAATCAAATAAATGAATAAATAAATCAGTGACGGACTCATTAAATAAAATCCTTAGCCCCACCCTGGCTAGAAAAGGCTGGTAACCTGTAGATAACCCGTCCCAATTAGACATAGTTGCAAAAAGTGGATGGTAATAAATAACAATATATAAATTTGTCTGTTAACGCTCTAATGGTAGCCAATTTTGTTTGATCGTTAATAATATCGATATTTAATTGTTTTATTCTAGAAAAGAAAGATCGTTAATTCGTTTTCGTTATTGGCAGAAAACGGACTAGTGGTAGGGGGGGGGAGGAGCGATAAGAGGGGTGAATTTCGAAAAATCAAAATACCAGCGTAATTATGAATCGGATCGAAAAATCCGCTCCTGCTCATGTCATATTAACAATAAGCTGTTACGTCATGAACTACTTCATTCCAAGGCTAAATACCAAATATGGTTTTCATTAAACTTTTACTTTGTGAGTTACATACAAATACATTATGTGATGACGTTATCAATTAAGATTTTTCGTTGTTTACTCGAATATGTTTCTTTGATGAACACCATACTCGATATTTAACCGTTTAAGTCAACTTAATTGCGGTTGTTTAGAAGGGGGGGGGGGCTATCTCCATTATTATGTGTCAGATCGTAAAATGTTATAGAACCAACCTTGTTACACTATTCATCTCCTACAATTGTTGTTCTATGCATTATTTCGCAACTCAAGTATTGAGAGAGTTATTCGTGCCTTCTTGTATTCTGCCAGCATCAACAATACAATTAAATATCCATATCAGTAACGTTCAAACCAAAATTGCGACTATTAGAGCGTCAACAGACAATATATATATATATTAACGTCCACTTTTTGCTACTATGGCTAATTGGAACGGGTTATCTAAAGGTTACTATCTTTTTCTAGCCAGGGTGAGACTAAGGATTTTACTTATTGAGTTCTTCACTAAATAAATTCCTATTTGACCCGGCGGGAATCGAACTCTACTCTCTAGGTTTATCATGTGAGATTAATCCTACGCTTTGACTCACATGCTTAACCTGAGCACCTTTTTACCTCCAACGCCCTCTTCTCCTGGTTTTATTTCAGCTATTAATAAATGTTATCTTTACTTTGTATGAAACATGAGAAAATAGAGAATGGTTCCGATCAAGTAGAAATTATAGAGCTACAGAACTAACTAAACATTGTAAACATTGAGCAGCCTACTCGGATATTTCTAATTATAAAAGGAAATTTAAAAGAAAAATACTCTTTCTAATTGGATGTTTATAAGCAGCAATTTAGTAACGAAAAGGGGGTATTTTACCATAATGAGTTCAACGCTCTAGGGCTGTTTTAATTAAGGAACTTACTTCTTCGAAATTTAAAAAAAAGTATTTATAATTATCCAGCTCTGATATTAATTGGCGTAGACAGCAGTACATCAGAATTAGAATGGTAAACAAGAGCTTTGGGAGTTTTTATTAGCTGCGACCATTCATTTGAGTGGGCAAATATTCTCAAATTGATTATAATTAGAGGAAAAAAATATCAGTAATCCCGGTTGAAAAAAGGGGGTAAAAAACAATTAAAAAGTCGGTCATAATATATCACCTTACTGTCAATATGACATGCGTAGGAGTGGGGGTTTACTGAATACCGGAAACTGAAAAATGCAAATTTCTCGGTTAATATTCAAGATAGGGCAAAAACGTACATAACAAGAATTATTGAACATTATATTTGCAATAAGATTGACTTTATACAATTTTTCGATCCGACGTATAGTAACGGAGATATTCCGAATTTTCGAAAATCCCCATGAGTAGAAGTGGGTTTTGCTGAAGGCTGAAAACAGAAAATTGTAATTGTCTCGGTAAATATTCAAGATAGAGAATAAATGTATATAGTAAATTCAATATCCAATAAGATTGATTATAAAAAAATTGTTGATCCGGCGTATAGTAACGGAGATATTTCGAACTTTCGAAAATCCCCACATCTAAACCCCCCCTTCCACTAGTCCGATTTTAGCCATTAACGAACTTGATCTGTCATTTTACATAAAACGTTTAAATATCGAGTTTGGCAACGGTCAAACGAAAATTGCGACCCCTAGAGCGTTAACAGGCAAATATATATATATATATATATATATATATATATATATATATATATATATATATATATATATATATATATATATATATATAACAAGTTCGTACATATGAACAACGATGTTGAGGAATCTAACACTTGATGGATGATGAACTTTGAACTTAAAAAAATATATGTAAGGTGGGCGAATAAAAAAAGTCCGTCACGCGAGGGCTGCATAAACTCAGCAGATTTCCTACTGGAAGGTTTACAATAGATAAATCTAAATACTCGTAACCACGGTAATACAAGCGGATATAGGCAATTTTTCAGTGGATTTACAAGTTAATAGTATCTGCAACGGAAAGCGTCTGAATTGTAAACAAACAGGGCAGCCAACATCGCAGCGCTAGATAGAATTATTCTATACCGGAAAGAAGAACAATTGATGAAATATATCTGACTATACATATTAATTTTATTAAAAACTATTTACTATAGCTAGTGCAGTAATCTGTAATGAATCAGAATACTTTTTATCGCAATCAAATTATTTGCATGTATCTCTTATAATAAAGGTTTGTTGAAAACAGTATTAGGTATTTAACCTTGTAATGAAGTGGTTCATGATATAACAGCTAATTATTAATATGACAAGAGTAGGAGTGGGGAAAACGGAAAACTATAAAATCCAAATATCTCGGTTAATACTCACTAAACGTTAAATGAGTCAAAATAATATCACACACACACACACACACACACACACACACACACACACACACACACAATTTTCTCTCACAACCACGCACAATTTGTTTTGAATTGTTCGCCATAAAAAAATGGGAAATATTATGACTTAGCTACCACATGCTCTCAATTATTCAGAGATTTTCATCTGCAGAATTCCTTTATTATTTACTTAGTTCCCAGAGAATCCAACCCCTCGGCTAGATGCCTGCGTTGCTACTAGGGGCGAATATTGATTATTCCTGGCCATGGCCTTTTGCAGCGGAAGGACCACTCGACTCTGCTAAACGTTTCCTCGCCAGAAAGCAGTCTCGTTCCTATTTTATACAGTGCAAATGCCAACAAAAAAAGTCCGTCACGCACGTAAACTAAGCAGATTTCCATCGTGAAGTTGTACAATAGAGAAATCTGCATACTGCTAACACTTAACACCACCGTGAGTAAATACAAACGGTAATGAGAAATCGTTTAGTTAATTTTTATAAGCTCTTAACGAAAAAGGCTTATGAATTGTAAACAAATAGGTCTGTCATCCACAGTGAGCTGAACATATTTTCATCGTAAAGAAAAACAATTACTGATATACATCTGAATATAACACATTAACTTTATTGCGAACTATTTGCTACATCTAGTATTGCAATTATTAACGAATCAGAATAATTTATATTTTAATAACTGAAATTTTAATAATCCAAGAAATAAAGTAGGGAGGGCGGATGAACAGAACGTATTTGCATATATATCACAAAAAAAAGTTGGACGACAAGAAAGGTTAGGTTACACGTGAGCCGAACTACGGAAACGGCCGAACTAATCCGGAAACTCACGACAATAGCCGCACACACACTTCATAAAAATGCAGATATCTCGGTTAATATTCAAGATAGAGAATAAGTGTATATAACAATATTTATAGTAAATTTAATGTGCAATAAGATTGGTTCTATACAATTTTTCGAATCGACGAATAGTAGCGGAGATATTTCATATTTTCAAAAACATCCTCTCTAACCCCCCCTCCCACTGGTCAGATTTCCGCCATTAAGGAACTTGATCATTCATTTTACGTAAAACGATTAAATACCGAGTTTGGTAACGATTAATCAAAAATTGCGACCGTTAGACCGTTAACAGACATATATATAGGAGTATATATATATATATATATATATATATATATATATAATTTTGAACGTAAATGTTCAATGAAAACAATATTGAGTATTTAGGCAGAAATATAGTGTTTCATAAAGTAACAGTTTATTTTTAATATGACATGAGTAGGAGTAGGGGTTACTCATGACCGAAAACCGAAAAATGCGAATATTTCCGTTAATAATCAACATATTGAAAAAACGTACAAAACAAATGTTATAGAACATTGCGTTTGCAATAAGAATGGTTCTATACAATGTTTCAATCCGACTCATAATAACGGTGATATATACGATGATTTGATATTTCTAATTCCCTTCATTTAAATCCGAAGTTCTAATTTCAACCAATAATAAATTACATCTTTGGTGTTGACTGAAACGGTTATATTTCAAGATCGTATAGATGAAATAAACCCTTTTATGTGAAGACTATAAAATCTTAATTGACGACTCCATCACACTATATATTTGTATATATCTCACATAATAAACAAAAACATCTGTCTTGTTTAAGGTTGGAGTTAGATATTTCATGATATAACGCCTTATTGTTAACGCGCGATGACTAAAAGTGGTGTTTACTGGTGGGTGAAAATTAAAAAGAAATGCAAATATTTCGGTTAATATTCAAGTTCCCTAACTTTTATCTCTATAAAACGTATATATTACTATTTATAGGAAATTAAAGTTCCAATAAGATTGAAACTATCCAATTTTTTATTCGACTTATTAATGGAGATTTGAGGAAAGGTTTCGAAAATTGCGTCATGAGAACAACCTCATTAGCAGATTTTCCTTATGGGAATCTGTTAAAAAGAAATATACAGCATTACTGATCTGTTCTTGTCTACACCAGAAGTGAATTTGGACATTCAGTCATAAGTATAAGGGATGAATTTATATGTACTAGGGATTAAGTATAAGAGATGAGTATTATGTAACTATAATATAATAAGAAAATATACGTCCTATAGTAATTGTGTCAAATTTGAGTGACTGCGGAAAGGGTACATTGTTATTGTGGGTTTATTAAAATTACTTCAATGATTACCAAATAGAATATTTTCTTACATTATTTGTTTGTATGGTTAAAAAAACTGCAAGGAAGAATATAGAAGATTTTGACTAGTTTCGGAGGATGTATGTACTTATATTTCTCTCATAACTCAAAATCGCCTGGCCTTAATATTTGGCCCCGGAATATTGAAGTTTTGATAGATATCAACTAAGAAGAAGGCGGAGGGGGGTAAGCGAAAGACAAAAGAAAACTTTCGAAAATTTCTCCGTACTCATTACATACAACAAATTTGTAAGGTTTTTTTTTTATCAAAATAATCTATAATTATGCTATTTGACATGATTTTGCTCAAATCCATTGGAACGGAGATATCGTATATCACTTCCATTTGAAATAATTTTAAATGAAGTGAATCTAAACTTATTCACTTCATAAACACACTAGTAATGCAATAATTTACAATATAGAATCCAATTCCACATTACCCACGTGATCAGTAATAGGCCTAGTTAATTTCTGAAACAGTCTGAAATATATTTCCAGAGATGTGAGTTAACCGGGGAATATGTAAATATATGTATCGCCCCACGTCTGAGGATATAGATAGACACAAACAATACTTCCCTAGAAATGGAATTATTAATTGTTCCCACAGTGGGGATTAGTTGGCCTTTGGGGGTTCAACTAAGGACGGCAGGGTCAGAGTATTATATGTAAAAAGGTGAAATTTGACGCAGAATAAAATAATTATTATTATAATTACTCTTCGAAATATCTATGTTTGTAGGTTTGGGGTTTGAAGTGTACTTGTATCTTTTTTTTTATGGTTACGAGTTATAATAGTTTTGTAAGACAAGTTCACGTTTAGTTTCACAAACAATATGGTTTGGTACATATAATGATGAAAAAATTATCATTTTGACTCCTTAAAAAGTGGAAGACAGGATTCTCTTGACTTTCTGTTGTATATAAACCATATTTCTCTCTTCTGCAATTTAAATATTAAAATATGATTTTTTGAGTTACCCCAATGCGCTAAGCCATTTGTTAGCCGACTATGACCATAGTACTCGTATAATAGTTCCATTGCAAGATATTTTTGAACTCATTTTAATAAAGAAGAAAGCAATTTTAGTTTTTTACTAAACCCTTCAATATCATCGAACCCATTTAGGAGCTTGTTCATAGTCAATCCAAAAAACTGTATCATAGGGCACGGTAAAATGTCCCAAATATTCATCAATATCACCCCAGAAGAATGTGAGCATTGTTTACTGAAATCCGGTGCATCTTGTTTCAGTTTTTCATGGTCTTTTTAACCTTTTATAATTATAATGGCATCATCAGCAGTTGGGCTCAGGTTGGCCGTGCGAGTTAAGGCGTTGGTCTTAATCTCCCGTGGTAAACCTAGAGTGGCGGGTTCGATTCCCGCCCTGGGCAGTAGAAATGTATTTAGTGATGGACTCATTAAATAAATTCCTTAGGCGCACCCTGATTAGAGAAGGGTGGTAACCTGTAGATAACCCGTCCCGATTAGCCATAGTAGCATAAAGTAGACGTAAATAATAATAAACATCAGCATAAAGAATAGATTTTGTTGGTTAGCTGGGAGTAAATATTAAAAGCTGGGTGGTCGTTTATACCTAATTTGAAAATGAAATTTGATGCAGAATAAAATAATTATTCTTAAAAATATACGTGAGTTAACACACTGACAAAAGCCTTATTGGCTTAACAAACTCTCTTATAGAAACATTGGCGACAGGGATTAACAAGAAATTACTAGAGTTGTCTTTTTTTTTTCTTTTTTTTTTTATTTCTTTTTTTTTTTTAATTTTTTTTTTATAATAATTCTTTCTTGAATAACAAGAAATCTACAAAATAATTATTAGTGTTCCTTCTGACCACTGCAATTTACAAAAAGAAACATAAAATAAAAATTTCTTATTATTGGTCTTTAGTGCTTGTAGAAGATTGTTGTAAATGCAATTGACTAGTAGTAAGCAGTCATATTGCAACTTAGTGAATATCAGTTATTTTAAAAATTTACAAATTTAAGTGATCTTATACTAATAATACTAACAAGTACAGACTTTCTTATGATTATTTAATATGATAAGAGGTAGAAAAGGGATTAAGATAAAGGTGTTTAAATGTCTTTAGTCTAGCCTTCTGGGCATTGATTCAATCAGTTTCTTGTATTAGAGTAAAATGTGCTTAGTTCGTTTGTGCACGTACCTTGGAGTGCTTTGTTTGCTATAATTACCTATTTCATTGATGAGTGGGTTGTTTTTGTGTTTTCAAGATTTGAAAAATTTAGTAGTTAGTTTACAATTTGTAAGTTTGAAATTTGATGTAATTTTATTATTCTTGTATGATAGGGAAGATTATACTCAATTCTCAGGCATTTGTTTTGAAAGGTTTGTAGCTTTCTTGAGTTAGTGTTTGATATATAGCTCCATACGGGGCAAGCATATGTTAATACTGATCTGATGCAGGCTTTGTGTAACATTAGCTTATTCTCAGGGCTAAGTTTCGATTTACGATTAAAGTATGGGTAAATCTGGCAAATCACTTTGTTAGCTTTATCACACGTTTTATTTATGTGTTCTGTGAATGTTAGTCCTCTGTCTAACGTTAGAGTTGTCCCATATGGGTTTAACAATATAGGGAACAATTAACAAGAGCAATACTCTAAGCGGTCAGTCCTGTCAGCCAAGCACCAAATGACCCCTGCGATACACCACACCTGTCATTATTCAATTACTTCCATGACGCTCCAACAATACTGCAATTACTCAGTTTAGCACTCTGTTTTTGGGCAGCTATATACTCTCGTGAGTGTTTGCTTTCTTGAACGAAGTAAAGGAAGTATAGTAATCGCTAAAGTTGTCTGTTTTCACACTTCAACGGAATTATCAGTTTTGACCTTCCCAGAACCCGTTTTCACAAGTCATGTTCTACTTATCTAGTATTGCACAAGAAGTCCTTGAGGCAGAAACGGAATAAACTAAGCAGATTCCCCAAGTGCTGTTATGACACACTACTGATCTCAGCTCGCCATATATTCTTTATTTCTATTTAAAAAAGAGGGTTTAATGAAGACTGAAAACAAAAAAGCACGAATAACTCGCTTAATACAGGGTCCGGCATAAAAACCTGACGATTTTGTAGTAATTGTTATGTTGGCACCACTGTCATTGAGACGGTGGGAATGTTGTACATCGACAGGTCTATTCTTGCCATTTCAGTAGCCAGTATGTCGTGGTCGGGTGAACATCGAGCGTTTGTGATTGAAACCTATTTTAAAAATAATGACTCAGTTATTTTAACACAGCGTTTATTTCGCAGACATTTCAATTTAAATCGACACGCGCCTGTTCCCAGCAGAAATTCGATCTTGTTGTGGGTAAAGAATTTTAGGAACACGTCGTCTGCTTTAAAAACGAAACCACCAGGACGAAAACGGACTGTGAGAACGCCTGAAAACATTAACGCGGTAAGAGTAGCTGTTACACGGTCTCCACGACGTTCAGCAGCGAAACATGCTGTTGCGCTAGCCATTTCTGATCGAAGTGTACGACGAATTCTTCATTCCGACCTGGAATTCCATCCGTATAAGATGATGTTAGTGCAACATACTGGCTACTGAAATGGCAAGAATAGACCTGTCAATGTACAACATTCCCGCCGTCTCAATGACAGTGGTGCCAACATAACGATTACTACAAAATCGTCAGGTTTTATGCCGGACCCTGTATTTGAGTTATAAAAAATGTATAAAGCAACAATTGTATACCAACAATAGTTTAACAAGATAGGTTCAATAACATTTTATAATCCGACTCATATATTTAGAGTTTCCAAATTCCCCCCTCTAAACTCCCCTTTCTAGATCCGATTTCAACTAATAGTAAATATGATCTTTAGTGTTGACTAAAACGGTTAAATATCGATAGCATCAGATTAAATAACATTTTTATTAGAAGTCTGTCTTTGGAAAATAAATAAAATAGTTATTTAAGCTTGCAATAAGACAATTCATGATATAATGGCTTCTTGTTAACTTGCGAAGACTAAAATAGGTGAAAATCGCAAAATGTAAATACACTCAGCCGCAAAAAAAAACCGGACACTTAGATTTAGTCTTATAATTTTGTTAAATACTTAATATATATGTATATTAATCTTTTTAATTAAAATAATTGGTTAATCTATAGGTTATTTAAACAAAATCTGCCAAAAGTGAATAATTTTTATTGATTATTTACAAAAAAAAAGAAAAAGATAAATTAACACATCTTAAAAAAAAAAGTATTCTTCATTTTTATTACAGTGAATGGTAGACTTTGCTACCCCAAGCGTTTCGGCAATGTAACGTAAGCTCCGGCCTTCCATCTAAGTTTGAAAGACCCATTATTCTGGACCGAAATAAAAATAAAACATTAATTAAAGAAAATGCTTGGTTAATAATTAAAGTTGTTTGAATATGCGAAAAACGTTTTACGGTTTACAATAAATCAACTTCACGACAAATAAATCTAATCTGAGATTTATTTAATTGTTTACTAATACTGAAGGGATTAGTTCAATGGACTTAGACTCTGAATTCTCTGTAATAACTAGAATACCCACATAAAGAAAATTGCTGAAAATTAGCTTTTAATACGACAAAAATGAAGTGTCCGGTTTTTTTTGCGGTTGAGTGTATTACGGTTAATATTTAAGATAGAGAAGAACCGTTTATATTACTATTTAACGGAAAATAAAGTTCCAATAAGATAGCTTCTGTACAGTATTTTGATCAGGCTTACAGTAACGGAGATATTTCACATTTTCTAAATCCTGCTCTCTAAACATGAAATAAAAGCCCGTCAGGCATGGGCTGCCTTAACTACGCCGTGAAGTGCGTCACGTATTTGCATTTGTCTCTACAGTTAAATGTTCAATGAGAACAATATTTGGTATTTAGGCTTCAAATAAAGTGCTTCATAACATAATAGAATATTGTTAATATGAGATGGTTAGGATTTCACATTTCTCCGGAATTATCCGTTTTGACCTTCTCAGAAACCATTTTCACAATTGATGCTCCTACTTATCCAGTATTACTCAAGAAGTCCGTTACTCAGACCCCACATACGGGGTGTGGCTATTAAATAATGAGACTGACGCTGCTACAGAAGAAGTGCGCATGCGCCAAACGCCAGCAACTAACAGCTGTTATCGTGAAGCTTCCTCTGTCGAATATAGTGCCTCTCGCTTCTGTAAACAAATCAGTACAACCGTAGCCTTCGTTCGCATTAGAGTTGTGTTTTTGTTTCGCCGGAAAAATGTTAAGTGCAACAGTAGAGCAACGAATTGTTGTGAAATTTCATGTGAAACTTGGAAAAACCGCTACTGAAACTTATAATTTATTGAAAGAAGTGTATGGCAATGAATGTTTATCGCGTGCACGTGTTTTTGAGTGGTTTAAGCAAATTCCGTAAACTAAGCAGATTCCTCACGTGCTGTTAAGACACAGTAGTGATCTCACCTTCAGCAATAGGCCTAGTCAATTTCTGCAGCCGGCTGAAATGTATTCCCAGAGGTGTAAATTATATGTAAGTATACTTCCCTAGAAATGGAATGAATAATTGTGCTCAAAGTGGGGATGAGCAACTATATAATCTCATGAGTTTTTGCTTCCTTGTACGAAGTAAACGAAGTGTAGTAAACGCCATAGTTTACTATTTTGAGATTTCAACGGAGTTATCCGTTTTGACCTTTCCAGAAACCATTTTCTCGCATTGCTCAAGAAGGCCGTCACGCAGAGACGTAATAAACTAAGCAAATTCCCCACCTGCTGTTATAACACACTAGTGATCTAAACTCAGCATATTTTCTTTATTTCTCTGCCAAAATCAGATATGTAAAAAAGAGGAGGAAGAGACTGAAAACAAAAGAGTAGGAATTACTTGCTTAATATTTGAGTAATTGAAGACATAAAAATTGTATAGAACAAGAATTGTATACCATCAATAGTTTAACAAGATTGGTTCTATAACATTTTACAATCCGACGGAGATATTTTGTTTTCAAATTCCCTCCCTCTAAACCCCCTCCCCATTCTAGATCCGATTTCAACCAACAATAAATATGATCTTTAGTATTGTCATACATCTCGGTGGAGACCGTCGTCACTGGCTGATGGTTGAGTACCGCTGGCAAGCGCTTTCGATGCGATGGCAACATCTTCAAGCCTGTTAATAGTCAATGACCCACTACACGATAACAATCTACCTGAACACTAGTTAAAACTCACCCCGTTTGACAGATCTGAATGGTAAGTAAACAGATCTAAAAAAACGTAAACAACCCACCACACATAACAATTTACCTGAACACTAACACAACCCGTTGACAGATCTGAGTGGTGAGTAAACAGATCTCGATTTAAACGTAAACAGCCCACCACACGAAAAAAATTTACCTGAACATCAACATCCCTCGTTTGACAGATCCTAGTGGTAAGTAGACAGATCTGGACTAAACGTAAACAACTAATACGGTGAAAAGAGCCTAAAACCCACTGACTGACGGACAACCAACTCAGTACAACTATTAACAGGCTTGAAGATGATGCCATCGCATCGAAAGCGCTTGCCAGCGGTACTCAACCATCAGCCAATGACGCTGGTCTCCGCCGAGAGGTATGACAATAGTATCATTTATATTGGTGGTTCTAACCCTTTATTTGAATGATCTTTAGTGTTTACTGAACGGTTAAATATCGAGATCGTATAGATGAAATAAATATTTTTACGTGAAGACTGTAAAATCTTAATTGATGACACCATATCTCACATAATAGACGTTCTTTTTTTAAAAAAAAAATTGTTATTTAAGGTTGGAATAAGACGTTTCATGATATAATATTATTAACGTTAACGTGCGATGACGTAAAGTGAGGGTTTGCTGATGGGTGAAAATTACAAAATGCAAATATTTCGGTTAATATTCAAGAAAGAGAAAACAACAGTAGTGATCTCACCTTCAGCAATAGGCCTAGACAATATCTGCAGCCGTCTGAAATATATTCCCAGAGATGTTAGTTAACCGAACTGGGGAATATGTAAGTATATCTATTGCGCCACGACTGAGGATGTAGATCGACCGCCCGACTCTACACAAAAAAATAAAAATAAAATACTTCCCTAGAAATGGAATAATTAATTGTGCCCACAGTGGGGATGAGTTGGGCGCTGCGGGCGCAACTAAGGACGGCAGGGTCAGAGTATTATAAAAAGGTGGGCAGAGGGGAATAGCAAGTAGGTGGCTGACTGCCCACTGGCCAGCTTTTCTCCTGAATTTTAGCTTCGTTAGTGAAATTTTTCCTCTCTAGCCCCCTTCTTCCGCCGAAACATTCACTCCCCGCCAGCTATAATTGCCTCTCTACAATTCCACCTCTCAGATAGCTGCCCAAAAACGAATGCTTGTTAAAAAAAAAAAAAAAATGAACAATTCATCTGCCGGTAGAGGGCAAAAAGTTCGTCACCCAGGGGCTGCGTAAACTAATCTGATTTCGCACGTCCTTAAATTACACACAGACGAAGCTATCTCACCGATGTTCTCTATTTATACCTTAGTAAGACCCCTTACTCGAAGAAAATCGCGTCATGGGTACGACCTCAATAGCTGATTTCCCTTCAGGGAAATCTTCTAAAAAAAACTCGGATGTGTTGAAGTGAGTGGTTACTGAAGGCTGAAAGCAAGAAAATACAACTCCATTAATACTTGAGTTACGAAAAGATGTATAGAATAACAATTGTAGACCATCAATAGCTGAGCAAGATTGATTCTATAACACTTTTCAATCCTCTCACACAAATCCTTAAGTATATCACTCAGTAAACGTTCAATGAAAACAATATTGGGTACTTAGGGATCAAATAATGTGCTTCATAATATAACAGTTTATTATTAAAAAGATATTCTGTTCAAACGACTGTTTGTCTTCAAAAGTCAGTTTGACAAACGTCTTGTTTGAACAGAATATCTTTTGAACAAGGCAGTTTTGCCTTACAATCCTATCGTTCCAACGCTACTTCGCATTTCTGATGAATCACCGTATGACGAAAACGATCACCACCCAAATTCCTACTTCTAACACTGAAACTTCTCGTTACAGGTATGTTTCGGGATGCGCTTTCAGTGCAGTGATTTGTTTGGGATGACTTCGTTTCGATCTTTCGGATCTCTTCAGCTAAGCGTGCGCAAACGTGAGCTTTCGCTCCAGTGCTAACCTAGTACAAAGTTGAGTTTAACGGAATATTTAAATTAAAGTTTATTATTAATATGGCATGAGTAGGAGTGGGGGTTTACTCAAACTGAAAAATGCGAATATCTCCGTTAATAATCAACAGAGTGAAAAAAAGTGCACGACAACATTTATAGAACATCACATTTGCAAACAGATTTGTTCTATAAAATGTTTCAATCCGACGCATAATTACTGATATAATGGCAGTTTTCGATATTACGCTACACTACCCCCCCCCCCCGCCTCTCTTTCCCCGTTCCGATTTTAGCAATTAATGAACTTAATGATAAAACGCTTATATATAGAGTTTGGTAGCAATAAGACAAAAATTCCGAGTGTTACTAGACAAGATATATATATATATATATATATATATATATATATATATATATATACTAGAAATGTTATTTCTACTTTTGCAGATTCAGGATTAAATAAACGCCCACTCTTATCGAAACATCGCATTTCCATCTTAAATTCCATGGTATATATACACTCAACCGCAAAAAAAACCGGACACTTCATTTTTGTCGTATTAAAAGCTAATTTTCAGCAATTTTCTTTATGTGGGTATTCTAGTTATTACAGAGAATTAAGAGTCTAAGTCCATTGAACTAATCCCTTCAGGATTAGTAAACAATTAGATAAAACTCAGATTAGATTTATTTGTCGTGAAGTTGATCCATTCTAAACTGTAAGTAGTTTTTCGCACATTTAAACATCTTTAATTATTAACCAAGCATTTTCTTTAATTAATGTTTTATTTTTATTTCGGTCCAGAATAATGGGTCTTACAAACTTAGATGGAAGGCCGAAGCTTACGTTACATTGCCGAAACGCTTGGGGTCTACCATTCACTGTAATAAAAATGAAGAATAATATTTTTTTTTTTAAATGTGTTAATTTATCTTTTTCTTTTTTTTTGTATTTTTTTGTAAATAATCAATAAAAATTATTCACTTTTGGCAGATTTTGTTTAAATAACCTGTAGATTAACCAATTATTTTAATTAAAAAGATTAATATACATACGAGTATATATTAAGTATTTAACGAAATTATAAGACTAAATCTAAGTGTCCGGTTTTTTTTTTGCGGTTGAGTGTATATATATATATATATATATATATATATATATATATATATATATATATATATACACACACACACACACACACACACACACACACACACACACACATTTTAATATTCTGGGAGGTGGAAGTGACTTCTAATGTATGTAGGATGAAAAAATTGTTGGCTACGCTTCCACTATAATAATTTATTAAAACGGCAGAGCGCTTTCGATGCTGTGCATCATCGTCAGTGCCGTGTAACAGTGTGCCAATGGTTGATGCCAGGTTGAGCTTGCCGAGCTTCCATATTCTCAGTTGATATTCTAGCTGGTGGAAGTGACTTCTAATGTATGTAGGATGAAAAAATTGTTGGCTACGCTTCCACTATAATAATTAAACGGTACTGACGATGATGCACAGTATCGAAAGCGCTCTGCCTAATTATAGTGGAAGCGTAGCCAACAATTTTTTCATCCTACATACATTAGAAGTTACTTCCACCTCCCAGAATACCAACTCAGAATATTAAAATTGTATATATATATACCATGGAATTTAAGATGGAAATGCGATGTTTAGCCTAAATAAAAATTGCCCAAATAAGAGTGGGCGTTTATTCAAGCCTGAATCTACAAAAGTAGGAATACCATTTCTAATATTCAAGTAAGAAAATAAATGTTAAGCAGCAATTACAGGCCATTACTACACGTAGAAGATTGGGTATATAAAGTTTTCCGGTAAGACGGATAATACGAGAGGTACTTAAGAATTTACTTTCCTCCAACTCTAAAACCAACCCCACTTTTCCTGATACTATAATGTCCATTACAGAAAAGAATCTTTTTTTTTAACCATTTAATTGCTTAATATAGAATAAAGTCAAACTTCCTGCTTCTTGAGCTTTACACATATATATTTATTTATGAAGTCTAATAATATTGAAGGAATACTTGGAATGTTACTTTTCGTAATATATTATTGTTTTGCTAAATTGAGTAGTAGTTAAAAACTACAGTATTCAAACGAATACGACAATATTTGCGATTGAAAAACATATAGAACAATAATTGTGGAATGGATTCATAACTTTTTTCGACGCGAAATTTGTGTTCCCCTGAGATCCAATTTTTTCCAGCTTGGCATTAGTTTTACATTTAACCACTAATTGTAGAGATTGCTAGAAATAAACAAACTTTTGGCCACAAAAGCGTTAACGGACAAATATAAATGCATTTTTGAATGTATTTCGTTTTTATATCAACTCGGTAAGATCGATGGTCATTGGAATAAATATTTCGAAAACTATCTGACGAGTGTAAACCAGTATGGATAAGTAAAATCTGCTGAACATTGTTTCATACTGGAACTAAAATATAACAAGTTCCTCATATAATATAATAATAATAATCCTTTATTTGCCCATTTATAAAAATTTATACTTAATATTTACATATTTTGTACATAGAAAATAACAATGAGAATACAGGTATTATATGCAGACATTATTGAACGTTTGAGCAAAATTAGCGTTAGCTGAGGATTTTTGAGTTCGAGTATGTCCTAACTTTGGGTTTTATACATATATTATTTTAACAGTTCGATTGCTGGTAGTGTGCAGTCCCGAGACGCTTCCATTCCTTTCTGTAGTAAGCCACTCTTGTCCATGCTGCTCCACCACAAGTGCGGCGCATCTCTTCGTCCATATATATATATATATATATATATATATATATGTAAAGGGTAGTGTATTTAGTTTAATTGTAAAGGGTAGTGTGTTTAGTTAATAGCTATTAATCATGTATTTGTATAAGGCAGGTAATTGTGTAAGATATTAATTATTTAATATGAGTTTACTTGGGTGGGGCTGGCTGGTGCTAGAGAGGGGTTTTTCTGCTGACGGGTGCAAGATGTGAGGCCGGGGGACAGTGTCCAGCAGGCAGGGACTGGGTGTGCGTGTCAGTGCTGTAGCAGAGCAGACCCTCAGCATGTATTGGCCATGGATAATCCTAGGTGAGAGACCTTTGTCATACCCATTTATCTGATAGCCAGTCCCATTCCCGTTTATTTAGTTTTTATGGTGTTTATATTTTTTTGTGTTAACTACTTTTTAATCTATTTGTAAAATATATGGATTTAAGAGAAATAGGACTATCATCACCTCCCTCTCACAGAAATCCCTATTACATATATATATATACTTTAAAAAACTAATAAAATCAGTGCTTAGGCCTGATTCAATAAGGAAGAAAGTCTAAGGAATAAGAAAATAAAAAAGTCAGTCACGCAGGGGCTGCGTAAACTAAGCAGATTTCCCACGTGAAGTTATACAATAGAGAAATCTCCATACGAGTGACGAACAGTTACGGCCGAACTAGCTTTTGGCGGGAAACTCACTCCTCAGTTGTCGGCCCACATTTAAGAAAAATGTAAATATCTCAAGATAGAGAATAAATGTATAGAACAATATTTATAGTAACTTTAATTTGTAATAAGATTGTTTTTTATGCACTTTTTTGATCCGACGTATAGTAACGGAGATATTTCGAATTTTCAAAAATCCCTCCTCTAGACCCCCTCCCACTGGTCCGATTTCAGCCGTTAACGAACTTGATCTGTCTTTTTGCATAAAACGTTTAAATATCGAGTTTGGTAACGATCAAACAAAAATATATATATATACACATAATTTTGAACGGACCTCATCTTCGTTATCTCCTGGGTAGGATCGATGGATATTTGAAGAACTTTTTTCGAAAATGGCGTCATGAGTACGACTTCAATAGCTGATTTCCCTGAAGGGAAATCTGCTAAAAGTATTGTTGATAAATATTTCGGATAATATTCAAGATAGAGAAAAAATGTCTAAATTACTATTTATTGGAAAGTTCCAATAAGATTGCTTCTATACTGTGTTTTGATCCGACTCATAATAACGAAGATATTTCACATTTTCGAAATCCTCCCCTCTTAACATGAAATATCAAGTTTGGTAATGATTAAACAGTATATACATATATATATATATATATATATAATTTTGAACGGACTTCATTTTCGTCAACTCCTAGGTAGGACCGATGGAAATTTGAAGGAATGTTTCAAAAATGGTGTCTTGAGTCCAACCTCAACAGCTGATTTCTCTTAAGGTAAATCTGCTAAAACGACAGTCTTAGAACGTTAAAATTTGATACCTAAGACTAATTAGTTTTTACATCTCCACTTTTGATAAAAATCGCAAAAGGTTTAGAGAGAAACGGTATTAAAAAACAATGAAATCATTTCAAATAGTCCAATGGTATTTTACTTATATGCTCACTATATAATTATTCTCTATCTTCCAACAATGAATCAATAATAGTCGTATAAATGCCTGGACATATAAATTGTAAATAAAATAGTCCGTGACGCAGGGTCTGCGTTAACTAAGCAGATTTCCCACGTGTGCCACGTGTTTGCATTTATCTAAAAAGGTAAAAGTTCAATAAGAACAATATTTGGTATTTATGCTTTAAATAAAGTGCTCCATAGCATAATAGCATATTGTTAATGTGGAATGAGTAGGAGTGTGGATTACTGAAGGCCGAAAACTAAAAAGTGCAGGTATCTCCGTCACGCAGAGGCTGCGTAAACTAAGCAGATTTCCCACGTGAAGTTTCACAATAGAGAAATTTCACGAGAGTCGAGCAGTTAAGGAAACGGCCGAACTAGATTTTGGCGGGAAAGTCACCCGTCCGTTAGCCGCCCAGATTTAATAAAAATGCAAATATCTCGGTTAATATTCAAGATAGAGAATAAATGTATATAACAATATTTATAGTAAATTTTGTTTTCAATAAGATTTATTCTGTACAATTTTTTGATCTGACGTATAGTAACGGAGATATTTCGAATTTTCGAAAATCCTCCCCTCTAAACTCCCCTCCTCCCACTGGTCCGATTTCAGCCGTTAACGAACTTGATCTTTCTTTTTACATAAAACGACTAAATATCGAGTTTGGTAACGATCAAACAAAAATTGCGACCGCTAGAGCGGTAACAGACATACACACACACACACACACACACACATATATATATATATATATATATATATATATATATATATATATATATATACAGTTTTGAACGGACCTCATTTTCGTCATCTACTAGGTAGGATCGATGGACATTTGAGGAAAAAGTTCGAAAATTCCGTCATGAGTACAACCTCAATAGCTGATTTCTCTTAAGGGAAATCTGCTAAAATTGCGACCGCTAGAGCGGTAATAGACAGACACACGCGCACACAAAAACACACACACACACACACACACACACACACACATATATATATATATATATATATATATATATATATATATATAGATATACATTCAGTTATGAACGAATCTCATTTTCGTCATCTCCAAGGTAGGATTGATTAACATTTTTCGAAAATCGCGTGATGATTACGACCTCAATAGCTGATTTGCCTTAAGTGAAATCTGCTAATACACGTGCCAAGCAACAGAACCGGATAATTAAACGGCATCAAAATCTTCAGCATGTTCAGCAATAAGGCTAACAGAAGTCGACAGATGAGAATTATAATAAAAGAACTTTTGTAAATATACCATTCGTAAGGATGATTTCGAAATGTGGGCGATTCTCAATTCCCATTGGCTTCTGTATAAGGGCAATACATCCATCTAGCTCGAAAGGGTCTCTGTCCCCTTGGGGGCTTAAATCAAATAATTAGGGCAATAGCGATCCGTTTCGCATCAGTGCTAAATATCTAACGAGTCTGCTACTGTTCCAGCAAAGCCATCTGTCTTTCATTGAGAGCTGTAGGAATATGGATCGCTCTAGAGGACCATATCAATTCCTACTATCGATTTGAATATACAGCTTATTATCTAAGTTAAGTAAGTGGAATAAAGAATAACGGAAGACTGATGTGGTATATACACACATATATATATATATATATATATCTATATCTATATATATATATATATATTTCTGGTAATGCAGACATGTAATGCAATGTAAGAAAAATCTAGGCCCAATAATAGAAGTTTAGGGGTCCGTGTCTCGCAGACCAGGTGCCACCCTAAGGACTGATCTCGAGGGTGCCACCACTGCAGGGTTAATATAATTACTTCAGAGTGGAATTCAAACCATGGATTAAGACAGGTAATAATAGTGGCAATGTGTATATTAATGAAGAATGTCTACTATAAAAATACATCCCAAAGACATAAATATAATTCAACAACCAATTGTTAGGTACCTTATAGCGTAACTTGATGAAAATTTGTCTTAAGTAATCCCTTAATGAGAACCCTGAAATATATATATAAAAGCACATTTCCCTCTAAGATTTCAAATTAGACCAATGGGAGGAGGGAGGGGGGCTCAGTTACAGAAGGAAAAAATTGGAGATTCATAATATCTCCATATTAACTAAAAATTAATCTTTTAGTTAATTTAATTATCTATAAAGTTTGCTATATTCTTTTTTCTTCTCTACCTCAAAAATTAACCAAGGTATTTGCATTTTTTAGTTTTTGGCCGGACCCCTCTTCTACACATATCATATTAACAATAAGGTGGTACATCATGAAATATTTTATATGAAACAAATAATACATTACTGGTAATGTTTGTTTGATCGTTGCCAAACTCGACATTTAATCGTTGTATGTGAACTAAAAGATCAAGTTCAGTAATGGCTAAAATCGGACCAATGTGTTAGATGGGGCATTTTTGGAAATTCGAATTAGCTCCGTTACTATACGTCGGATCGAAAAATTAGTATAGAGAAAATCTTATTGCAAATTAAATGTACTATAAATATTGTTATATACTTTTATTCTCTGGCTTGAATATTAACCGAGATATTTGCATTTTTCAGTTTTCAGCCCTCAGCAAACCCCCACTTTTACTCAAGTCACTTAAACAATACTATGTTATATAATAACCTCATCATTCGAAGCTTAAATACCAAATATTGTTTTAACCCGAGAATACTAACCTTAATTCGTAGTTGTGTATTACTAACTATGAGTAAATTTTACTCCTAGGCGGAATAGACTGGAAATAGATCGCTAGACATGTATTTATAATCTCAGTTTATTTAATTGTTAACATATTTACAAATATAGGTGCAAATAAATTGAAAAATTAAATAATACAATATAAAAATAATGAGTAAAATTTTTTTTTAATTGATCCACATTCCGAACAGAATTTTACTTGGTGCTCCCTACATATGGATTTAAAACATTTTACGCAATACGTAGTTGTATACCTCCTCTTCTTGTATGAACAATATGTCTTTGGACCTTTGGTAGATTGTAATTGGCCTTCATTTTGTGAGTGCGTAGGTGTTTCCCCACTTTCTCATTATATTATTATATTTTTTACAGGTATTTTAGAAATTCTGCTTGGCTTAGTTGTTTGCCAGGTAAAACCATTCCTACCTTGCACCTCCTCTCCTGGTAATGAGATAATCGGGATTTGTGAGTAATCAGGAGAAATGCTTTGAATTTTCCTTTGTGGAAGGTCTTTTTCCCCCTTTTTGGTTGAGGAGTAGAAATTGTTTCTTCATTCTCAAAATCTATTATAGAATGTACTACCTACTCTTCAATATCCTTCTCCTGACATGTATCCTCATCTCCAGGAATATAATCAGGGTCTGCGTCACCGTCATCTGAATCAATCTCCAGTATATCTTCCTCTTCTTCATCAATGGCATCTTCATTAAAAACTCTCCAGAATTCTTCAATACTGGTAATCCTATGCTCCTCCATTCTCAGAATAATGGTCGGTTTGCAAAACAGAATTGTAATAAAAAATACCGAATTATTTCACAACTATTACTCTACCCGTTCTATAAAATCACTAATGTTTATTGATAACTATGAGTAAATATTATTTACACAATATTCTCTTATTAATAACTTTGCGTAAAAAATACTCCAGTAATATTAATACGCTATTGCTAACTGGGAGTAAATATTACGCACATAATATTCTCTTATTAATAACAATGCGTAAATTTTACTCACCGTCTTTACTTTGATGATGTACCGTTCAGAACTGGGCTGATAAACAAATGGGACCTTCACCGCGTCTCAAACACTACTAAATGGAGGAAGTATACCTGGCTCCATGAAGCGCCAGCCACATTTCTAAAATGGCGGCATGTGTTTCCCTATACTCTATAAGTAAAATTTACGTAGGTTAGTAATCTAGGGTTAAATAGACCTTTATTATATGAGATACATGTATATAAGTTCTGTTGACCCCCCCCCGTCATAAGTTCTCGGAGTACTAAAATTCGAATGATTTTGTAAGTAGTTTTCAATAAAATTAATGTGTTATATTCGGATATACGCCAGTTAGTTTTTCTTTCTTTCCGTTGGGAAGATAGTAAAATTGACTGAATGTTTCTCATGACCGTTTGTATTTATTTACTTAATATTCAAGATGGTGTTAAGTGTGTGTAGATTTATCTATTGTAAACCTTCACGCGGGAAATCTCCTTAGTTTACGCAGCCCCTGCTTGGCGGACTTTTTATAAATAGAGAATTTATTGCTAGATGTTATCACTAGTGTGCTATACCAGTACGAGGGAAATATGCTAAGTTTACCCAGTCCCTGCTTGACGTTCCGGCACGGGGCCGGCCCTCCCCAAGGGCAGCAGTAAGCCCCCGCTGTGTAGCTCTTGGGTAGGGGAACCGTAGGAACAGTAGGTCCTTAGTCGGCTTTGCTGTTCCGGGCCGGGGATCACTCCGGCCTTAATGGGGTAAGTTCTAGCGGCTTACTCAATGTGAACTACGGGCTGGGTGGAGGCTTCCCTTCACTGCCGGTCATAGACGTAGTGGTCATGTGTTCAAAGCCCGAGGACATACAGGCCAGGAAACTGGTACATGTGCTCTCTCGTGTGGGAGCTGGTTAGCAGGAGACTGTCCCTTCCAAAGGATAGCTAAACCATTGTAGCGAATCCTCAGTCACCAGAGAAGCGTTGGATAGGTGTAGGCTGGATTAAGGCCTCACGGCTAGGTGCCTCCTACATTGCTGCCACACTTCGAATGGGTACACAAAGTCCCTGCTTGACGGACTTTTCATAAATAGAGAATTTATTGCTAGATGTTATCACTAGTATCCTATACCAGCACGGGGGAAATATGCTATGTTTACGCAGTCCCTGCTTGACGGACTTTTTATAAATAGAGAATTCATTGCTAGATTTTATCACTAGTATGCTATACCAGCACGAGGGAAATATGCTAGTTTGATATGCTAGCTGCGTGATGAAATTTAGTTTGGAATTTAGCAGGAGGCGCCCTCCGACTTGAGTACATGCTGACTCTATTCGCGAGCATTTGTTTCCCCTAGGTGTACTATTGAGAGGAATATATAGAGAATTTCTAGTGGATTTGTGAGAGTGGGGCTATAAGAGGGGGGTTAGTAAGGAGGGCTAATAAAGTGGCCGAGACGAGGGGCCTCACAATAGAGCCAAGCCGACAATACGGCCGCCTTCAATCGGCCCACCACCTCGCCGATAATATCCCTCACATCTCCTTCCGCACCTACACCAGAATTGATTCGCTAATTCCTCAGGCCTCATTTCGAAATATATTTTAAAGTCACTCCTCACATTAATATAACTCAGTCAGGCAGAGGCCGCATAAACTAAGCCGATTCCCCACGTGCAGTTATGGCACTAGTGATCTCACCTCAGAAAATATTCTTTATTTCTATGTAAAAAAGTCCGTCACGCAGGGGCTGCGTAAACTAAGCAGATTTCCCACGTGAAGTTATACAGTAGAGAAATCTTCATAGGAGAGCCAAAAGTTGACGGCAAAGGGCCGAACTAGCTTTTCGCGGGAAATTCAAAAATACGTTTCGGCCCAAATTTCATAAAAATGCAAATATCTCGGTTAATATTCAAGATACAGAATAATTGTATAGAACAATATTTATAGTAAATTTAATTTACAATAAGATTGATCCTATACAATATTTCGATCCGACGCATAATAACGGAGATATTTTGAATTTTCAAAAATCCCCCCCTCTAAACCCCCCCTTCCACTGGTCCGATTTCAGCCATTAACGAACTTGATCTCTCTTTTTACGTAAAACGCTTAAATATGAAGTTTGGTAACGATCAAACAAAAATTGCGACCGCTAGAGCGTTAACAGACAAATATATATATATATATATATATATATATATATATATATATATATATATATATATATATATATAGATATATATATATAATTTTGAACGGACCTCATTTTCGTCATCTCCTGGGTAGGATCGATGGACATTTGAGGAAATTTTTCAAAACTCGCGTCATGAGTACGACCTCAATAGCTGATTTCCCTTAGGGGAAATCTGCTAAAAAACGATGATCTTATTTATTTGGTGTTTTGACCCACAGCGATGGTGAGTGGCATAATTAGAATAATATATTTACTCCCTCATGCACTTATCTTTGTTGTACTTTATTTTTATGTTATAGAAAATATATCTTCAATATCTGATTGTTTCTCATATCCGTGCTTTGTCTGAAGAATATAATAAAAGTTAACCCTTTTAAATCTTTTAGCAGATTTTAGGGACTCAGCTATTGAGGTTGTACTCATGACGGAATTTTCGAAATTTTTCTTCAAATGTCCATCGATCTACCTAGTAGATGATGAAAATGAGGTCCGTTCAAAACTGTATATATATATATATTTGTCTGTTACCGGTCTAGCGGTCGCAATTTTTGTTTGATCGTTACCAAACTCGACATTTAGTCGTTTTATGTAAATAGAAAGATCAAGTTCGTTAACGGCTGAAATCGGACCAGTGGGAAGGGGAGTTTAGAGGGGAGGATTTTCGAAAATTCGAAATATCTCCGTTACTATACGATGGATCGAAAAATTGTACAGAATCAATCTTATTGAAAATTATATTTACTAAAAATATTGTATACATTTATTCTCTATCTTGAATATTAACCGAGATATTTGTATTTTTATTAAATCTGGGCGGCTAACGGACGAAATGACTTTCCCGCCAAATGCTAGTTCGGCCGTTTCATTAACTGCACGGCTCTCGTGAAATTTCTCTATTGTAAAACTTCTCGTGGAAAATCTGCTTAGTTTACGCAGCCCCTGCGTGACGGACTTTTTAAGTATGCTTTAGACCTATTCTATTTTGTACTATATGTTTTTGTAAATGTTTTAGATAAGTTAGTATTTGTGGAATATATTGGCTGCTGTCAGTTAATAGTTCTGTCATATCGTAGGGTATGTGAAGGTTTTTTCGTTGGATGCAGTCTGTCGAAGAGTGAAAATGGGTGATGATGACTGAAAACCAAAAAGTACCAATAACTCGCTGAATATTTATGAAAAAATGTATAGAATACCAATTGTAGACCATCAGTAGGTTAACAAGATTTGTTCTATAACATTTTTCAATCCGACTCAGAATAAAGGAGATATTTCGAATTTCCAAATTCTCCCCCAAAACCCCCCTTTTTCTCGTCCGATTTCAGTCATTAACGACTGTTAATTTTAGTCTTGAATGAAACGGTTAAATATATATAGTTTTTGATCGGGCCTCCTTTTATGTTGGGATCGATAGGCATTTGAAGAAATTTTTCGAAAGTCGCGTCATGAGTACAATCTCAATAGCCGATTTCGCTTAAGGGAAATCTACGATAACCATTCAAAAAATCAAACACGGTCAACTAATTCACGTGAATTACATCTAATCATTGATTCCGTCAGAAAGATTTAACGTGATTACAGGGATAAATGAATTATATTCCAAACCATTATATTTCAAATGAGTTTATTACAGAACTGATTAAGGCGTATTCATCTGAACCAATTAAAATCATAATTACCATTCAACTGGCTAATGACTTTAAATACAATTACTCATTAAGAAGAAGAAAAACCTTTATTCAGTAATCAAAGTATTGGCTACCTAAAAACATCGGGCTGCTGAAGGAAATTAAATAATCCACGTGGCCGATATTTTTTTAAAAAAAAGAATTGTTACAGTTTCTTAAAATTAATAATTGCAAAAATTTAGAAAATAATATGTTAAAAATGACATTTTAGTGATCTTGTCTTACCACGTATTCGGACTGAAACTAGAAAGTACGAATTACTCCCTTAACCCTCGTCTCCTACGGTGGTTCTTCCTCCCACATTTCCTACGGTGGGTCGGATCCGACCATGCTGGCTCCTGAAGGGCGTAACCATTAAAGAAATCATTAATTATGCAGGAAAAGGATAAATATTGATTAAAAGCTAAAAAAAATATATTTTTATTTACTTTAATGTTTAAAAAAGTTAACATTGATATTTATATCAGTCTTCATTGTCTTTTGACTAAATTTTGACAGTCTCTTAATGTTATTTACTTAAATTATAAAAAAAAAAATACAAAATAAAGGAACAAAAGGGAGAATTAAATTCAAGAAAACTTGTTGTCTTGTCGTCAAACCTGCATTTCTCGAAGATAAATTCAAATCGTGCTCGGGACATAGTACATCGAAACATGGGTGGACCATAAATTTGGGAAAACATTTTCTTGGTATTCAGGGTGGAATTTTTCAATGTGTCACTCAAATAAAGGGAGGCCAAGAAAGGCTTTAAATTCTTCATTATTTGTAATGAAATATACGAAACATCGTATGCCACGTCCGTTCGATTTCTTCGATTGTGTGCTTTACAACATCACTTATCATTTCTTCACCAATGAAAAGTAAAAACAGTTTCAAAATATCCGTGATGCCTCTTGCTTCTTCTCTTGGGCCAGGATTTCCTCTGACCACATTGATTGCAAGAACTCTGGAAAATTTTGATCGCATTGGCTTATCGGTCCAGAGGGTTTTCCCATCCTTGCCGAAATCGAAATTTCTCTCATCATCATCAAAAACCTGGTCCTTTTTCAATCCACACTATTCATCACTCTCATCAGCATCAAATACATCATCAACGTTGTGTAATATCTCATCTTCCTGCTCGGATGTACTATCCTCGTTTTTTTCCAACAAGCCTTCATTCTCTTGGCGTCGAAACTCCTCCAAAATTTCTTCGGGGGTCGTGAAAATTTTATTGAATGCCATTCTAAAAAAAAATCTTGCATTCTTATGGGAATGTAGAAATAATCATGAAAAAATCTAAAGCATAGAACCTACGGTGGGTCGGATCCGACCCCTAACTTATTTCCTACGGTGGGTCGGATCTGACCGAATGGGTAATAATGAGGAGAGGACACTTACCTGAGCGAAGTAGACTTGTCATCCTCTCAGGCACTATTGGAGAGGAGGGTACCTAGGACCATGGAGTAGTCGAGGAAGCCAGGCGATTTTTAGACTAGGGGGAACCGGCGCCCCGGTCGGATCCGACCCAACCGTAGGAGATGAGGGTTAATATTTGAGTTACGAAAAAAATGCATAGAATTGTATAACATGAATATTTTACCAAGATTGGTTCTTTAACATTTTTCATTTCTACCAATAATAACACAGATATCTATCAGTTGTTGATTAGCCGCTGGTTATTGAATGATAGCAAAGGACGGTTGGGTATCGGCTATAAATTCTCAATCCTTCAGATACAGGAGTTTATTTATTTTTTATGCTGACAGTTTCAGGCAGTTCTTCTTGAGAGCAATTGTAGTAGTGGAGAAGCAGGGGAAAAAAAAACTAACGCACTCAATGAAGTTACATCTTTTGAAATAAGAATCACCATTCAAAATGTAACATTCACTGAGTGTGTTAGCTTCCTGTTCCTCCTGTACTGCAATTACTCTGAAGAAGGTAACCAAAGGGGCCCAAAACTGTTAGCATAAAAAGTAAATAAACTCTTTTATCTGAACGACTGAGTATTTATAGCCGGTACCCAAACATCCTTTACTATCATCCAATAACATGGATATTTTTTAATTCACAAACCCCCCTCTATCTGTCAACTCCCATCCATATTCCTGGTCCGAATTCCGTCAACGACAAATATGGTCTTTAATGTTGAGATCAAATGAAAATTTTCAACTCAAGGACGTAAAACCTTATTTGGAGGCTGCACTGCACTACGAATTGGCATGTGCCACTAGCCAATCTCCCAATATTTTAACCAGTGGTCAACACATCGTTTGCGTGTGCCGGTTGTATACCGACCACCAAGGTTTGTCCTTATTTTTTGGTTAACCACTCGAACTCTAAGGTCAAACGGTGTAGATGATCATGGATTTTATTTTGTTAAGCCAATAGTGGGGCTCCCCCTCCCTCCAAAAAAAGTCCTTCACGTGGGGGCTGAGGAAACTAAGCAGATTTTTCTCGTCGAACAATACGTAAACCTAAAAACCGCTAACACAACACCACCGTGAATAAATGCAAACGGTAATAAGAAATCTTTCCCTTCCCAGCGGAAAGCGTCTGAAATGTAAGCATCCGGTCTGCCGACGGCTCACCGGAAAGAAAAACAATAACTGAAATATACCAGAATATTGAAATTCATTATATTGAAAACTATTTACTATACCTATTACAGTAATTTATAATGAATCAGATTAATTTTTGTCTCAATCAGTCAAATTTTATTAGTCCAAGAATTTAAGATGGGGGGGGGGCAGAACATATGAATATGAAGAACATATTGCATTTATCTCGTATAATAAAGGTCTCTGGAAAACAATATTTGGTATTTAAGCTTGGAATAATGTGTTTTTTTTATATAACAGTGTATTCTTTATGTAACACGAGTAGAAGTAGGGGTTTACTGAAGGCTGAAAAATGAAAAATGAAAATATCTCTGTTAATATTCAAGATAGAGAATAAACATATATACCAATATTTATAGTACATTTAATTTTCGATTAATCGTAAAACGATTAAATGTCGAGTTAAAAAGATCATTTCCAATACATGAACGTAAAAACTTAGTTGATGGCGTCGCCGCACAACAAATTGGAATTTGTCTCGCATAATAAAGGTCCCATGGAAACAATATTATATATATTTAAACTTAGAATAAAGAGGTTCATGTTATGACTGCTGGTTGTTATTACGACATGAGTAAGAGTGGGGTTTACTCAAGGCTGAAAACTAAACAATCAAATATATCTGTTAGTATTAATATTTGAGAAAATTTGTTTGTAACAAAATGTTCGGCAATTATTTTTGCAATAAGATTGGTTCTATGCCATTTTTGATCGTTATTATAAAAGGAGATATTTGGAATTTTCGAAATCCCCCCCTCCCCCAATAAACCCTTTCTTCCCCCGATTTTCACCGTTGACGAACTTGATTCTTATTTTTACATAAAACTCTTATATCGAGTTTGGTAACGGTAAAACAAAAATTGCGAACGCTAGAGCAGTAACAGACGAATATATATATATACTGACAGGCAAAAAATTCCACCCACTTGTAAAAAAAGTTTTATTTGTATATTATACATGGTTTTTGTAGATAGTACTTAGTATTTATTAAATTTTATAATCTTTTTTACCTTTAATAGCATTTTATCAATTATTAAATGTGTGTTTACAATTAGAATCAAAATGTGATTGGCTAAGAAAATTTTGGGGAAAAAAAAAAATTGAAAAAAGAACCATTGTTATTCCAGAAAAAATTAATGAGATCATCGTTTAGTAGCGCGTGTTTCCTCCTCTTGCCCCTATTACTTATTGAAGACGCCTCAGCATACTTTAAAGAGGCATTTTTAAACTTAATTTTGGATAAATTAAAAGCCGGAGACTACGAAATTTGCAGCAAGAAACGGCACTGAACTAATGATACTGAATAAACATTTTGATTCCATAGAAAGTAAACATTGGAATCTAGAGTCATTTCTTTGAATTAGGGATTAAAGGTTACTGTCCTCTATATTGACATTCCTATTTGAAAACAAATAAAAAGATTACCTATTTATTCATTAAAAACAATATACCAATCCAAAGCAGAAATATTATTAGATAAAAACAGTAAAAAATCAAGTGTGTGGAATTTTTTGCCTGTCAGTATATATATATATATATATATATATATATATATATATATAATATCTCAGATACCCCGCTTCTCTCGGTAAATAATTTAAGTCTGAATGTTGATGGTATTTTTTAGCAGGCTTTACATTGCACAATATTTTGACATTTACCCGTCCCAGTGTTTAGGATTGATACCCGTCGTTGCCGGTGATTTGCTAATAATAGAATTATTTGTTCAATAATTCTTCATAGTCTTCGATATTTTTATATTTCCCGTTTCTTATACATGTAAATATGGTGAATTTTTATTTCAGGCCTCCCTTATAACTCCCCTCCCGTTCGAACCTAAAAATTTTAATATAACTTATAATCATGGAAGAATTAATGCTAATTGACATACCGAGTTTCGTTAAGTTCGGTTCAGCCGTTAGTGCCCGCTAAAGTTTTAACGTATAACTCATTTATACTTAGGTATACGACAAAAGTGTATATAACAGAAGCTACTCCAAATAACAAAATAAACAACTTTTGTTATGTTTATATTTGCGGAAAAACCAATAGGAAACGAAATATCGCTATTTTTAATTTCAGGCTTCCCTTATAACCCCCACTCCTGGCCGTACATAGAAATGTTGGTATGGCTTATTATAATGAAGGCCTCACTGCTAATACACATACCGAGTTTTATTTAGTTCGGTTGAGTCTTTTTTGGCAAATAATATTGTTGACTCCCGCTATAATTTTTAGCGTATAACGCATTTAAACTTCGGTATACGACAAAAGTGTAAATAACAAAAGTTACTCTAAATAACAAAATAAACAACTTTTGTTATGTGCATATTTGCCGAAAAACCAATAGAAAACGAAATATCGCTATTTTTAATTTCAGGCTTCCCTTATAACCCCCACTCCTGTTCGTCTCAGAGAAAATTAATATAGCCTAAAGTCTAAGCTGGGTTAGTAGTAATATACATTCCAAGTTTCATAAAATTCGGTTCAGCCGTTTATGCGTGAAAAGGTAACAAACAAACAAACATACACGAAAGAAACAAAATGCAGATATGGTGTCTATGACATGTGAAACGAAGAGTTATCGTGAAATTTCGCGAAAAAAAATAAATGTACAGACAGAGGTTACAATTATATATATATATATATATATATATATATATATATATATATATATATAATTTTGAACGGAAGTCATTTTTGTCATCTACTTGGTAGGTAGATATTAGGAGGAAGATCGGTGGATATTTGAGGACATTTTTCGAAAAATCGCGTCATGAGTATAACCTCCGTAGCTGATTTCCCTTAAGGAGAGTCTGCTAAAACAGAAGGCAAAAAAGTTCGTCACGCAGGGGCTGCGTAAACTAAGCAGATTTCCCTCGTGAAGTTTGGTAATAAATAAATATACATACTGCTAACACAACAACACCGTGAATAAATACAAACGGAAATAAGAAATGTTTCATCTAATTTCAATAACCTGCCGACAGGAAGCGTTAGGTTAGAAATGTAAACATACGGGCCCGGCCCGGCTCACACCGGAAAGAAAAAAAATTACTGGAATATATCAGAATATAACACATTATTTTATTGAGAACTATTTACTATATCTAGTACTGTAATTAATAATGAGTCAGAATAATTGTTATCTCAATCAATAAAATTTTAGTAGTCCAAAACTTTAAGATGGGGGGGGGGCACCAGGGCATATTTGCATGTATCTCGTATAATAAAGCTCTCTTGAATACAATTTTTGTTATTTAAACTTCCAATAATGTGATTTATTATGTAGCAGAGTATTGTTTACGTAACATGAGTAGAAGTGGCGGTTTGCTGAAAACTGAAAAATGCAAATATCTCTGTTAATATTCAAGATAGAGAATAAACGTATATAACAATATTTATAGTAAATTTAATTTGCAATAAGATTGGTTATATACAATTTTTCGATCCGATGCATAATAACGGAGATATTTGGAATTTTCGAAAATCCCCCCTTTAAACCCCCCCCCCCCCCTCCCTCTGGTCCGATTTCAGCCATTAACGAACTTGATCTGTCTCTTTACATAAAACGGTTACATATCAAGTTTCGTAACGATTAAACAAAAATTGCGACCGCTAGAGCGGTAACAGACAAATATATATATATATTTATATATTTGTGTGTTACCGCTATAGCGGTCGCAATTTTTGTTTTATCTTTACGAAAATTGATATGTAACCGTTTTATTTAAAAAGACAGATCAAGTTCGTTAATGGCTGAAATCGGACCAGAGGGAGGGGGGGGGGGGTTTAAAGGGGGGGATTTTATATTTTATAGATATATAGATATATATATACAGTTTTGAACGGACCTCATTTTCGTCATCTACTAGGTAGGATCGATGGACATTTGAAGAAAAATTTCGAAAATTCCGTTATGAGTACAACCTCAAGGGAAATCTGCTAATAAAAGATATATCATATTGGCATGAATTGTCTGATATTATCAGATTTCTCCTAAGGGTAAACCACCTACTTACGTTGTACTCGGTTTTCGAAACATTTCTTCAAATGGCACTGATCGAATATAGGAGATGACGAAATAAAAGTTCGTCACGCAGGACAAATCAAGGTCCATAAGGAACAAGGAATAATATTTCTGATTAAAAAAAAAAATGTCCTGGTTTTAATTGTTATTGTATCAGTCGTCATTATGAATGCCCATTTCTGCTACAATTCAGTTTTATTTTTTCCTGGTATAAATTCCTTTTCTTCAATATTTAAGTTGTGTCTTGTTATTGAAGTGCTAGAATTATTGCTTCATCAATCTCCAGTACTTTCTTTATTGCATTGTAAGTATCTTCTTATTCTCAAAACATTCTTTTCTCTTCCTTTTCTTTTCTTGGTAAACGTACTGAGAATAAAAAAAAAATTGGATCAAGCTTTTTCTTCATAATTTCTTATTAAATTCTCTTTTGAAATATACATTTTTCTTTTTAATCTTTGTTCATTTTTCACCTTCAATGAAGCTATTTGCCATTTCACGCAATTTATTCTTGTAACAAGAAAATAATTGGGAGCATTTATTGAAAATTAGATTTTCTTTGAATTGTATTTGAAGAGTGGGAGAAATACGATCATTCTTCAAAATGATTTATTAGTATTTTTTTTTTATTTAAAAGTAAATCCTTTTGTATTCTATTCAACAACTTTTTTTTCAAATGAAATGATCTAGTCTAGAACCATAAGCTTTTTTTCCGTTTCTTTCCCTTGTGAGATATTCAAATTGACTATATATATATATATATTTACACAAGCTTATTATTCAGTTTAAATATTCCCAAACAAAGGTGGGTGCCCTGCTGTGGTACTTAATAATGTAGAATGCAATACATGATTATATTCAATGCCGGGTACCTTACCTAATATATTCAGGGTGGGCCAGAGAAACTTAATTATTTGAAAACTCACGAGCGGTGAGTTGGGCGGGTCCTATATTAAGTGAATAAATACAAACGGTAATAAGAAATCTTTCAGTAAATTTTAATAACCTCCCGACGGGAAGCGTCGGAAATGCAAACTATTTACTATATCTAGTACAGTAATTTATAATGAATCTGAATAATTTTCATCTCAATCAGTAATATTTTAGTAATCCAAAAACGTAAGACGGGGGGGGGGAAGGTTTCACCACAACATATTTGCATGTATCTCGTATATTAAAGGCCTCTTGAAAACAATATTTGGTATCTAAGCTCCCCATAATGTGGTTTATTATATTAGAGAGTATTTTTTATGTAACTTTAGCAGAAGTGATGGTTTGCTGAAGGCTGAAAACTGATAAATGCAAATATCTCGGTTAATATTGAAGACAGAGAATAAATGTATATAACAATATTTATAGTACATTTACTTTTCAATAAGACTAGTTCTATACAAGTGTTCGATTCCACGTATAGTAACAGAGATATTTCAAGTTGCCCTTCCAGGAAATCTGGTTATAAGAATATGTTTATATTGATGAATTTTTTGTGACATCTTCTGGTTTCCATGCTGAAGTATGTCTTTCGAGATGAATCTAACTGCTTACCAAGCTACGCTCCGGTGCTTAGATATCCTACGTGCAGCTTTATATTAGATAAGTTTCAAATCATTTTGCCAAACACATCAAGTCGCCAAACACAGTTTGAAACTCGTATCCTTCTCTAAAATAATGTACATATAGATAAATATGTTTTTATCTACTTGTGTTTTACCGTAGGCGGAACATTGTTTTTTTTTTTTTTTAGCCTGGTGCTTGCTCAGCTAATAAGAGCAAAAATGTAATTAAAGTAACAAATAGAGGAACATAAATGGATTATATTACCCCAGTTAAAACAATATAATTTAAGATGATAAATTAACTTTATGACTTCATTTTTAACAGTAAAATATAGTCTGACAATATATCTTAGCATCTATTTTACCATCATTCAAAAACGTAATATAAAAACCATTGCCAACTAGTTCAAATAATAGTTTTTTTCTGCAACGGAGTGACTCGGTGGGTATTATTTCCAAACAGCTGCATGTAATAAATTATGTACTTAAAACAACTAAAAGAATTACGTGAATTCGAGTGGACAGGACGAAATTTGCTTAATGTAACTAAAACAAATTGAGCTATAATAATTATTAATATTAATTGGACTTATTCGACTGAACATTTAGTTCACATTTCATAAATCTCAAAAGGAAAGACCAAATTTCTCATTTTACGATTTCTAAATCAATTAAAATTCAATTTAAAGAATAAATATATATATCAAATTTTAATTCCTCTTGATAGATGACTAAGAATCACAGAAAAAAATGGAAAATAAAGATTCCTTCTCATTTATATATTTTTCATAGTGGACAACCCATATGAGGTGTCGATGGTGAACAATTTCTCACTTTTCAAAAGCCACTCATGGTTTAATGTCAGAAAACTAATATTCTTTGTAATAAACGATGCCATTTTTTTAAAAAAAAAATATATAGACCTCAAAGTGAAAAGCAGATGGCAATAAGAATGATTAGTTCGACAAAAGCCGTGTGGTGACAGCTAAATGAAAATATCTGGTCAGAATCTTTCTCGAAATTGCTTTCAGTCGTTACTCAGTTAATGTTTTATTTCTTTCTCTTGCTGTATCTTTCATATATTCAATAAACAAAAAAAAATAGCCTCACTGTTGCAACAGCAGTCTTCAGTTGCCTAGCTTGAATTATCATAGTAAAAAAAAATTCAATTCTTGAGATATTTTAGTATTGGTCCAAAAATATTTTTTTTTAGTATTTCTGTTCACATCAGCAAAGCTAAACGCGCAACAACCAAAACTCCGTCACGCAGGGGCTGCGTAAACTAAGCCGATTTCTCAGATGAAGAATTACAATAGATAAATCTACATACTTGTGAATATTAAGTGAATAAATACAAACAATAATTATTGTAATATATCTGAATATAATGTATAAGTATTATTGAAAACTATTTAATATTTATAGTACTGTAATTTATAATGAATCACTATAATTTTTGTCACAAACAGTAAAATTTAAGTGATCCAGGAACAAAGGAAGGGGGAGGAATCAGAACGTATTTGTATATATCTTACAAATTAAAACTTCGATGGAAACAATATTCGTTATTTAACTTTATAATGAAGTGGTTCATGATATAACAGCTTATTAATAATATGACATGGGCAGGAGTGGGGGTTTACTAAAAGCCGAAAACTATAAAATCCAAATATCTTGGTTAATACTCATGATAGAGAAAATATGTATATAACAACATTTATAAGGCATTAAATTTGCCATAACGTTGGTTTTATACACTTTTTCGATCCGACGTTTAATAACGGGGAGATATTTCGAATTTTTGAAATTCCTCCTCTCTAACCCCCCCCCCCATCCTCACAGTCTGATTCAGATTTTAGGCGTTCATGAACTTGATCTTTCTTTTTACATAAAACGTTTATATATCGAGTTTGATAACGATTAACAAAAGAAAAATTGCGACCGCTAGAGCGGTAACAGTCACACACACACACATATATATATATATATATATATATATATATATATATATATATACACACATATAATTTTGAATGGACCTCATTTTCGTCATCTGCTAGGTATTATCAATGGACATATGAGAAAATATTTAAAAAAAAAATCGCGTTATGAGTACAACTTCAATAGCTAATTTCCCTTCAGGGAAATCTGCAAAAACTGCATTAGTTGGATCGGCAATCGAAATATCTGAATATTTATGGAGAAACTTCTTTTAATTATTCAGCTATTATTAGTATAAATATATAGTTTTACCATACCAGCTAAGTATTCATATATTAATAAAAAAATGAAAAATATGTTGAAAGTAAAAGAGAAAAAGCCCACACTGAATAAATATTATTTTATTGAGGAAAGTAATAAATGGTGTCTAGTGAATATGGTATTTGGAGTCATGTAGACACTGGTTGCATTCATTTAAAATTTAATTTACTAGCACATATGTCGTACTTGATTCGATAAATGCATTATTAATTAGCTATTGAGGTCGTACTCGTGACACGATTTTCGAAAAATTTCTTCAAATGTCCATCGACCCTACCCAGGAGATGACGAAAGTGAGGTCCGTTCAAAATTATATATATATATATATATATATATATATATATATATATATATATATATACACATATATATATTTGTCTGTTAACGCTCTAGCGGTCGCAATTTTTGTTTGATCGTTACCAAACTCGATATTTAAACGTTTTATGCAAAAAGACAAATCAAGGTCATTAATGGGTGAAATCGTACCAGTGGGAGGGATGTTCGAACATTTGAAATATCTCCGCTACCATAGGATCGAACACATGTATAGAACCAATCTTATTGCAAATTACACTTACTATAAATATTGTTCTATTTATTTAATCTCGGTCTTCAGTATTAACGGAGATATTGGGTTGTAACATATGAAATGACCGTTTGTAGAATCAGGAAAAAAATGAAAAATTGAGATCGAATCTGAAATATTATTCATTCAAAGTATTTACCATCATTTTCAATACACTTCTGCCAACGACTCACCAAGTTTTCTATCCCACTTTTGAAAACGTTTGTGTCACGTGTTGAAAGAAATTCAGAAAATGCATTTTTAATGTCTAAATCATCTGTAAAACATTTTCCTCGCAAAAAGTTGTCCAAACTCCGAAAAAAAGTGGTAGTCTGTAGGAGATAGATCAGGGGAATATGGGGGGTGTGGTAGGACTTCATAGCCCAACTCCTTTAATTTGTTCTCTGTTGCTTGATCAAATTTTGATGCATTCGCTCAATTTCTTGGCAGTATAATGTGGAATCAATTGTTTTGCCCTTTGGTGGACTTGTGCCTAGCTCTGAAACAAGTTCTCTGACTGTTTTATGAGGGTCTTCTTCAACAGCTTTTTTAAGATCTTCGTCCTCCACTGATGAGTGAGGTCGTCCACGGGGCTGATTTCCTAAAGTCGTATCTCCTGAAGAAAATTTTGAAAACCAACGACGAATAGTTCTTTCATTAGCACTTCCTTCCCCAAACGCATGATTAATATTCCTTGCTGACTGGGCCGCGGAATGACCAAGTTTATACTCGTAAAAGAAAATTATCCGGAAATCGCGTGTTTCCATGTTCCCGATTGATATTAAACTAAAATATGTAAGCCTACTTGGGACAAAAACAAACATAGCTTGCGACTAGAGGATTAACAAATGTTTATTATAGATGGGAAATATTTTGCTTGGAATCAACACACAACGTTTTAATCCTTTATAAAGATTAGGGTTTAAAAAATCGGACACTTCATGTGTTACAACCCAATATTTGCATATTTCAGTTTTGAGCCTTCAACAAACCCCCCCCCCCCCTCTTCTACTCATGTTACATAAAGAATACTCTGTTACGTAATGAACCACGTTATTCGAATCTTAAATACCATTGTTTTCAAGAGACCTTTATTATAAGAGATAAAACTTCTTAAGACTAATATATTATTTGATTGAGATAAAAATAATTCTGTCCCATTATAATATACAGTACTAAATATAGTAAATATTTATCAATAAAATTAATATGTTATATTCTTTCATACTTCCGTAATTTATTTTCTTTCCTGTGAGAAGTTGGCACACCTGTTTGTTTACGTTTCAGATGCTTTCCGTCTGGAGGTTTCTTATTATTGTTTGTATTTATTCACATGATGTTGAATGTGCTATTGTGTTACCAGTATGTAGATTTATCTGTTGATAAACATCACGAGGGAAATCTGCTTGACGGACTTTTTTGTACATTTGTCTGACCTAACTCTAATTAACTGGAATGTTTAAAGGAAATCGATATTTCAACTTCTGGATTGGCGTTCTCGAAACTAGGAGAAGTTTAATTTTACCAGCAATCAATTTTATAACTCCATAAGGAGGTCCATCATAGAGTTTACTTGAAGTAGACACGGGGGGTGATCTGACATCGCCCCTCTCGGAATTATTAAATGTCTCAGCCTCCTGGAAAATGTGAAACGCTTCGGTGGAACTTGAATGACATTGAATGATAGTGAAGGAAGAGCCGGGAAAATTTACTAGCCCCGTTTAATTTAATGAGATAACTTACCTCATCCATCTTAGGGGCCCCCGGAATAAAGATGGGACGAGCAGTATGCCGGACATCCAAGCCTGTTTTCTCAGCACGGCTCTACTAAGACTCCATACACTCTTAGAGAGAAATTCTACGTGTTCTACTTCCGTTCGTTTCTCATAAAGACCGAACACCACCACCATTCCGTAAATATGAATTTCACTTTCAACCGTCAAACTTGTTCAAAGATACTGCCGCGGAGGCCTGTTACATGGGCAAAGGTTAGCGGACCCTTGATCTATTCCTTAGCCGGAATTATTTTCATTGAAACAATACAACTGGCAATTCTGCGTAATGGTAATTTAATGTTCTTGTAAAAAATTAAAAATAAATCAGGTGGGCTATGTTACTACTTATTAATGAGCACATAAATAATATATAATAATACATATGCAATATACAATAGTTCCGAAAATAAAACAACTATTAAATGTCAAGAGACTGACAATGATATACTCTTATTAGAGGCATATATACACTCAACCGCAAAAAAAAAACCGGACACTTAGATTTAGTCTTATAATTTTGTTAAATACTTAATATATATGTATATTAATCTTTTTAATTAAAATAATTGGTTAATCTATAGGTTATTTAAACAAAATCTGCCAAAAGTGAATAATTTTTATTTTTTATTTACAAAAAAAATACAAAATAAAAAAAAAATAAAAAGATAAATTAACACATTTAAAAAAAATAAATTATTCTTCAGTTTTTTTACAGTGAATGGTAGACTTCGCTACCCCAAGCGTTTCGGCAAAGTAACGTAAGCTCCGGCCTTCCATATAAGTTTGAAAGACCCATTATTCTGGACCGAAATAAAAATAAAACATTAATTAATGAAAATGCTTGGCTAATAATTAAAGATGTTTAAATTTGCGAAAAACTACTTACAGTTTAGAATAGATCAACTTCACGACAAATAAATCTAATCTGAGTTTTATCTAATTGTTTACTAATCCTGAAGGGATTAGTTCAATGGACTTAGACTCTAAATTCTCTGTAATAACTAGAATACCCACATAAAGAAAATTGCTGAAAATTAGCTTTTAATACGACAAAAATGAAGTGTCCGGTTTTTTTTGCGGTTGAGTATATATATATATATATATATATATATATATATATATATATATATATATATATATATATATTATTTAGCTTTCTAACACTGTTAATATTTAGCACATATTTCAATAAAAGTTCGTCCCTGTTTTAACTATATATGATTGTAATTATTTCTGTCTATGATTTAAAAGTGTAGAGCAATGTAGCGTTACATGCTTCAGACTGCTATAATAGTTATTTATTATACAAGTGACTAAAGTAGATCATTTTACAACTCGAGTGAAACGTTTACCCACACGAGCGAAGCGAGTGTGGTAATTTCACGAGAGTTGTAAATTCTACTTTCGTCACGAGTGTAATATTAAATGTTTTCTGTAATCGTGCAATACATGATCAGATCTAACCAGAATATGAACAAAATTAGGATGTTGTGAAGATTATGGTATGTTGTTGGTAGGTTATAAGCATGGTTGTGAAAGGTTATAAGCATAGTTATAAAACAACTAGTGATGATTGTGAAGTAGTGCAGTTATAAACAAGTGCAGGTTATAAACAAGGAAAGTAATTATTATTATATTTAAATTTTAAAATATATTGATTATTTCCACCAATAATTCATTCACATTTCAATTTATTTTGTTAAAATAAATTCTTACAATGTTAAGAAACATTTAAAAGCATTTAATTTCCAACTTCAAATTATTTTTTAATTTATACTTATTACTAATTAAGAAGGCAATTCACTTTCTTCACTCTATTGCGAAATGTTTCACTTTCTTCACTCATTTCAGTTTAGTAATGTTACCATTATTCAATGTTTACAGAAAAATGTATTTTTTGCACCTCTTGCAAATTTCGTCTGATTTTATGATATGAGCTTTACCTTTATGAGATATTTTAATGTAAACGTCTCAATGTCGCACTTCGACACTAGGAATAAATGACTTGTTTGATTAAATGACTTTATGAGGCTCATGCCTCCGTTTTCAGAACTACACAATACGATAAACGGCCATTAGGAAAATTCATGAACTAGAGTGGCGGGTTCGATTCCCACCCTGGGCAGTAGAAATTTATTTGGTGACGAACTCATTAAATTAACTCCTTAGGCCCACCCTGGCTAGAAAAGGGTGGTCACCTGTAGATAACCCGTCCTGATTAGCCATAGTAGCATAAGGTGGACGTAAATAATAATAAACAAACAATGAAAACTCATATAAAATATAAGAGCACTGAAATAATAAGTAAATTTATTATATATGTTATAATGATTAATAAATACAAATTTTAACAGTAATAATAAAAATACCTTATTATAATTGATAAAAAGTACATAAAACCAGCGTACATACAGTCATTTACATAAAAAAATATCACAAAATAATCATTAAAATCCACGAACTACTAAAGCAATATTAGAAATTAGTCATCAATACATAATGTATGAGAAAATCACAACGAGTATTGTTATCATTTTATTTAAAATCCGAAAATCTTGGTTTCGCACTTGTCAAAAAAAGAAAAACACAATCAGTAAATAATTGGGAATATCGATATTTTTTCTATTATTTGATATTGTTACGTTTTTTTATTACCAAAACCAGTAATAAACGTTTTTAATAAGAGTTCTTTTGGATTGCAAAATTAAATACTCGCAAGTTTCACAGTTTTTATCACTGCACAATTTATTTGGATAATGCACAATAAACTTGGTAATTATTCTTAATTACTACTCACAGTATAGACTGATAGCGTCACTGTTCTTCAAGGAGTCACAGTCCAATAATTCACTGAAATTCACAGAAAGACGGCACTGCACTGTCCTTTACTTCGCGGCACTGCACTGTCCTTTACTTCGCGGCACCGCACTGTCCTTTACTTTGCGGCACTGCACTGTCCTTTACTTCGCGGCACTGCACTGTCCTTTTCTTCGCTGCACTGCACTGTCCTTTACTTTGCGGCACTGCACTGTCCTTTACTTCGCGGCACCGCACTGTCCTTTACTTTGCGGCACTGCACTGTCCTTTACTTTGCGGCACTGCACTGTCCTTTACTTCGCGGCACCGCACTGTCCTTTACTTTGCGGCACTGCACTGTCCTTTACTTCGCGGCACTGCACTGTCCTTTTCTTCGCTGCACTGCACTGTCCATTACTTCGCGGCGCTACACTGTCTTAAACATGGCACTAAACTGTTACATACTTACAGTCACGGCACAACACTGTTCTTCTTATAAAAACACTAAGTCGCACTGTAGCACTGATGTGAACATCAATACAGGTGAGAACAAAACTGACTGCTCACGGCTGGCCCGAGCTTCTTTATATAGGTTGTCGGCATACATCAAAGGGGAATTGTCTGGTTCGTTCGAGGCTAGGCTAGACGAGCCTAGAAGCGTCTCGACCCTCCGTCGATCTCTTTGATCTACGTCACACATTCCAAATACGCGACTCTCTCTCTCTCTCTCTCTCTCTCTCTCTCTCTCTCTCTCTCTCTCTCTCTCTCTCTCTCTCTCTCTCTCTCTCTCTCTCTCTGAAGGATTATTCATCTATTTAATTTTCGCAACAATATTTTTAATCCAAAAAAGAAAAAAAATTAGTGTGTCTGGAGAAAAGTTTTTCCTACGGTCTGAAGTCGTACCTGTAACTCTGTTAGTTGAGTTCTAGACTAGTTAGTTATTGAAGATACCCAGCTTCACTTTAATAAAAAATAATTAAATTATTAACAATAATGTAGTTCTATTATTTAATCTAAGCAAATTAAACACTTACTTTTAGTCAGCTTTAATTTATCCTTCAGTTTCCGGAGATTTTTCACGTTACTTTGCTGTAAGCAGAGCACAAAAATAAATCTTCAAGGGGAAATAATTTCCTGGTAAAAGTGAAAAGAGTAAAAGTAGAAGGACTTGCCTGAACACAATAAGGAAACTTAGCATAAACTACCTAAACATTAAGTAGAGCTTAAATAAGTTGAGGACTCGTAAGAGGATCATTTAAAAGCACTGTCGGAAACTTGGAGGGATATAAGGCAGAGGTCGGAATGGTTAATGGACTCACTAAGAAAACAGTGGGCTCGCAAATGTGCTCTTTTAAGTCCCGAAGATACACAGTCACTCGGAAAAGAATTTGAGCAACCAGATATAGAGAAAAACTGGAAAAATTATCCTAATTATTTTGGCTTTATTTTAAAGTTCATAAAATATCAAAGGGATGGGCAGAAGGTAACTAAATCAATTTCCGTTGATCCATCCTGCCCACATGCAATCACTATTAAAGGGTGATATTTAAAAGTAGAAGCCCCTTCTTATCTTTACTGATAACAAAAAGTCCTTCAAGTAAATTTCCCATGTGCTAGAACAACCAACCGGGAAATGGCCCGCGAGACATTTTGAAAACACAATTAAACAAAAATACTACACTACTTATTCGGAATGAGGAGAGACTTGTGCGTTTGGCAGGACTTATAAATGCGAACAGTTCTTTTCATTGATGAAAGTTAATAAATCAAAACATCGTACAAGGCTGACTGACGATAATTTGGAAAATTCTATTCGTATTTGTATCAGTGGAATGAATCCAAACATTGATGGATTATTTTCCCAAATTCAAGCTCAAGTGTCTCATTGATTTCGGTGTCGGTTGTTTGTAATAATTCCAAATTTTAGGATTTAATTATAATGTTGTGCCTATTTTTTTTCACTTCATTTTGTTATTTTAATAAATTGTATTATAATTACATTGTCATATAATTTTATGTCTGATATCTATCGTTAAAAATTATGAACACAACTTTAAAATGAACTACTTTTAAAAGCGGCCCGCGAACGTTTTGTACACTAAAGTTTGGCCCACAACACGTCAAAGGTTGCCCATTCCTGTGCTAGAAAGTTACTCTAGTAATATCATCTCGCCATATATTCTAAATTTCTAAGTCCAAACACTCTGAGTAGATGTGGTGTTTATTAAAGGCTGAAAACAATTACAAAGGCTGAATAACTCGCTAAATATTTGAGCTACGAATAAATGTAAAAAAAATTACAACTGTAAAACACCAGTAATTAATGAACATTCGTTCTATAACATTTATCGATCCTACCCATTACGGAGATATTCTGAATTTTCGTAAACTTCCGTCTTCAACCCCTCGCCCCCTCTTCCAAGACCTACTTCAGACATTAATTAATACGATCTTTAGTGTTGAATGAAAAAATAAAATATCGAGACTGATATAGAGATAATAAAATTTATTTTAGTAAAGAACGTAAAATCTTAATGAATGATGTCATCACACAGCATATTTGCATGTAACTCACATAATTAGGGCCCATGAAAAAAAAAAAATGGTATTAAGCTTGAAATATGATGTTTCTTAAGATTTTGGCTTATTTTCAACGTGCGATGACTACTAGTGAAATTTAATGAAGAAAATTAAAAAAATGCAAACATCATAATTTTCATTAATATTCGAGGTAAAGAAAAATTGTTTATAGCAAGAATTATAGGGCATTACATTTGAAACAAGAGTGGATCTATAACATTTTTCGACCCGATTCATAATAACAGAGATATTATTATTCGAAATTTTCAAAATTCGCCCCTTTTGACCCGCCCCGCCCGATTTCAATCGTTTTAGCCCAATCTATAGTTTTACTTAAAACGCTTATATATCGAGTATGGTAACGATATGACCGCTAGGTAGGTAACACAAATAAATATATCGTTTATAACGAGCACAAAGGGAGTGTAACATTTACTCGTTAAATCCGAGTTCTCGTAATAAACGGGTCCTTAATGCATGCGTGCAAACAGAAGGGGGGGCGCTTGCGAGGTCAAATGATTGAGTTTACTTAAAATTTAATTAATACTTACTTTAATTACATTAATTAAATACTTTTCTTAATTTAAAGATAATTTAATGATTAAGTTGTGGTACAGCCTTAAAGTAAAGAAACAATATACGTAAAGAAAAACAAACGAAAAGATTCTTACCAAAACCTTTATTTTTTTCATGAATCTACATACTTAAAATAGTTTGTTGGCTTCCTCTGAACTCGTTCCCTGTGTCTTTTCTGTGCTATTGTTCTTCGGAGAAGACGCATAGCCCGGAAAACATTATCATCGTAGAACAAGTTGGGGGTGGTTCACTTTTTTCATATTCATCAGTGTCCTCATCGCTTTCGTCATGTTTTTCCGCTGAATTCGCTAGTACTACATCAGCTACAATGTCTTCATTCGTCGGTACATCTGAAGTCATCAGCTCGTCGTCGATGGATACATAGTTTTGAAATTCTTCTTTGGTCATTTCCAAATTTGCAGTTTGTATGAAATTGTCAACCACTTCTTCCTCAGTGGATGGACTGTCTTGAAAACTCTCAGATAAAACAGAAAGACTAGGAAGATGAGAAAAAAGATTGCAAGACAGAAAAATATTGCTCACTAAAACCGGGTCTTGTTCGTTAAAAGGGACTTCTGTTCCATAGACCTAACATTGAACCAACCAAATATTCTCGCTTCCCTCGGTAAATCCAAGTTCTCGTTAAATCCGAGCTCGTTATAAACGAGTTCGACTGTATATATATATATATATATATATATATATATATATATATATATATATATATATATATATAATGTTTAAATTAGGATTGTTATCAGTCCGAATTTGTCCGTTGAGCCTGTGCTAAATCAGTTTTTTCGTCGCTTCTAATCGATTGCATACTCTTTTGTGAAGAATCAAAATTCGCATTCATACAGCAGTACACTCCAAACAGCTGTAATTGTATATAGCATTACTAAAGGGTTTAATATTTTTAAACTATGACTGCTATGTGATTTTTAGTAGCTATTCATTTTACAAATAATTTATTTTCTGTGAGACTTCATGAAGCAAAACTGCAACTTATATTAGTAAGTTATTTCCATTATTCTATTTGGCTATCAGTAGGGTGTTGCCAAAATATTTTACAATTATCATTATGCTTCTGGTGTTTTATTGGTTTTATGGTGGCATGCTCTTGATAATGATTCCAATAAACCAAATAAATAAATGGGACACATTCTTTGCTTCGATAAGAATTTAGAATTCCGTTTAATCGTGAGTTTTGTATGTTTTTGATAAAATGGAACTGGTTCCTTTTTGTCAATTACTGTGTGGGAATCATTTCAAACATTTATGAATATAATTTTAACATGTGATTCTTAATGTGTAATGTGAACATTTATATTTAATAATGCATAAGGGGTTTTTAAATTCTACACATAATGCTATTAATTCTTTAAGCGTTTGCTATGGTCACTGAACATGTACCATATGATATTTCCGTTTCTTACATGCGTAAATATACCTGTAAGGATACATATAAAACTTAAAGCATGAGAAAGAAGGTAAATTTATTAACTTCAAGCGAATCAGAATTTAGTTAGGTCATTTGAATAATTAAGATTTTAATTACCGACTTTACTTTGAGTTGGGCAAATAGTGCAAACACAGCATGTTATTCATCAGGGAACAACATTGAAGGGGAATGCCAGAATCCTTAAAAAATATAACTTTACTTGGCTTTTAGAGTAGCATTACTTTTCTAAATGGAAGCAACTTTCCCTGACATATTATGAGATCATATTTTGTCGCGGCTAAAAGTTGACAGGAGTTGGTCTACAAGATTTTCAGTTAGCCGATATGTTACAAGCTTCATCACCTCTCATCAAGGCCTCATGTTTCAACCTTAACTAACTTTATACTTCTTCGTATACTCGGAGAAGTTTGGAAGAAGCAAAACTTCCAAAGCACTTTGAATCCTTGCCCCTTCAATACTAAGAATAAGCATTAAAGTAATTCCTATAATATTATTAGGAACCTAATAAAAGCAGTCAGTTGGTAAAAGTTGTGAAGCTTAGAGCGTCAAATTTAGATTTCGAAAGTTTATTAACTTATATAAAGTAATATCATACAGAGATGGTATTGTAAAACTTCCGTTACACAGAGTTTTAGGGGCTAAGGATCGTGTGAATAGTTTAAAATTAATTTACATACTTCACTAGTTTCAAATCCTATTCAACAGCACTAAGGCATTTGCAACAATAATCCTACTGCATATTTCTATACAAGTCTGCTCTTTCAAGAATGACTAAAGCCAATAGTTTTCAATGTTTTAACCATCTTCACTATGGCTATCTGTTGGTAAAAATTGTTTAATGCTATAATAATTAGGGTTTGTCTAATCTAAATGAAGAAAACCTATTACGGATTCCAGGGATATGCAACATAATATCTATTTGCCAATTTTGCAGACTAATATGTACATAGAAAATAAGAAAGTCGAAACTTGGAATGGCTGGTAATATCATAAACGTGATAAAATTTGATGCAGATTGAAAGTTCTTGCGGAGATTTAAAATTATAAGAGAACAAATGAAAATTGTTAATTCTCTATCAATATTGCAAATAGTTGCAAATTTAGCAATGTTTATGAAATATACAGGGTGTTCCAACTTCGCGTGCCACCCCCCTTAACCCTCCGTCGGGCGCACCTCTGGACGAAACAAAATCGGGCGCACCCGGCCTGAGAGGCCGCTCACATATTTTAAACCCCCACTAACCAACTAATTAATTTTAATTTAAAACGCTGGTAGGACAGACTTCGCTAGGATCTTTGGAAACCAAATATAATATTTAGAACGTAAAATATTGTTTTTATTAGAATAGAATGAAGCTTATACTAAAACAAGTAAAATTGATCAGGTGCATTTGGCCTGAGAGGCCAGAGTTAGACTAGCACTTATTTCTCAAGATATCGACGAACTTCCATATAGAATAGTATTAATCTTAGTAAAAGGGACGATTGCAATAGATATATCTTGAAAAAAAATTATCTTCCAAATTAAGGAGCAATTGGGCGCAGTCGGCCTCACAAGCCACATAGGGACCAGTATGGTCTGGATGAAGGATGGCAATAGACTAAAGTAGGGGATTCTAAGCATGAACACAAATCAGGAAATTACTGGGAATGGCCCCTCACAGGGGAAACAGAATGAGGCGCGGTATCAAAAAGTATGTTTTCCTGGCCTGTCAGGCCAGCTGCGCCCGACGGAGGGTTAAAATCGCCAATCGTATTAATGAAAGGCTGAAACTTGGTTTGACATAATTCTGACCCCTGAAGAATCTTTTCAGTTCATATTCAACCTCCTAATCTTCTCCAGTACTTCTCCAGCGACCATAACTTTGGAATTTCCAACGGAATTCATTACTTTTTATGACGGAGTCTCGAAGGAAATCGAATTCTAACGAGTTTATATCGGTGAGTTGTTCGATTTGAATCATCCTTTAGTTATAAAATGCACAAATCTTTTATCCATAAACGGCACATTTTATTAAAAAATGATGCAACCTATGAATTGTAGCCAACAAAATTATTTTCCTACGAGAAAAGGAATTAATTATGAAATCAAATAAATAATAATGTATATATATATTTAAAGCGAAATTAAGCAATAGTATTTTTGAATGAATCCAAAACATGTATACTAAAAACAAGTCATCAAAATAGCAAAAAAAACGTTCTTAGAATTATTTTCAAACTAATTAAGAAGTAATTATTTTTCAAAGGAATTCATTTTTCCACCTGCATAGCTTCATGTAAAAAGACAGAAACCAGTTTTTTCTTTGCACTACAATACTTGCAGCAAGTATTTAGAAATGCTAGAAAATGTGTTCTTCCTCATTTATTCACTTCAAAAGACGGTCTCTGAAATCCCATTTGACACTTTGTACTTCTACTACTGAAATTGAATTTATCGCTAATCAGATTTTATTTTTCATATTTTCATTATGTCTGTTCTGGTAGAGATGTCTTTGACTCTCCCCTATTGTTAATAATCCATTTCTTTCAGATCGGGTGACCTGTATGGCCACTCAATGTGCAAGCTGCGATACTCTAGCGATAGAAGTATTGGTCAAGTAGTGATAGAGATGATTGCCAAGCTGCAACCCCATTTTATTTCTTTGTATTACAAATACTTCTTCTATTTAATAAAAAACTCTTCATTTAGGAAGTAGCTGAAAACTGTACCATTTAATGTTTTCTCAATGAAATGTTGTCCGGTGATTCTTCTTTTTTTTTACATGAAGCTTTGCAGGTGAAAAAAATGTATTACTACTTATTTAGTTTAAAAATAATTCTAAGAACGTTTTTTGTTATGCGTGATTTATTTTAAGTAAACTTGTTTTGGATTAATTCAAAAATACTTTTGAGTTCATTTGTATTAAATATTTTTTAATTATTTCAGAAGTCCCCCCCCCCTCCCACTTCTTGGATTTCAGCCTTTAACGAACTTGATCTTTCTTTTTACGTAAAACGATTAAATATGGAGTTTGGTAACGATTGAAACAAAATTGCGACCACTAAAGCGGTGACAGACAAATATAAATATATATATATATATATATACTAGCTCAGATACCCGGCTTCGCTCGGGAATTCATTTGAGGCTGAATGGTGACGGTATTTTTTTGGCGAGGCTTTACTTCCCACAATATTTTGACATTTACCCGTCCCAGTGTTTAGGGTTAATACCCGTCGTTTCTGTGGATTTGTTAATTATAAAATTAATTTTTTATTTACGACTTCACTGTCTTCCATATTGTCATATTTCCCGTTTCCTGTGCATTATGCATAGATTTGAATTATTAAGGACAAATTATTAACATACATTTGAATTAATTTTTCCAGGTGAGGTACCTGAGAGTTCATATTGAAAAGAATTGTTGATCAAATTTCTCTAAATAACAAAATAAACAACTTTTGTTATGTGCATATTTGCTGAAAACCCAATAAGAAACGAAATATCACTATTATTAATTTGAGGTCTCCCTTATAACCCCCACTCCTGCCCGTCCCTAGAAACGTTAGTATGGCTTATTATAAGGAAGGCGTTAGTGCTAATACACATACCCAGAGTTTTATTTAGTTCGGTGAGTCTTTTGTGCCAAATAAAATTGTTGATTACCACTATAATTTTTAGCGTATAACGCTTTTATAGTTCGGTATTCGACGGTAGTGTATATAACAAAACTTTCTCTAAATAACAAAATAAACAACTTTTGTTATGTGCATATTTGCCGAAACCCCAAGAGGAAACGAAATATCACTATTTTTAATTTCAGGCCTCTCTTATAACCCTCAATCCTGCCCGTCCCTAGAAATGTTAGTATGGCTTGTTATAAGGAAGGCGTTAGTGCTAATACAAATACCAAGTTTTATTTAGTTCGGTTGAGTCTTAGGTGCCAAATAAAATTGTTCACTTCTGCTATAGGTTTTAGCGTATATCTCGTTTACAATTCGATATACGACAAAAGTGCATATTACAAAAGTTACTCCAAAGAACAAAATAAACAACTTTTGTTAGGTGCATAATTGCCGAAAATGCAATAGGAAACGAAATATCGCTATTTTTAATTTCAGGCCTCCCTTATAACCCCCACTCCTGTTCGTCTCAGAGAATATTAACATAGCCTTAAGTCTCAGTTGGGTTAGTAGTAATATACATACTAAGTTTCATAAAATTCGGTCCAGCCGTTTATGCTTGAAAAGGTAACAAACAAACAAACAAACAGACACGAAAGAAACAAAAAGCAGTTATGGTGTCTATGACATGTGAAACGAAAAGTTATCGTGAAATTTTGCGAAAAAAAACAATGTACAGACAGAGGTTACAATTATATATATATATATATATATATGCAGACAACAATTTTGAATTGACCTCATTTTCGTCATCTACTAGGTAGCATCGATGAACATTTGAAGACATTTTTTGAAAATCGTGTACTAAGTACAACCTCATTAGCTGATTTCCCGTAAGAGAAATCCGCTAATAGAGATAACTTTTATTGTGTTGTGTAGTACGATACGAAATGAGCTGTAGGTTTCTTATAAATTCTGTACTATAGTGGATTGTTTCTACTGCTCTTTGTGAGGTTGGAGGATTTATGTAATATTCCATTTCTGTGGTGTATTTTGTGTTGGACTGTATAGCGCTTAAGGCCTTTATTGTTCCCTCGGAGATTTATATGTTTAAACCGTCTATTTATTCTGGTGATTCATGAATTGCGTAATATGTCTGAAATTTGTATGAGTAAGAATGATTTTGGTTTTCACATTTTAAGATTATATATATGGTTTCCCTTGAGGAAAATTAACAATTGATGTCGAATTCATGACAGGATTTTTAAAAAATTTCTGCAAAATATCCATCGATTCTACCCAGGAGATGACGAAAAAGAGGTCCGTTCAAAATTATATATATATATATATATATTATTTTACAGGGAGGGCTACGTTCTCTTCCCCTCACCTATATTTTTGAATATAAATGAAATTATTTTTAAGGTAATACTATTATTTAATTCCATCAGGTAGATAAATTATTAAAATAATATTTTAAAATAATACTTTGAATTAATATTTTAAGGAAAACGATGAAGATGCTGGAGCGGAAGGAGGCCGGATCCTAAAATAGTTAATTGAGTTAACTTGTTTCCTGTGAAATGCTGGTATTAGGGGAAGTGATTCCCACTGAGCTGAGAGTGATAGATCAGGAACAAATTTTTATTTATTCTTCAAAAGTAAAATTTCTCATCTATACGTCGCCCGCCTTACCCTCACGGGAAAACAATGATTAGGGATTTATTTTCATTTATTCTTGAAATATAAAAATTGTTTTCTGTAAGTCACCCAACTGACCCTTACGGAAAACAAACCAGACGGGAAGTGTAGTTGTAAACATTGAAGTCTTGCCCAAAAAAAAAAAAATGCTATCATCATTCAGCATCAAATGATTTCCCCAGCGAAGCCGGGTACCTTAGCTAGTATATATATATATATATATATATATATATATATATATATAGATCTCTGTTAATGCTCTAGCGGACACAATTTTTGTTTGATCGATATCGAACTCGATATTTAATCGTTCCTTGCATAGCTAAAGATCAAGTTCGTTAATGGCTGATATCGGAGTAGAGGGAGGGGGGTTTAAATGGTGTTATTTTCGAAAATTCGAAATATCTTCGATACTGTACGTCGGATCGAAAAATGGTCTACTCCTGTCACATAAACAATACTCTGTTATAAATAAACCACTTTATCCGAAGCACGTGCAAATAATATGTACTGTCGACCACCACCCTCATTTGTACTTGGACTATTATAATTTGAGTGATTGAGGTAAAAAAATATTCTGATTCATTATAAATTACATTACTAGATATACTAAATAGTTTTCAATAAAATTAATATTACATATTCAGATATATTTCAGGAATTGTTTTCTTTTTCGGTGATGAATATTTCTGTCTATCTTTCAGAGTGTGGCAGACCTGTTTGTTTACAATTCAGACGCTCTCCGTTGGGAGGTTATTAAAATTTACTGAAAGATTTTTCATTAACGTTTGTATTTATTCACATCATATTCACAGTGGTGTTAAGTGCAACCAGTGTGTAGATTTATCTATTGTATGATTTCACGAATGAAATCTGCTTAGTTTCCGCAGACTTTTTGTCTTTAGTGTTACATAGATAAATAAGATGATATTCAATGACGCCTTAAACGAACGAGTTGTATCAGCTCAAATTTATTACTTAATTAAAAAGCAATTCCAGTTTATGAATTATGCAAACTGCTAAAAATCGTCACTAATTGAATGTGAGTAATTCCATCTCCACCCCTGTAAACCAACTAGTTATTAGGGCAAGAAAATGGAGAAGGCAACGCCGTTTGAAGGGAGACTTTGAAATGAGCCAACGAGTTCGGGATTGAGACATGATTAGATTAGTGAAGCATCCTCAGGAAGTAATTCATTAAAGTCCTCCAGGGGCTCTTTATTATAAGGTAGGAGGAGCAGCAGACTCGGGGGTGAAGGAGGGCAAAGACCTATCAAAATTCTTAGCGATGACAAATACTGAACTCCTAATTTATTCTTGAAGCACTGCCTATTTCCAGATCCTTACTTTAATTTGTGTTTATTAAAATTCCACCAAGCCGTTTGAGGAACTAGCCTAGAGTTAGTAAACACACATGTAAATTTTTGGTTTATGTATATAGTAATTTTATATATTCTTTTATTAGATAGTTGAGACGAACAAAGAAGATCTTAAAATAATAATGGAAAATTCAATAAAGTCCGCCACGCAGTTGCTGCGTAAACTAAGCGGATTTCCTCCGGGAAGGTTTACAATAGATAAATCAACATATTGGTAACACCACCCTGAATGTTAAGCGAATAAATATAAACGTAAGAGCGAATCTTTCAGTCAATTTACAAATCAATAATATCTACAACGGAAAGCGTCTGAACAGCAAACAAACATGGCAGCCAACATCCTATCGCTGAATGGATAGAATCTAAACCGGAAAGAAGAACAATTAATGAACTATAACGGAATATGACATATTCATTATGTTGAAAACTATTTACTACATCTAGTACTGTAAATTATAATGAATGAGAATAATGTTTATCTCAATCAAATTTTAGTCGTCCAAAAACCTAAAACAGGGAGGGGGGTCACCAGAACATATTTGCTTGTATCTTGTATAATAAATGCCTCATGAAAACAATATTTAGTAATAAAGCTTCGAATAATGTGGTTTATTATTTAACAGAATGTTGTTTATATAAAATGAGTAGATGTAGGGGTTTGCTGAAGACTGAAAAATGCAAATATTTCGGTTAATATTCAGTATAGAGAATGGATTTAAGAATATTTATAGTACATTAAATTCCACATCAGATTGGTTCTACACAATTTTTCGATACGACGAATAGTAACGGAGATATTTCGAATTTTCGAAAATCCCCTCCCACTCGTCCGACTTCAGTAATTATCGAGATTGATCATTGTTTTACATGATATATCTATATATATATATATGCGAAAAAAGTGTTTCAAAAATCGCGTCATGAGTACGATCTCAATGCTGCTACCTGCTAAAAGGCAAATATCTCAGTTAATATTCCTTCCCTCTAACCCCCTTACACCTAGTCCGATTTCAGCCGTTAACGAACTTGATCTTTCTTTTTACATGAAACACTTTTATATCGAGTTTCGTATATATATATACCGGGTGTACAGAAAGTTCTAAGCCTGATTTCAACTTACATATTTTTATTTTTCAATATAGTCCCCCTCAACAGCAACGCACTTATTCCACCGCTTTTTCCAACATCTGTAACCCGGTCAAAAAAAAAAATTGTTGTCAAAACCTTCCAAAACAACCTTGACAGCTGAGGTATCATAAGTACACCAGGCTTAGAACTTTCTGTACACCCCATATATATATATATATATATATATATATATATATATATATATATATATATATATACCAATGTGCTAAAAACGATAATTCCGTTAAAAACTAAAAATCGAAATGTTTCGTGATTATAATACTTTCTTTACTTTGTATAAGGAAAAAAAAATGTTTGCCCTAAATTGGCATTTTTTATGTTACACTAATATAAATCATTTTTATGACTTCGTTTTATCTTAGGAGAAATCAATGAATTTTCTCTATTCCCCCTTTCCTAAACCCAAGCTCCCACCCACGAACTAGATCTTTAGTTTTATATAAAACGATTTTTTATACCAATAAAAAAATACTTCCGCAAATAGACCGTTAACAGACAAATATATATTTGGTTGATATATATATATATATATATATATATATATATATATATATATTCTTCTTATTTGGGGCCCAATATTTTTTATATATTCTTCATATTTTATGGCAAGGGTCACCAATAAAAAGCATTTTCTTCCGGTGCCAACTTTATTGAAACTGCCCTACATGTTTCATGGATTACTTACCACCTCTTCAGGCGCTGTCCCTTTTCACAAATAAAATTTAATAATATTAATTTAACGAATCCCTTAATAATTATTTGCTTGATATTGTATTAATAGGTGCTTACATCTATGATATATTTATTAAATCTAATTATTGATTGCTTCTTACATTGCTGAAGTGTTCGTTTCCCTCTTACATTCGTTGCGACTGTCCTAACTGAGGATATCTAGGAAAGAATTATCAAGGTTTTTGTTAAAGTAATGTTATTAATTAATTTTTTGAACGGTCCTCATTTTCGCCATCTTCTTTGTAGAATTGATCGAAATCCCTAGGTAATCTTTCTAAAACCGCGCCATGAGTTGAACCTCACCAGCTAATTCCCCTTCAGGTAAATACGGTAGAAGCTAGCAAAGAGAACGTTCTAAATTTGGAATTTTGTGAACGGCTAGGAATTGAGGAGGCTAGGAGTGCTCTTGGGGACAAGATCAATGCTAGGTGTCCAGGGCGGGTGTGTAGATCAACTCGGCCTTTGATCTAAGGCCTTGTCTACCTGTAATTAATCCCAAGCAAACCCTACTCTCCAGACCTCTTCTTTCAATGACCCACCTTTGGACCTTCTCAATCCTTTCCTATAGAGTGAATTTTATCACGTTCCAAGTCCATAGTTAAATATAAAACTAACCACCCAAAAGAACCACTAAAATCCTTTTCGATGTACTATATTACTTACTGCAAAAGAAGATAGTTGGCTAAAGGGTTATCTTTTCTTCTCATATTTCATGTTCCAAAGGGCATTAAAGTCTTATCTTATAGTGAAGAGACATTGTAGCAAAGACGTAATGGTTAAATAACATATATTTTATAAATACAGTTTGAAAATGTTGCCATACTATGTCAAAAACAAAAACTATAGGTCAGTTCTTGACAATACAACCAATATGGGCGTGTTTTAATGAAATTTAAAAAGTCCGTCACGCAGGGGAGGCGTAAACTAATCAGATTTCCCACGAAAAGATTTACAACAGATAAATCTACATACTGGTAACACAACCGTGAATAAATAAAAACGGTAATAAGAAATCTTTCAGTCAATTTACAAGTTAATATCTACAACGGAAAACGTCTGAATTGTAAACAAACACGACAACCAACTTCGCAGCGCTGACTAGATAGAATTAGCCTAGATCATAAAGGTAAACAATTAATGAAATATATCTGAATATAACATATTAATTTTACTGAAAACTATTTACTATAGCTAGAGGAGTAATGGACCAGAATAATTTCTATACCAATCACTCAGATTTCAGTAATCCAAGAATAAATGAAGGGGGGGGGTGTATTAGTTTGTATCTCGTATAATAAAGGTTTGTTGAAAATCAATATTTGGTATTTAACCTTGTAATGAAGTGGTTCATGATATAACAGCTTATTATTAATATGACCCTAGTAGGAGTGGGCGTTTACTGAAAGCGGAAAACTATAAAATCCAAATATTTCGGTTAATACTCATTATACTATAAATATGTATAGAACCATATTTACATTAAATCCAATTTTCAATAAGATAGTTTTTATACAATTTTTCGATCCGAAGTATAGTAACGGAGATATTTCGAAATTCCTTCCCTCTAAACCCTCCCCTCCTCCTTTCCGATTTCAGGCGTTGACGAACTTGATCTTTCTTTTTATATAAAACGACTAAATATCGAGTTTGGCAACAATTAAACAATAATTGCGACCACTAGAACAGTGACAGACATATACATATATATACATACAGTTTTGAACGGACCTCTTTTTCATCATCTAGGTAAGATCGATGGACATTTGAAGAATAATTTCGAAAATCGCGTCATGACTGCAACCTCAATATTTGATTTCAATTAAGGGGAAATCTGCTAACAGTTGGTTTTCAATATTAATGGGATAATTGGACAAAATTTGACAATGCTGGTTTAGCATATATATATATATTGATCATAAAAGTGTATGTTGAAAAATGTGAATTACTATATCACATTTTTATTATTTCACATATTGTGGTGTGTGTGTCAGAATGAGAATATCAATTTTTTTATTCTGTTTTTAGTGTGATATATGAAAGAATATCCCATTGTTAGGTTGAATATGTATACTTTTAACTCCTTCTTATTCATACTCATATAGCTTCCAAGTACCTAACATAAAAGGATTGATAAAAATAAGATATGCTTCATTTAAAAATATTTCCGTTCTCAGAAGAGTTTGGTCTATTTGAGGGCTCATCAGGATTTCAATTACGAGTAATTGCTAAACTTCAGCGGGGGTATTGAATTAGGGGGCCCCCTTGGAATCTTGGACGGGTCACGATAACAGAATGTTCTAATTTAATTAGAGGCCCAAATTTTAGTGGCTGTTGCCACTTTTACTCATGATTCGAATAACATAATCTTAAACAGACTTTAGATGGATCTTTTCTGAGATCATTCGACACCCAGTTAATTACCAAATTCGAACTGATGCTTCTGCAATTACGTAATTTACAATTTTTTTGAAATATATTAAACTCTAGCTATACCGGGGGCTAACGATGACCATGATAGTTACGGCGTTGTTCTTAATCCCAATTGACAAACCTGGAGTCGTAAGTTCGATTCTCGCATGGGCAATAGGAATTAATTTAGTGACAAATTCACTAAATAAAATCGTTAGTCCCACTCTGGTTAGTCGTCCGTCACGCAGGAGCTGCGTAAACTAAGCAGATTTCCCTCCTGAAGTTTAACAATAGATAAATCTACATACTGGTATAACAACACATCCATGAATATTAAGTGAAGAAATACAAGCGGTAATAAGAAATCTTTCCCCTCCCGACGGGAAGTGTCAGAAATGTAAACGAACAAGTTTGCCAACCTCTCACTGGAAAGAAAAACAATTACTGATATATATCAGAATATAATAAATTAATTTTATTGAAAACTATTTATTATATCCGGTACTGTAACGTATAATAAATCAGAATAATTTTTATATCAATCAATCAAATTTTAGTAGTCCAAAAACTTAAGACGGGGGGGGGGGTCACTAGAATATATTTGCAAGCATCTCGTATAATAAAGTTCTCTTGACAACAATATATGGTATTTATGATTCAAATAATGTGGTTTATTATATAACAGAGTATTGCTCATGCAACCTGAGTAAAAATGGGGGTTTGCTGAAGGCTGAAAACACAAAAATGCAAATACCTCGGTTAATATTCAAGATAGAGCATAAATGTATGTAACAAAGCTTATAGTAAATTTCAATAAGATTGGTTCTATTCTATTTTTCAATCCGGCGTATAGTAACGGAGAAATTTCGAATTTTCGAAACGCACATACACACACACACATACACACACACACACACACACACACACACACACACACACACACACACATATATATAATTTTGTACGGACCTCATTTTCGTCACCTCCTTCGGGTTGGATTGATGGACATTTGAAAAAATGTTTCGAAAATCGTGTCATGACTACGACTTCAATAGATGATTTCCCTTAGGGAAAATCTGCTAAAAGGATAACTCAATTAGTCTTAGTAGTACAAAGTAGACGTAAATATTAATAATTATACTGGACTAACCAATGATATATTGCTAAAAGAGTTCTAACCAGGATAATTAAAGAGCCTTTGCGTTTTTTATCAATTTATTGAGTTTTATCATATCTTTGATTAAAGGACATCTTCCTTCAAACGTAAACCATCATTTTGTATCTCAAGAAGCCATTTATGTGAAATATGTACCATGAAATTCTTGTTCTGAAATTAATCATTTAATGCAAAAACCTCTATACACCCAATTTCTACCCCTTTAAATGTTACGAAAAAATTACCTTGGAGGAAATGTGCCATGGACCGGAATGGACAATTGGCTGGATGAGAAGGAAGATCCAATTCCGACTCCTCGATTTTTGCTGCGGTAATCTTGTACGTGTGGGGTCTGTTGCAAAATATTTTCTTTCTATTTACAACTTTTCTATAGCGGATTCTCTAATTAGGCCGAATGAATCTCTCAGGTAGTTGCCCGAACTTTAGGGACTAACTCAAAGGGGGTTTATTGATGGCCAAAAACTAAAATATGGAAAAATCTCGGTTAATTCTATGAAACATTTCTAGATTATTACATTTGCAATAAGAATGATCCGAAGCATAATAACGAAGATATTCCGAATTTTAGAAATTCCCCCCTCTAAGCCCCTCCTTCCCCAGGTCCGATTTAAGCCGTTAACGAACTTGATCTTTCTTTTAGCAGATTTCCCTCAAGGGAAATCAGCTATTGAGGTCGTTCTCATTACGCGATTTTCGAAATTTTTCTTCAAATGTCCATCGATCCTACCCAGGAGATGACTAAAATGAGGACCGTTAAAAACTGTATATACACACACACACACACATATATATACATACATATATATATATATATATATATATAGATATAGATAGATATATATATACTTGTCGGCAACCGCTCTCGTGCGCGCAAGCTCTTTCTCATCGGTACCAAACTTGATATATAATCGTTTTACACAAAAAGAAAGATCAAGTTCATTAACGGCTGAAATCGGACCAGAGGGAGGGGGGTTTAGAGTGGGAGAATTTAGAAAATTCTTAATATATCCGTTATTATTCGTCGGATCGAAAAATTGTAGAGAACCAATCTTATTGCAAATGTTGTTATTTACATTTTTTCACTCTCTTGATTATTAACTGAGGTATTTGCATATTTTTGTTTTCGGTCTTCAGTAAAGCCCCACTTCTACTCATCTCATATTAACTATATTCTATTATGTTATGAAGCACTTTATTTGAAGCTTAAATACCAAATATTATTCTCATTGAACTTTTAAGATTTGAGATAAATACAAATACGTGGCGCACGTCGAAAATCTGCTTAGTTAACGCAGCCCCTGCGTGACGGACTTTTTACATAAAATGCTTATACGGGGTGTGGCTATTAAATAACGAGACTGACGCTGTAAAACATTTTATTTTTATTTCATACATTTTTACTTATTATCAGCTTCAATATACACCCCTCCTTTATCCCTACAACGCTCCATGGGAACCTTCCATTGTTCGAAACAGTGCTGGAAGTCTTTTTCTGTCAGCTCCTTCAGGACGCGTGCCGCTTTCTCTTTCACAGCTTCAACAGACTCAAATCTTGTCCCTTTTAATGCAGATTTCACCTTAGGAAACAGATAGAAGTCGCACGGCGCAAGATCCGGCGAATAAGGCGGATGGTCTAACATTGGGATGCTGAATTTGGCTAGAAACCTCTTAACAGACAATGCGGAATGAGCCGGCGCATTGTCTTGGTGGAGAACCCATGACTTGTCCTTCCACAATTCAGGTCGTTTTTTCCTTATTCTTTCGCGGAGTTCAGCAAGAACATGAAGGTAGTAATGTTGATTAATCGTTTGACCTTCAGGAACCCAGTGAAGGTTCACAATCCCATGAATATCGAAAAAAACAATCAACATTGCTTTGAATTTTGATTTGCTCATTCGAGCTTTTTTGGCTCTCGGTGAAGATGGACTCTTCCGGTGCATGGATTGGCGCTTTGTTTCAGGATCATACACAAAAAAACCATGATTCGTCACATGTTATTATCCTTTCCAGTAAGTTTGGGTCATTTTCAATGGCATTCAAAGTGTCAGTACAAACATTTTTGCGAACTTCCAGTTGTTCAAATGTGAGAATTTTAGGCACCATTTTGGCACAAACTTTTTGCATGTTAAAATTGTTATGTAATATTTGCCGTACGGATTCTTTATCAATTCGTACAGTTTCAGCAATCGCACGAATACTTAACCGACGGTCAGATCGAATCAGATTACCGATTTTTTCGATATTGTCATCCGTTTTCGACGTGGAAGGGCGACCCGGGCGTGAATCATCTTGAACGTCTTCTCGGTCATCTTGAAAACGCTTAAACCACTCAAAAACACGTGCACGCGATAAACATTCATTGCCATACACTTCTTTCAATAAATTATAAGTTTCAGTAGCGGTTTTTCCAAGTTTCACATGAAATTTCACAATTCGTTGCTCTACTGTTACACTTAACATTTTTCCGGCGAAACAAAAAAACAACTCTAATACGAACGAAGGCTACGGCTGTACTGATTTGTTTACAGAAGCGAGAGGCACTATATTCGAAAGAGGAAGCTTCACGATAACAGCTGTTAGTTGCTGGCGTTTGGCCCATGCGCACTTCTTCTGTAGCAGCGTCAGTCTCGTTATTTAATAACCACACCCCGTTTATCGAGCTTAGTAACGATAAGACAAAAATTGCGACTGCTAAATCGGATACACTCACACGCGCGCGCGCACACACACACACCCACACACACACACACACACACACACACACGCGCGCGCGCACACACACACATTTTTTTATAATAAAACTATCAATAAATTAGTTTTTATGACATTTCTTAATCCGATACATTGAAATTGATCAAAATAATGGAATTAACGCATACATTTGTAAACGAGGGCAATACAATAGAGTTGTACCTTTTTGGCGAAAAAATATATACGGGCCATTTTTGGAGAGAAATGAAATAATTTAAAGCACAACTAATTCAATTTTTTTGGGCAACAGAATGTGTAGTAAGTCGTTTCAGTCATTTCGGACGTGGTGAAATAACACATGGATGTCGATGCAGTTGGAGTGGGTGTTTATTGATGGAGCTACTTATCAGATTGATGAGCCCCGATAACAGCTGGTTCCCTTTGCCCTCCAAGTCTCAACCCCGAGAATAAAAAGTCCTTTATTAAAGCCCCTGCAGCTGCTATGCTGATTTATACTGCACTTGAGATGATTAGTGATATATTAAGTTTTAAATGAAAATCTTATTAGTAATAGACTGCTGAAAGCTTCAAAATGAAAAATAACTCGGACCGAATTAGAGATAAATGATTTGAAGGACATTACTTACCAACACCATTACTCTATTCCACGCATAATAGAGGATGCATTTATAATTTTAGCAGATTTCCCTTAAGGGAAATCTGCTATTGACGTTGTACTAATAACGCGATTTTCGAAATTATTCTTCAAATGTCCATCGATCCTACCTAGGAGATGACGATAATAAGGTCCGTTCAAAATCTATCTATCTATGTAAAAAAAGTCCGTCACGCAGGGGAAAAATGGAAATATCTCGGTTAATATTCAAAATAGAGAGTAAATGAGTATAACAATATTTATAGTACATGTAATTCGCTATAATATTGATTCTATACATTTCTTCGATCCGACGTATAGTTACGGAAATATTTCGAATGTTCAAAGTTCTCCCCCTCTCCCCCTGGTCCGATTTCAATCGTTAACGAACTTGATCTTTCTTTTTCATAAAACTACTAAATATCGAGTTTGGTAATGATTAAACAATAATTGCGACCGCTGGAGCGGTAACAGACAAATATACATACACACACACACACACACACACACACACACACATATATATATATATATATATATATATATATATATATATATATATATATATATATATATATATATACAGTTTTGAACAGACCTCATTTTCGTCATCTCCTGGGAAGGATCGATGGACATTTGAGGAAAAATTTCGAAAGCCGCGTCATGAGTACGACCTCAATAGTTGATTTCTCTTAAGGGAAATCTACTTATATATATATACTAGCTCAGATACCCGGCTCCGCCCGGGAATTCATTTGAGGCTGAATGGTGATGGTATTTTTTAGCAGGCTTTACATTGCGCAATAATTTGACAATTACCCGTCCCAGTGTTTAGGATTGATACCCGTAGTTACCTTGGATTTGCTACTAATAGAATATTTGTTTGATAAGGCTTCACTGTCTTCGATATTTTTATATTTTCCGTCTCTTATACATGTAAATATGGTGAATTTTTATTTCAGGCCTCCCATATAACCCCCCTCCCGTTCGAACCTAAAAATTTTAATATAACTTATAATCATGGAAGAATTAATGCTAATTGACATACCGAGTTTTGTTAAGTTCGGTTCAGCCGTTAGTGCCAGTAAAATTGTTGGCTCCCGCTAAAGTTTTAACGTATAACTCATTTTTACTTAGGTATATAACAAAAGTTACTCCAAATAACAAAATAAACAACTTTTGTTATGTTTATATTTGCGGAAAAACCAATAGGAAACGAAATATCGCTATTTTTAATTTCAGGCTTCCCTTATAACCCCCACTCCTACCCGTCCATAGAAATGTTGGTATGGCTTATTATAATGAAGGCCTCACTGCTAATACACATACCGAGTTTTATTCAGTTCGGTTGAGCCTTTTTTGGCAAATAATATAGTTGACTCCCTCTATAATTTTTAGCGTATAACGCATTTAAACTTCAATATACGACAAAAGTACATATAACAAAAGTTACTTTAAATAACAAAATAAACAACTTTTGTTATGTGCATATTTGCCGAAAAACCAATATAAAACGAAATATCGCTATTTTTAATTTCAGGCTTCCCTTATAACCCCCACTCTTGTTCGTCTCAGAGAAAATTAATATAGCCTAAAGTCTAAGTTGGGTTAGTAGTAATATACATACCAAGTTTCATAAAATTCGGTTCAGCCGTTTATGCGTGAAAAGGTAACAAACAAACAAACAAACAAACACGATACAATACACGAAAGAAACAAAATGCAGATATGGTGTCTATGACATGTGAAACGAAAAGTTATCGTGAAATTTCGCGAAAAAAATCAATGTACAGACAGAGGTTACAATTGTATATATATATATATATATATATATATATATATATATATATATATATATATATTTGTCTGTTACCATTCCAGCGGTCGCAATTATTGTACGTTACGAAACTCGATATTTAGTGGCTTTATGTAAAAAAGAGATCTAGTTCGTTAACGGCTGGAATCGAACCAGAGGAGGGGAGAATTTTGAAAATTCCAAATACCTCCGCTACCATACGCTGGATCGAAAAAGTGTATAGAATCAATCTTATTGAAAATTATATGTATACATATAATAAAATAATAAAAGTGGAAGTAGAATAAATCTTATTACAAATTAAATTTACTATAAATATTGATATATACATTTATTCTCTATCTTGAATATTAACAGAGATATTGGCATTTTTCAGCATTCAGTAAACCCCACTTCTACTCGTTTTACACAAACAATACTCTGTTATATAATAAACCAAATTATTTGAAGCTTAACCCTAGTATTACCGACCTCTCCCAGGTCCCATGGATTACCAAGGGGGGGGGCTCCTCGAGCCCACAACCTTAAAAACCTTTTATTTTGGTTCTATAATTTTTTTAAAATTTTTATTTCTATTGGATTATATTTAATGAACGTTTCTTATGACACCTATGAAAAAAAAAATTAAACACAAAAATAAAAATAAATTAAAAAAAAAAGTTCGGATGGGGAAAAATGGATGACTTTAAATTAAATGTAATTTTATTCTACTGGAGGAACATATCTAAACATTGTTAGAACAAAAAGTTATCTATATCTAAGTTATTATAACATTATAATAGAATAATAATTTAAGAAAATATAATTATCAGATTCGTAATGCAATTATCGGTGCTTTTGCACAATAATTTTTTTTCCGAGTGTTTATCCAGGATGCAGCATGGACTAACTGTTCCCCTAGTTGGGAACAACCTAGAAAATCTTCTCTTTTCTAAAAAAGTACCTATCAGGAGCAATAATTATAACCATCTCAGTAATATATTTTTATATGAAAAAAAATTATATGGGGAGAATATATATATATTTTTTTTTGAGAAAAAAAAACTTGAGAAGGTTTGTGTATGTTAAAATTACATCAAAGTAATTATTATTAGAGCAATATAATTAATAACACTTGAATTACTAGTTAAAAGTAGTATTAAATATCAGTGAGCTCGAGGAGCCCCCCCCCTTGGTACTTAAGTGTATAACTACCCCTTGCATTACCAACGGGGGGGCTCCTCGAGCCCATACGTCAAAAAAAATTTATTTTCTCAACATAGAAATTTTTTTTATTTAATTTTATTGTTATGCCCTCACTCTAGGATGTTTTTCTGAGGAATACATAAAATATCAAAAATATCCCATTAAAATTGGGTGATAGGGAACAAAAACAAAACGTTGTGGGCTCAAGGAGCCCCCCCCCCCCTTGGTAGTTCTAGGGTTAATATAAATATTGTTTTCTGGAGTCCTTTATTATACGAGATACATGCCAATATGTTCTTGTTACCTCCCTCCCCGTCTTAAATTCTTGGACTACTAAAATTTGATTGATTGAGATAAAAATTATTCTGATTCATTATAAACTAAAATACTAGATATAGTACATAGTTTTCAATAAAAATAATATGTTTTATTATGATATGTTACAGTTATTGTTTTTCTTTCCGGTGAGCTGTTTGGCAGACCTGTTTGTTTTCATTTCAGACGCTTCCCACCGGGAGGAGAAAGATTTCTTATTACCTTTCGTATTTATTCACTTAATATTCACGGTGGTGTTGTGGTAGGAGTATGTAGGTTTCTCTGTAATCAATCTTCTCGAGGGAAATCTGCTTAGTTGACGCATCTAGCAGTTGACGAACTTTTTTAAACTAAAATAGCTTTTCGCGATTAAGATTGACGAAATATTCCAAAAATGTAACAACACAGCGAAAACATAGAGGTTTCGCCACACGGGTAAGCAGAATTCTCACGTTCTGGGATACCATCTCGCATTACGGTATATATTCTCACGTATTAAGAATCCTATGTAAACAGGGCTCGAAGTTCCATGGCTAGATTAACATAGGAATTTTCGTGGTAATTATTTCATTAGGAATGTGAGGGACTGAAATTTAACTGAAATGATATCTAAATAAACCAGTTAGAGAAAACGTTTAACACAAAACAAATTACACGCATTTACTCTCTATCATGAATATTAACCGAGATATTTGCATTTTTCAGCTTTTAGCAAACCCCACTTCTACTCATGTTACATAAACAATACTCTGTAATATAATAAACCACTTAATTTGAAGCTTAAATACCAATTATTTAATAAGAGAGAACTACTTCTTCTCTCCTGGAGTTTCTGAAACTTGATGGCCACATGCAAATAGTGTTCTTAATATTGTAGTTGGTAGTTTTTAGTCAGTACTTGTCAGTACGTTTGTCTTGAAATGTCTTCATGTAATATATCTATTTGCCATGGTCGAGTTTTTCAGTCCGCAGTCTCATTCAGTCCTAACTTTTCGTGTCCCGGCAACCAGTAGAATGTAGTGTGTTTATCTTGACTGATAAAGTTGTGTTTTATTTTTTAGGCTATTGGGTGATATGTGTAAATATTTTTTAGTATTTGAAGGGAACCTAAGGAATCCGTGCTGCTTAAACTAAGCAAGGTTCCACCTGCTAGAATTACAAGCTGATGATGCATGAGTCATTCATTCTTCAGGAATAAGAAGCGAGTGTAAACAAAAACCTTGAAACTTAATACTAGATATAAAAGTTGAGTTATATAAGTTATCTTAAGTAGAAAATTATCTAAGTAGGAGTAGGATTATCAAAGAGTTGAAAAATAAAAAAATGGTATAACTCGGTAACTATTTGAGTTACACAAAATATGTATAAATAAAATGGTTGTAGAAAATTAAATTTTCAACAAGATTGGTCACATAACATTTTTGATCAGGCACATATTTACAATAGCAAAAAATATTTCGAATTTACAATTCTCCCCCCCCCTACGGTAAATTTCAGCCATAATCTGCTTTAATCCGTGGGTTTTAATGACAAAACAAATATGGAACGAAACTCGGAACAACAAACTAAAACATTTATTAAAAATTATTATAATATTAAAACCTCCATCCTCCATGGAAATATTCGACAAGAGACAACAGAAGAGATGAAATCGTATTAGGAAGACTCCGAATAGGCCACACGAGATTTACGTATGGTTATCTTATGACAAAAGATCAACCCACGATGCGTGGGGAAGTGTAACACAGACTTGGCTATCTACCACATGTCAATGGAATGCCATCCTTATACCGATATTCGAAACGAATGCAATATTTCCAATAATATAGCAGTGGCCCTTGGAGATGACCCGGAAAGAGATAGATGAAATGTTTAATTTTGCGAAAAATACAAATTTGTACAAAGAAATTTAAATTAAAAGTTTTTTATATCCTCTTTTATATTGTTAAATTTTAAGTGGCAATATGAGTGGGGATATGATTACAATACAATTTTACAAAAATTACAATATTGACAATTTACATAAACACAGCTTACTCTAAAAATGCAAGTACTTAACGAAAATGAGAGTTATAGATATTACGGGCGTTGATAACTTAGTGGTTTTTCACCCTAAAACCTTATGAAACAAACAAAAAAATATCGACTTTGTTTGCAATCAAACATAAATTGTGGCAAGCAGAGCGTTAACAGATATATATATATATATATATATATATATATATATATATATATATATGTGTGTGTGTGTGTGTGTGTGTGTGTGTGTGTGATTGTGTGTTAGTATTGCATGGCCTTTCCATGGAACCTTTACATCAAGTTTCATGAGTATAATCTCAATACCTGTTTTCCATTAAGCCAGATCTGTTTATATACAAGTCTACACTTATCAAACATATCGGCACAGTCATTGAGTTTTTGTAGCTGAAAGGAAAACCCCCACAATAGAGGAGTGAGTCCCTTAGGAAATACTGTGGAAAATCCCTTAGGAAATGCTATCAAGGGAAGTCAGAAAAATGTTGGATAAGAGAAGGTAAAGCAAGAAGAGACAAGCCTACATTAGGCTAGGCTGACCGGGGAACAATCGGCTCATGGAGTCTCCATAAATAATTCATTGGATTTTGAAGTAAGACTCACTTCCTCCGTTCCACGACTCCAAAGCTACTCGCTGGAGTAGTTCTCGCCCTCACGCTACTTAGTTTTAGACAAACTTCATTCTCCACTACCCTACTAATCCCCTGGAACGTGTCTCTTAAAGAGGATTTTCTAGATCTCTAGATCTCTTCAATTTATTTTGTATGAATAAAAATGAGTTAAGTATCTTGAGAGATGCTGTCTTAGCGCTTCTTTGTAAGACATTTGGCATAATGGAATTAAAACCTAAGAAGGGGCGTCTAAAGGACGTCTCCCCAACATGCGATATCGTAGATTCATTTAGTGCTTCAGATTTCTGCCACAAGTCTTGTGATATTGAATGCTAAAAAAGTAACTAAAATCGCTTTGCTTATTATTAAAATGTGTAAAGAAATATCTTCTAATGTAAATTCCATTAATAATATACTTTGTTTCTTTAACGTAATAGGCATATTTCTTAACGCATTCGGGTAACTCAAAAATTCATATTTTAATATTAGCAGATTGAGGTCAGAGAAATCAGCTATTGAGGTCGTACGAAAATGAGGTTCGATAAATATATATATATATTGGGTTATTGGACAGTTAATGTTCTAATGATTTATGAATGTATTATATGAGTAAATAGATGCCATTAAATAAATGCCAATAAATGCCATTTATGAATTTGCAAAACAGTTGTTTGATATAATAAATAAATAAAATAGAAATAAAATAAATAGTAAATTTTTTATAGAAAACAAAAATGTTTGACGTACCTATTTTATGTAAATATTTAATTGAATTAAGTACATTTCATTTCATTCCATGTCCCATTTTAACAACGTACAGTGTTTTAGCGGGAAGTAAAATGTTTTGAACTTGAGAGAATGGAGGTGGGGTGAAATTTTACACACCACAATTGAGGCTGGGAGGCAGGGAGAAACTGGGGTGGCTGGATGAGCCTAGTTAGGACTGGCGGAGGCTAGGCTAAAAGGAAAGGGGGGAATCTTAACGGGAAACTTCATTTGACTTTATTACTGGTGCTAGTGGGTCAGGTCTTACGTGCATAGTGAAGCAGCGTAGTCAGTAATACGGAATTTTGCGATGCATCAGGAAACTGTTAGAATTTCATGTTCAGCTGCGAGGACTTACTGAAGGTGTGGCACCGAGGTTTACTGTTCAAACTAAAAAATACACTCCCTTTCAACTACTACCTCATTCTTTCCGACAGACATTTCCAAGTTTCATTTGGTTCCTCAGTCTCATCCTTATTCCCTCAGCTGGCAGGTGTACCACAGGGGGGAATCCTAAGTCCTTTCTTATTCCTTACCTATACTATCGACATCCCATCACATCCCGAAACTTCCCTTCTTACCTATGCAAATGATATTGCACTCTTGACGTCCAACTCAGACCCAAATAAGGTATCCACATCTTTACAAGAACACGTAGCTCTACTAGAATCCCGGCTGACTCAATGGAGGATCAAGGTCAACAGCAGCAAATCAAGCAATGTAACATTTACCCTCTGACGTTCCATTTGCCCTCCAGTTACACTCAATAGCACACCAATTCCTCAAAAATCACAAATTAGGTATCTAGGACTCACATTAGACAAGCGACTAACATGGAAACCTCACATCACATTAAAAAGACAAGAATTGAATCGACGGTACGGACTTCTATTCTACTAATACTACTTGGCAACAGATCTAAACTATCATTGCATTACAAACGATTGATTTATACGACAGCACTCAGACCAATATAGACATACGGTCTTGAACTCTGGGGTTCCACTAAACCTTCAAATTCCTACAAAATCCAAACCCTCCAATCCAGAATACTCCGCAAAATTGTGATTCCCCATTTCAGGTATCCAATCTAACTCTCCATAACGACCTCAACATTCCTTTTGTCCATGTCCTCGCCAAATCCCGATATCAGAAATTCCGCTCTCTCCTTCCCGCACATCCTAATCTTTTAGTAGAATCACTTCATCTACTCATATTCCAGAAAACCCAAGGCGACGTCTGAAACGTAAGTGGCCAAGAGATCTTGTGTAGTGCATCCATGTAGTACACTCCAATGTTCCCTCCAATGTGGGTATTGTCAATGCACAACTTCCCCCCTCAAGTGCATAATCAAGCCAATTGTTATATCATTCAGATAATTCGCTTGTAATATTTATATGTGTTGTTGCAAATAAACAAATAAATATATTTTTTTTAAAAAAAGGATTTACTGAAGGCTAAAAACGGTTAAATTTAAATAACTCTGCTATATTCTACAAGCCATTACATTCCGCTGTATTTTATTAAATTATTATTCATTACTGAGAGGTTTTACATTTATGCGCCTGAATAAACAAAAACTTTATGTTATTTAACTCCAATTTCCTCAAAATTAACAATAACAATAATTATTAAACCTTTCTGTTTCAGGTAAGATCTTCGATTAATTTTGATTTTACGCATCAGAAGGTATGCCTTTTGTATTCATTAAATTTTATTTGAAAAATATATAAAAAGGAATAATAAATGACTACAGGATATTATGAGATTTTGTTTTGAGTCACTTAAATTTGAAGCAAGAATCCGCTATACAAAATTAAACATTTTTTACATATCTACATTAATTATTGTAAACATTAAAATTGGTTCCTAGTCCTTTTTTAACAGATTTCCCTTAAGGGAAATCAGCTATTTGAGGTTGTACTCATGACGTGATTTTCGAAATATTTCTTCAAATGTCCATCGATCCTACCCAGGAGATGATGAAAATAAATGAGGTCCGTTCAAAATTATATATATATATATATGTCTGTTAACGCTCTAGCGGTCGCAATTTTTGCTTGATCGTTACCAAACTCGAAGTTTAATCGTTTTATGTAAAAGGAAAGGCCAAGTTCGTTAATGGCTGAAAACGGACCAGTGGGAGGGGGGGGGGGCTTAGAGGGGGTATTTTTTGGAAATTCAAAATATCTCCGTTACTATGTGTCGGATCGAATAATTGTATAGAATCAATCTTATTGCAAATTAAATTTAATATAAATGTTGTTCTATACATTTATTCTGTATCTTGAATATTAACCGAGATATTTGAAGTTTGTATTGTGTGTGTGGTCTGCAAGAGTCGGTTATGTTCGGGACTTTCCACCGAGAGCTAGTGCAGCCGTTTCCGTAACTGTTCGTCCCACGTGAATAGGTTTAGAGATTCCTTACTAATATTGTTATTATGAGGCATATTTCTCTATTGTAAAACTTCACATGGGAAATCTGCTTAGTTTACGCACCCCTGCGTGACGGACTTTTATTTTGTTATAAACTTTGAATTTAGCATTTTATCACCAATATCTCAAGTTTGATTAATTGGTGCTACAGGATGCCTGATTAGAACAGAATATTCAAAGATGTAATTTAATGTCTTTCACTAACATTTTTATGCTTAAAAATCCCCTTATAACTAAAAACAAAATTATCGTTCAAACAAACTAAACACATTTTTTTATATTTTATTCATCACGTTAAAAATATTATTGTCAAAATTTTACTTATTCTGAACTTAAAATAATTGCATTTCAATATTTTCAGATGTGCAGACTTTACATGACTATAGGGGTTTCCGTCTACCAAGTACTTCAAAAAAACATGAGAATTAGTTTGTCACGTGAGAAGTCTGCTAAGTTTACGCAGGCTCTGCGTTACGGACTTTTAGCAGATATCCCTTAAGTGAAATCAGCTATTGAGGCCGTAATCACAGCGCGATTTTCGAAAAATTTCTTCAAATGTCCATTGTGATCCTACTCAGGAGATGACGGAAATGAGGTCCGTTCAAAACTATATACAGTGGAGCGTCGATTATCCGAACGTCAATTATCCGAACGTTCGATTATCGGAACCAGTTTTATTTTATTTTTTGTTTCTTTTAATGTGTAATTTTAATTAAACTGACCATTTAATTTACTTATTGGTATGTTATAATTATTGTTACTTTGAATAAAATTAAACTAAAATAAAATTATTTTCCTCAGAACGTCTATAACGGAAGCCATCATTTCTCAGAAACTGATTCGTTACATATTTGTATCTGGTTCAATGTGTGTTCAATGAAATAAGACGTTGAATAGCATTGGTTTACTTAGAACTGTATACACTACCTAATTTGTTCATTGCATTAGATTCTGTGAAACCCTTTCCGTTCATATAACTGGTCGTGGATAGCTTACTTTCAGTTTCAAACCGTTCTCTGCGAGGTGTACACTGTATTTGTATTGTACATGTAGCTCAATTAGACAACTTATACATATGTATGTATGTATTTCATAACACTCGTTTCTTCACTATGCTCATACATACTATGTTTAAATAAATAAACAAACTTGTTTTTTTTTACGAAGTTATTTTATTATCTTCCTTTTCCTTATTATTTATAAGAAAATAAATAAACACAAAATAAATAAAAATGTTGATTATCCGAACCACCTCTGACAACATTAGTTCGGATAATCGACGCTCTACTGTATATATATATATATATATATATATATATATATATATATATATATATATATATATATATATATATATATCCTGTCAAAGCTATAGAGGTAGCAATTTTTGTTCGATCGTTACCAACTCTTTAATTTAAAGAAAGATCAAGTTCATTAATGGCTGAATTCGGACAATCGGGAGGGGGGGGGTGGAGTTTAGAGGAGAGGATGTTTCGAAAATTCGGAATATCTCAGTTACTACATGTCGGATTGAAAATTGGTTCGGAACCAATCTTATTTCAAATTAAATGTACTATAAATATTTTTATATACATTTATATTCTATCTCGAATATTAGCTTCGATAATTGCATTTTCAGTTTTCAGCCTTCAGCGAACCCCCACTCCTATTCATGTCATATTAATAATAAGCTCTTATTAATCATATACATGTACCAATTCATTCCAAGGTTACATTATTGTTTTAATTGAACTTCTATTTTGTGAGATATATGCAAATACGTTTTGTGGACCCCCCCCCTTCTTTTGTTCTTGGAATACAAGAAATTATTCTTATTCCTTAAAAATTACAGTAATAAATATAATAAATAGTAGTCAATTAAATTAATATGCTATATTCAGATTTATTCCAGTAATTGTTTTTCTTTCCGGTGAAGAATAATTCTATCTACCTGTTCAGTTCTGAGCGGTTGGCAGATCTGTTTGTTTACAATTCAGACGCTTTCCGTTGGCAGGTAATTAACCCTAGAACTACCAAGGGGGGGGGGCTCCTTGAGCCCACAACTTTTTGTTTTTGTTCCCTATCACCCAATTTTAATGGGATATTTTTGATATTTTATGTATTCCTCAGAAAAACATCCTAGAGTGAGGGCATAACAATAAAAATAAATAAAAAAATTTCTATGTTGAGAAAAAAATTTTTTTTTGACGCATGGGCTCGAGGAGCCCCCCCCCCCCCTTGGTAATGCAAGGGGTAGTTATACACTTAAGTACCAAGGGGGGGGGGGCTCCTCAAGCCCACTGATATTTAATACTACTTTTAACTAGTAATTCAAGTGTTATTAATTATATTGCTCAAATAATAATTACTTTGATGTAATTTTAACATACACAAACCTTCTCAAGTTTTTTTTTTCTCAAAAAAAAAATATATATTCACCCCATATAATTTTTTTTCATATAAAAATATATTACTGAGATGGTTATAATTATTGCTCCTGATAGGTACTTTTTTAGAAAAGAGAAGATTTTCTAGGTTGTTCCCAACTAGGGGAACAGTTAGTCCATGCTGCATCCTGGATGAACACTCGGAAAAAAAATTATTGTGCAAAAGCACCGATAATTGCATTACGAATCTGATAATTAGATTTTCTTAAATTATTATTCTATTATAATGTTATAATAACTTAGATATAGATAACTTTTTATTCAAACAATGTTTAGATATGTTCCTCCAGTAGAATAAAATTACATTTAATTTAAAGTCATCCTTTTTTCCCCATCCGAACTTTTTTTTTTAATTTATTTTTATTTTTGTATTTAATTTTTTTTTTAATTTGTTTTCCACAGGTGTCATAAGAAACGTTCATTAAACATAATCCAATAGAAATAAAAAATTTAAAAAAATTATAGAACCAAAAAAAAAGGTTTTTAAGGTTGTGGGCTCGAGGAGCCCCCCCCCCCCCCCTTGGTAATCCATGCGACCTGGGAGAGGTCGGTAATAATAGGGTTAAAATTGATTGAATGGTTTCTCATTATTGTATGCATTTATTTACGGTGGTGTAAAGCAATACCCGTATGTAGATTTATCTATTTTAAAACATGTGATTAGTTCATGGTTGGACTTTTTAGAATTGTCAATGTGCCAATTACTGAGGCTGTTTGGAGCATAAACGAAGTAATGGAATTTTCGGGAGGAAAATAAGAAATTCATTTATATGCTAAAATATTATTTTTGGTAAGGAATTCCAGCACGCAACGAATATAGCTCTAAGGGAATATCGGATAGAATTTCATTGAATTCTGAGCTTCAATCAGGGATATTTATATTTCTTCCTTTGCACCATCCTAATCCCTAATACAAACCGAGGATTCTCCAACCATGAATTATTGGTATTTGACTTTAGTTTTGATCATAAATCCTTCATCTTCATTTAAAGCGTTGACCGCCCACCTCAATTCTTTTATTGTGGAATGAGCTTATTTATATATGCCAGCAAAAAGAAATAAGATTTCGATGTAAATTAATGTTTTATCAACCTTAATATTAATGCTTTTCATTTTGATCTCTTTTAAATATAAAAAAAGTCTGTACATCTCTATTTATTGTATATTAATAAAATTGACTGATTCACTCTAAATTACAGTACTAGATATAATAAATATTTGTCACTAAAATTAATATGTTATATTCAGATAAATTTCAGTAAGTGTTTTTCTTTCCGGCGAAAAATATGTATATCTATCTGTTCAGCTCTTAGTAGTTGGCAGACCTGTTTGTTTAAAATTCAGACGCTTATAAAAAATATGTATATATATATATATATATATATATATATATATATATATATATATATATATCTGTTCAGCTGTGAGTGGTTGGCAGACCTGTTTGTTTACAATTCAGACGCTTTCCGTTGGGAGCTTATTAAAATTAACTGAAAGATTTCTCATTACCGTTTGTATTTATTGACGATGGTAAGTGCTACCAGTATGCAGATTTCTCTATTGTAAAACTTCAAGTGGCCCCTTCAAAACTATATCTCTAATTTTAGCATTAGATGCATTCTGGTTCTATTTTCCTTATAATCGGGTTGCTCTTCTCCATTTTAGCAGATTTCCCTTAAGGGAAATCAGCTAATGGGGTCGTACTCATGACAAGATTTTTGAAACATTTCTTCAAATGTCTATCGATCCAACGCAGGAGATGACGAAAATGAGGTCCGCTCAAAATTATCTTTTATAAATATATATATATATATATATATATATGTTAACGCTCTAGCGGTCGCAAATTTTGTTTGATCGTTACCAAACTCGATATTTAATCGTTTTATGCAAAAAGAAAGACCAAGGTCGTTAATGGCTGAAATCGGACCAGTGGGAGGGGTGGTTTAGAGGGGAGGACTTTTGAAAATTCGAAATATCTCCGTTACTACATGTCTGATCGAAACTTCTGTAGAACCAATCTTATTGAAAACTAAATTTCCTATAAATATTGTTTCATATATGTATTCTCTATCTTGAATATTAACCGAGATATTTGCATTTTTATTAAGTGTGTGGGATAATTGACGAGATGAAATCGGCTCTCGTCGGTTGTGCTGGTATCATTCCCCGACTGGTTCGGCCGTTTCCATAACTGTTCGGCTCTCGTGAAACGGGTTTAGAGGCTTCTGTAAGCTTTTACATTGTGAGATATATGCAAATAAGTTCTGGTGACCCCCCACTCCTTCTTTAGTTCTTGGACTACTAAAATTTGAGTTATTAAAATATAAATTATTCTGATTCATTATAAATTACTGTACTAGATATAGTAAATAGTTTGCAATAAAGTTAATGGGTTATATTCAGATGTTTATCAGTAATTGTTTTTCTTCAATTGGTTGTCAGACCTATTTGTTTACAATTCAGAAGCAGTTTCTGTTGGAAGCTTATTAAAATTAACTGCAAGATTTCTCATTACAGTTTGTGTTTACTCACGGTGGTGTTAAGTGTTAGCAGTATGCATATTTCTCTATTTTTATAACTTCACGTGGGAAATCTGTTCAGTTTACGCAGCCCCTGCGTGACGGACTTTTGAAAAGTTAGCTGTAGCATTTCTTTTTTATTCGCTGTCAATGAAGAGGAAAAATACAGGTCTAAACTATTTACAGACGGTGGAAGTTTGGGTAAAGGACGAGCAAACGAGAAAGAAGTTCTTCAACTCTATGTAAACAAGACTTGAGGAGATTCATTCCAAGGGATGTGAGCTGGGTTAACGCGGGCTGAAGGCGTACTTTTGAAGAGCGGCCTAGAAGGACAGTAGCGTAGAAGAAAATAAGTGATTGGCTAATTAAAGATTTAATAACTTGGCTTGCTGGAAGAGCCCCTCCAGTTTATTTAAGTGCTCCAACTTCTCGAGTACCCTCGCTCTTGTAATTATAGGGGGCTCCCCAGCCCTATCCACCTCCCCGAAATATCTAATTGTGTCACTCGTCTCGCAATCATTTTATAAATGGTTTATTTTGGTCTGAAAGGATGGTTCCTCTAACATTTTAATTAACATTTAATTGAGTTTAAGTAAGTAATTTTGAAATGCTTCTTATGCAGAGCATTAATAATAATTTGTAACCAATCTTGTTCTTAGACTTTAACCTTTAAAGCTGTTCTTATTTATCTCTTTAAACTGTTTTTTTTTTTTTTCATTTAACATGAACCTGTTAAATCTGTTATCTGTTGGCGGCAACAAAATAAGAAAAACCTGAAATGATTATGAATACTATTTTTGTTTCTCTACTAGCTTTTGCCCACATGACACCTGAAGAGAAGAAAGTTTAATACGAGGTAACTACAACTACGGTTGTACAACTGCAGAGAGGACCTCCCACTAGCTGTGCCAGTAAGAGAATGGTTTAGAACTGCCGTACTCAAAGTGAGCTCCGCGGAACCCTAGTGTTCCCCAAGAATTTAGAAAAAGAATCAAAATACCTCTCTCTGTGGTCGACTGTTCCACGATACGTGCGCTCGGGTGGAACTTTGAAGCGACGTATCCAAAATGAATTCATGAATTCAAAATCCCAAATTAAATATATAGTGCAAGAGTATTTTACCGATATCTCGTGTGAAACAAATTTCCTAGCAAATAAAAACAAAATTTTGGAACAAGCAACAAGTCACATATTATCCACCGACATCAATAGAGTATACAGTACATCATACAATCCCTTTTGTAGAAGTGTCTGTCATTATACCAGCCCCCAACCCGAAGATTATCTTAAATTCAAAGTGAATATGAAGAATGTAAGATTAGTAAGTCAACTTAGAATTTCAGATAACGACTATTTGAAGCAATAAAAAGATGAAAGTAATAAAATACGGAGAAATTTGTGAATGCTGCCAGGAATTCAGACGGATTAAAACATTTATTATTGCAATGCTCTGAACACAGCTATCATAGAGAGCAATACTTGAAGAAGTTTATAGCCACAAGTGATGACTTAATGTCACTGGAAATTATTCTTCACATTGAGGACAATTATAAATTGAACATGATTAACTCATTCCTGTCAGCAGTATGCAACTAGGCAACGACATAGTTTATACCATTATCTTGAAAATTAAACACTATAAATTGGAAATGTCCAACGTAGTCAATTAACGCGTCACAGTAAACAAATAAACAAAAATAAATACGTATATATTGAATAGTACTAATCAGATTAAATTATAAAGAATTTTAGAAGTTTAAGAACCTGAAAACATTTAATAAAAAAAAAATGTAAAATGTATTATTTTATTGTATATAGTAGGTTAATATTATATCACTAGTTCTTTATATATATATATATATATATATATATATATATATATATATATATATATATATATATATTCTTTTGGTACTAGTAAGATTACTAATACTAAATGGGGCAGAGTCAGGCTAAAATATGTATATATTAGCCAATAAAATCTATCTATCTAAAAAAAAAAAAATAAAAGTCCGTCACGCAGGGGCTGCGTAAACTAAGCAGATTTCCCACGTGAAGTTTTACAATAGAGAAATCTGCCTAATAACAACTGTAGTAGTAAGAAACCTCTAAACCTAAAACATTATTTAGGGCGTAATAACCCAGTAGTTTCTAGCCCCAAAAAACAGTTAACCTAACCTCTAAACCTATTCGCGAGGGACGAATAGTTATAGAAACGGCCGCCAGAGCTCTCGGCGGAAAGTCCGAACTTAGCCTACTGGTGACCACACGCAGAATACAAATGCAAATATCTCGGTTAATATTCAAGATACAGAATAAATGTATAGCACAATATTTATAGTAAATTTAATTTGCAATAAGATTTATTTTATACAATTTTTCGATCCGACGCATAATAACGGAGATATTTTGAATTTTCAAAAACCCCCCCTCTAAACCCCCCCTCCCACTTGTCCAATTTCAGCCATTAACGAACTTGACCTTCCTTTTTAGATATAACGATTAAATTCCGAGTTTGGTAAAGATCAAACAAAAATTGCGACCGCTAGAGCGTTAAAAGACAAATATATATATATATATATATATATATATATATATATATATATATAATTTTGAACGGACCTCATTTTCGTCATCTCCTGGGTAGGATCGATGGACATTTGAAGAAATCTTTCGAAACTTGCATCATGAGTACGACCTCAATAGCTGATTTCCCTTAAGGGAAATCTGCTAAAATTAGATATATAGTTTTGAAGGGGCCACTTGAAGTTTTACAATAGAGAAATCTGCATACTGGTAGCACTTACTACCGTGAATAAATACAAACGGTTATGAGAAATCAATAATTTCAATAAGCTCCCAACGGAATGCGTCGGAATTGTAAAAAAAGAAACAGGTCTGCCAACCACTCAGACCTGAACAGATATATATATACATATTTTTTTTCGCCGGAGAGAAAAACAATTACTGAAATATATCTGAATATAACATTTTAATTTTAGTAAAAACTATTTATTATATCTAGTACTGTAATTTATGCATTAGCAGTATTAGCAGATTTCACACCTGATAGTATGACACATTACTAATCTCATCTTACCTTGTGTTTTCTATTTCTGAGTAAAAAATCCGTCGAGTAGAAAGTGGGGGTTTAAAAAATGCTGTAAACAAGAAATTATTAATATCTCTCTTAATATATGAGTTACGAATAAATGTATAGAGCAAGAATTGCAGAGCGCCAATATTTTAACAAGATTGGTTCTACATTTTTTTTTTTTTTCGATCCAACTCATAATAACGAGATATTTTGAAAATTCGAAGTTCCCCTCTAATCCTCCTATAACGACATTAGAGTTGAATTAAACTGTTAAATATTGTTTATGGTATAGATCAAGTATACGAAATAGAAGGGCTAGTTGATGAAACATCCTGAAAGTAGCGTGGAGAAAAAATATATATTGGTGACGAACAGCATTTTGAAACGTATTCTGAAATTAAGGCGATCCTATATTTGGGAATATATAGCTACATTTTTCATTCAAATTTAATAACTCAGAAGATCCTTTTTAAAAACTAATTTATCATTATATTGTCAAAAAATGGATAGGATGAGTGTTTGAGTGGATATAGGTCACGCAAGTGGATTAGGGTTTCATCAACACCTAATGAGCATGCATAAATCGGATAAATCAGGCGGTAAATGAGATGAGTAATAACCTCAGCGCTAGTCTTGTGCAAGTAGAAATTCAACGGATACCCTAAACATACCAACCAACTTGATGTTTCACTACATCTTGTCAGATTGATTTAGTCATTGAGAAAAGAAGAATATTTGGCCCTTAAGTTGGTATGGATGGTGAATCTTTCTCCTTATCACATAGCAGTGTTTGAAGTTAGAGGATGTATATACAGTGTCTCCCAGATCAAACGCCCGCACAGAAATATATTAGAAAAGAAGCATTTTACAGAGAAATGCCAAAGAAGGTAACTTGTAGGTCGAGTTCTGTTAAACCAGGCCAACAGATCAGAAAAAAAAGTCCGTCACGCAGGGTTACACAGCCTAAGCAGATTTCCCACGTGAAGTTTTACAATAGAGAAATCTGACTACTAATAACAGTAGTAGTAAGGAATGTCTAGACCTATTCACGAGGGACGAATAGTTACGGAAACGGCCGCACTAGCTCTCGGCGGAAAGTCCCGAACATAGCCGACTCCTGCCGACCTCACACACAATACAAATGCAAATATCTCGGTTAATATTCAAGATACAGAATAAATGTATAAAACAATATTTATAGTACATTTAATTTGCAATAAGATTGATTCTATACAATTGTTTGATCCGACGCATACTAACGGAGATATTTCGAATTTTCAATAATCCCCCCCCCCTCTAAACCCCCCTCCGAGGCCTATTTCAGCAATTAACGAACTTGATCTTTATTTTTACATAAACGATTAGATATGAGGTTTGTAACGATCAAACAAAAATTAAGACCGCTTGAGTGTTAACAGACAAATATATATATATATATATATATATATATATATATATATATATATATATAATTTTGAACGGACCTCATTTTCGACATCTCCTGGGTAGGATCGATGGACATTTGAGGAAATTTTTCAAAATTTACGACATGAGTACGACCTCATAGCTGATTTCCCTTAAGGGAAATCTGATAAAAACTGACACTGCTAGGAAAATATGGGCTTGAAATTTTGGAATGCCCTACCTATCACATTTATGGCATTATATATAAATATATATACATGTATGCACACAAACGCACACACGCGCCCAAACTCTCAGCACCATTTAGGAATAGTGAAACAGATTATTCCAATAATATGTAACCTTACATGCAAAAATTGACTATGCTAACAACACATGTATTTTTCTTATTATAATTAATATTATATTGGTATTAACTATTCGCATTATATCACTGTATTTGCAAACACTCACGCACAAATTAAAAAGTCCTGATATAAACCGAATCGTTGAATGCCCTATTGAGTACTAAATATATATTTACGAAGAATCCAATAGCATAACTAATACATAATTATATTCAAATACTCCGAGAGTTAAAAAGGGTCGTCTACTTCATGTGGATTCCAAGCCACGTAGGAATAGATGGCCATGAAAATGCAGATGCAGCTGCTAGAGAAACCCACCAACTCTACTCCATTACCCCAACAACACATATATCTGCAGAACTCAATCAACCACTCAAAGAAGATATTGATAAAAACTGGCAACACATGTGGAACGAAACCCAGACCTATAAACCAAAAACTATTAAAACCTCCATCCGTCCATGGAAATATTCAACAAGAGACAACAGAAGAGATGAAGTCGTACTAGGAAGACACCGAATAGGGCACACAAGATTTACCCATAGTTATATTATGACAAAAGATCAACCTCCGATATGTGGGAAGTGTAAACACAGATTTAACTATCTAACATATATTAATGGAATGCCATACGTATACAAATATTCGAAACGAATGCAATATTTCCAATAATACAGCAGTTGCCCCCAAAGACATAGGAGATGACCCCAAAGAGATAGATAAATTATTTAATTTTATGAAATAACAAATTTGTATAAAGAAATTTAAGTTACAACTTACAAATTTGTATAAAGAAAATTATTCTATCCTGGTTTATTTTGTTAAATTATAAATAGCGATATAAATAATAATATAGGAATATTTATAATTTATAAAAACACAATTTACTCACAGAATGCAGGTGATTATTCAAAACGAGAGTTATAGATATTACGAGGCGATAATAGTAGTTTTTCGCCCTAAAATCTTAAGAAACAAACAAACAACACACGTTTTATTTTGCAACAAGTTATTTATAGACATTCAATGCAAATGTTTTTCCGATTTCAGTCGTTAATGACTATGATTATTTGTGTTAAATGGAACTGTTAAGTATCGAGTATCGCATAGAACAAAAAAAATCAAAAAGAGTCAAAAACACAAAATCTTTATTGATGAGGTATGTACCTCACACAGTAAAAGTTTAATGAAAGCAATATTTGGTGGTTAAGCTTCGTATAATGTCTTTCATGATATAACGGCTTATTGTTGTTAATATGACATGATGGTGGTTTACTGAAGACTGAAAATTAACAAAATTCAAATATCTCGGATATTAATAACAATATTGAAAAAAAAATTATATATCAACATTTGTAGTAAATTTCATTAGATCTATACAATTTTATAACGGAGCCTCCGGCCTAATTACTGAAATATTTTGAATCTTCGAAATTACCCCCTTTATACTCTAATCATTATTTTTACATAAAACATTTTTGGGGCTCAGGCCATGTGAGTTAAAGCATTGACCTTAATTTCACATGGTAAACCTAGAGTGGCGAGTTCGATTCCCGCCTGGGCAATAGGAATTTATTTAGTGACGGAATTCATTAAGTAAAATCCTTAGTCCCACCCTGGCTCGAAAAGGGCGAAAACCTGCAGAGAACCCGTCCCAATTAGCCTTAGTTACAAAAAAGTGGACGTTAAAAAATAATCTAATTTAAAACATTTAAATATCGAGTTTAGTAACGATAAAATAAATTGCAACCACTAGAGTGTTAAGAGTTAAATATTCATAATTTTGAAAGGACCACATTTTCGTCATCTCCCGAGTAGGATCGATGGATATTAGAAGAAGTTTATCGAAAATAGCTTTATGAGTACACCTTCAATAGCTGATTTTTATTCAGGGAAATCTACTAAAATGCTGAAAACAATGAAAATTTATTTATCTATTTATAATAATTGATGTATTTACTATAATAAATACAGATATGGTTTCCATTGTGATAGATAACGATAATGATCTGTTAGTAAGAATATACTCACTAGCTTCTCAACGTCTTTGTCAGTATTAATTGTTATTATATGTTAATTCTCACCAATCAGTAGAAAGTTTTATCTAAAAAAAGTGATAATGTTTACCGTTACTAAATAATTTAAAAAAGGCATTTTTTTACATCCTTTATTATGAGTTTTAAATTTATATTATGATTTACACTTCAGCGTACATTGGTTATTCGAACGCTCTGTAGACTCATAATATTCAAAACTTAACTATTTTGTAACTTAAATTAAGAATTCGAGATATTAATATTAGTAGTATGTTCAGGTGTATGCTTTGCAAGAAATGTAAATTCATTTTCTTAATGTTTATATATACACCTGTCATACAGGATTCCTGATAACGAGATGTTTCCATGCACTTATTAAAAAAAACTAATAGTTTGTGAGAAATGACAAATTGAGTACTTCTTTTTAAACTTTCGAATGCATAGATCTCAGACAAAAAGAAGAAAATATATAATGTATTCTCGCTAACACCAACGTCCTGACCATGCTGTTTCACTAGTAAAAAGCTCCTTCACGCAGGGGCTGCTTAAACTAAGCAGATTTCCCAGTTTAATAATAGATAAACCTAAATACTGCTAACACAACACCACCGTGAATATTAAGTGAATAAATACAAACGGTAATAAGAAATCTTTGCCTCCCCCTCCGACGTGAAGCTTTCAAATGTAAACAAAGAGGTCTGCCAACGGCTGACCGGAAAGAAAAACAATAAATGAAACATATCAAATAAAGCATCTTAATTATTGAACAAAGCAATTCCGAGGCTTCTCTTTATGGGAGATATGCCAACGAATTAATAACTGTGGACTGTATAAAGAAAAGACTGATGGTAATCAAAGGATAACATAATGTATTTATATTTACAACTGAATTGCCTGAAGGGCCATTGTGACTAATCTAAAAACTAATTATAAAGAGTACATTTTATTGGATTATAACTAACTTGCCTGAAGGGCCACGGTGAACATTAATATCTGGAAATTCAGCCGCATTTTGTGAATATCCGATGAGGACTGAGCTTGATGTTCATTTATTCTTTGTCTCCTGGATATAATGTTATTGAAAATGAGGTACCTCATGCCTTGCCGCTCCCGCTGTCATCTCCTCCTGCCACACCCAGCTGCTTTGTGGCTTTTCTACTCCATGTCGAGTATTATCCTGGGTTCGTAAAGAAAATGCTGTATTCTGGCCTTATGCTCGTGTCGCCATTTTCTTCCAGACTATATGTGACCAAGGAGGTAGTCAGCGAGGCACAGGTTGCTAGGCAACGGCGTGGATGGCCAGCTGGGCAAGAACTGTGACGTCATTTTTTTCTTTAGCATAAGTGCCGTAAACAAACCGCCCACCTAAATTTGTGTGACAAATTTAACGCTTGGTTTCTTGAAGATCTTGAATGTCTTGTGCTTAACTATGAATATGAACGTATACAATGAAAAAAAGAAGGGCAAAATAAAAGCATAATAGTGTGGGATAACCCACATATCCATCTAGGAAACACACAAAGAGAAATACAAAATAAAGAGAAAAAAAGAACTAATACTTATTATAATTGACATATAAACTAAAATTAATAACTTATATTACTTATTCTATAATTAATGTATGTGTCATGTTTGGTGTCGTGTTTGTCTGTGGTTTCTGGTCAGGTTCAGGCAAAAACAAAGGAGCCAGAGAACAAACTGAGCGCACAAAGGTTTTACCCGACGGAGTCTGGACAGTGACTACTCGGACAATACCATCTTTACCAGGGTGAACTTGCTTAATTCTCGCGACTGGCCATTGTCCGGGGAGGTCTCTCTTCTCCAACAAAATGACCAACTCGCCAAGGTTCAAGCTTGGGACCTTTCTGGTCCATTTTCGTCTCTGCTGCAAGCTGTGGAGATATTGCGTGGGCCATCTGTTCTACACATGGATGATTTGTTCCTTGAGAGTTTTCCAGCGAGACGTGTTACTCTTCAGAGTCGGATTCGCAGTAGAATCAGGGATTTGGGATAAGGATGAGCCGATGAGGAAGTGCCCTGGAGTCAGGTAATTGTAGTCATCAGCATCTTCCGTGAGTGCATACATGGGGCGTGAATTGAGAAGTCCTTCAATTTTGGTGAGTGCAGTTGAAAGCTCTTCGAAGGTATAGTGATGCTTTCCAATGCTTTGCACTAGGAGGTTCTTCACAGATTTCACACCTGCTTCCCACAGTCCACCAATGTGGGGGGTTCCTGGTGGAATAAATGACCATTCTATATTTCTTGGTGCCAGATACTCGACGAATGTTGGTTCGTTCTTGGCAATGAACTTATGCACTTCCTTAAGGAAGCGGGATGCACCAATGAAGTTGGAGCCATGGTCAGAGTGAAGTTTCTGCGGGAGACCCCTTCTGGCTACAAATCTATCTAATGCCGACAAAAATGCTGGGGTTGACAATGACGAGACTGCCTCTAGGTGAACTGCCTTGCTTGCCATGCAGACAAAAATACATAGATATGCCTTGCCAAGAGCCGCATTTCGGCGCGTAGATTCCTTTATCAAGAAGGGCCCAGCATAATCTAATCCAGTTTGCAGAAAGGCTCTAAACTGAGAAAAACGTTCTGGAGGAAGTGATGCCATAAGTGGCTGAACAGGTTTGCATCGCACCATACGACATGGGACGCAACGTAAAATTCTCCCTCTAATGAATTTCAAAGCTCCGGGGATCCAGTACTCTTGGCGTAACAGAGAAAGTACAAGCGTTGGCCCCGCGTGAAAGTGTCTTCGGTGTATGTCATCCACAATTAGTTGTGCAAAATGACAAGATCGTGGAATAAGTATCGGATGTCGGCAGCACGGTTCGAGTGGGGCGTTATTCAACCTGCCGCCCACCCTGACAAGCCCATGCTCGTCAACGAACGGGTGGACCTGGTCATAAGGTTTCGGAACGGAAGTATTTCCGAACAGCGCTCTCGGAAGGTGCAATCTTTGCTCCAATTGAATGCATCTAAACTTAGCATTTTTAAATTCGTCAGCTGTGATGGGGCCTCCTGGATTTGGCTTCGTCCGTTTAACGAGGCGCAGCATACGAGCAACGGTCCTGATTAGAGTTCTATACGAAGAGGATCTTTCCATCCATTTGTCTTCAAAAGTCTGTTCAAGTTTCGGTGGTTAACATTTAAAGCCATTATGCAGTCTGCTGCCACCTCATTAACGGCTATGTCTGGAGGCCATTCTCTGTAAGGGAGAGACAGCCAGGAGGGTCTATTCCACCACATGTCCGCTCCACAGAGATTACTTAGGGTACAACCGCGTGAGCTAATATCAGCCGGGTTGTCTTCTGATCGGACATGATGACAGTCGGAACTAGACGTGACACTCAAAATCTGAGAAACGCGGTTTGCCTCAAAGACCTTAAGTGCATAAGTGGGCTTGCACAGCCAAGCCAAAACCACAGTTGAGTCAGTGAAGCATATGGGTGGATGGTCAAACGGCGATGACAAGCTCAGGGATGTTAACAATTTTGTTAGTAACAAGGCACCACACAGCTCTAAACGAGCTATAGATACAAATTTTAAAGGTGATACCTTTGTTTTCGCTTTCATGAGCGTGACTCGTGCGCTACTGTCGGGATATTCTGCGCGATTGTAGATTGCGGCTGCATACCCTTTATCAGATGCATCATAAAATCCCACAATTCTACATACAGCATTGTGGCTTCCAAAGTAGCGAGGAATTTTAATACTAGAAAGTAAATGCCACTCCGATATCAATGCCTTCCAATCATTGATAATGTCCGCGCTACAGCCGATAATATGACCCGTTTTGTGACGTGAGTTGATGGAGGACGGTGTACTGAATATGTGAATACATCCTCACTGGGAATCCATATGAGTCCTAGGATTTTTTGATGGCCTGTGTCTTGATCGGTAATTTGCAAATGAACAGCTTCCTTTGACGTTTCTGGAAGTACTTCCTTGATGGTTGATGCCCACTTGCTGAGCTCGAAGCCACCCTTAGCAAATAGCTCAATGAGTTGTCGCTTAAGCTCAAGGACTTCTTCTAGCGAGTTACCTCCACTTACAAAATCATCTACATACATTGATGAACACACTCGACCAGCGGCGAGAGGATAATGTGCTCCTTCATCGGCCACTAACTGTTTGATTACTCTCATTGCCAGAAACGCGCTTGGTCGAACTCCGTACGTCACGGTGTTAAGCTCGTACTCATGGAGAGCATCAGTTCGGTGTATTCTCCAGAATATGTGCTGCAAATGGCGATCATCGGGATGCACCAGAATTTGCCGATACATTTTTACAATGTCCGTGCATAAAGGTATGGCATAAGACCTGAAATTGATTAATATATTTGATATGTCTAATTGTAATTTTGGTCCCGGTAAGAGAGTGTCATTCAGACTTTCTGGTCCACAGGAAGCGTCAAAAACAACTCTAAGTTTCGCTCCTTCCGCGCTATACTGCCAAACTCCATGGTGAGGAATAATGTACGACGATATTGTGGAGGCAGGTGACATATGGCCCAGTTCCTCATACTCCTGCATGAATTGTTTGTATTTAGTGGACAGTACAACATTATTCTCCATTTTCCGCTCTAAATTTGAAAATCGATTGGCAGCCAGGTCTCGATTTGGCTGCAACTGAGAGGAGTTTGGCTTTATAGGCAACCTCACCATGTAGCGCCCATCTGCATCGCGGGAGTGCGTTTGAAGAAAATGGTCCTCACAGTAACTGTCATCGGGATCCCTTTGATTAACTGGAGTGGGCTCCTCCATCTCCCAGAATGCTCTGAGCCTGCTTGATATTTCTTCGCAGGATTCGTTGAAAAGCGAAGTAGTAGTGGGCTGAGCAGTAGTACCCTCTGTCGTTCCTATAACCACTAATCCAAAGACTGTTGGAAGGAAGAATAGGTCATCAACTCCCACTCGCCTCGGGGCTCCGTTCACTACGAGCGGGTATATGTCCATACCTAATAACAAATCTATTGGACCTGGAGCATAACAGGAGTGGTCGGCCAAATCAGCCCTATTGAGCTCGTGGATTGCGGTGTCGTTAATGGTTGCAGATGGTAATGAATGTGATATTTTATTGACTATAACTGCTTCAATATTGAATTTTGAGTTACTATTGTAGGGCTTAACGCAGCAACTGATTAATCCTAAGGGTTGGGACACTGACGTTCCTCCCAGGCCTGTAACATGCGCTTTAAATTGATAGATTGGACTTCCTATCTTGTCAGCTAGGGGCTTCGTGATGAAAGTATGCTGACTTCCTGAATCCAACAATGCCCTGACTGGAATTGCGTGTTTAGATCCCTGGATTGAAGCCTGTGGAGTACCTAAAAGTACTACTGATGTTTTAGGACTATTTGGAGTGGATCCAAACCCAATAAAACTTTCCTGTGGCCTGGAGCAATGCCTATTATTGTCATGATTGGTAATTGGCTCATTGAAGGTACTAGGCTGATCCTGGTGAATGAGGCTGTGATGCCTCAGCTTGCAATATCGACAAGTCCAGTTTGACTTGCATTGAGAAAGAGTGTGATCAGCCTTTAGGCAGTTAGGACACCCTTTCCAGCCATGAACAAACCCAATACGATCATGAAGAGACATCGCATGGAACATGCTACAATAAGGAAGTGCATGCGTTCCACTACAAAACGGGCATAGTTTCGCGGGCTTCTTGGAATTCTTTTCAGCAGTATTTGTGGGTGGAGTTTTACCTCTTCCGTGGGATGTCCTTGCTCTGTTTTTGTTATAAGTAGCAGATTGAAAGTGAGATCTTCCAGTCGAATGGACACTAGTATCAGGGACAGTACTGTGAAGTGCAATGGAGCTGTGCCGGACATAGCGCTTAAATTTTCCCTGAGGCATTGAGGAATTTAATTGAAGTTTTGGTTTCACGGCAAGGTTGTTCCCGCAAGACGTGGGTTCTTTAGCGAGTTTTAAGGCGGTCATCCTTTTTGTTATGAAGTCAATAACTTCCTTGGTTGTGGGAAATTCTTCTATTGAAGATCTCGTAAGTTCAAACAGCCGCCTAGTGTCCTCATCAAGTGCACGCAATGCTAAGAGGGATAAAATGAATTCTTCGGGCCTATCGAGGTTTAATCTATGAAAGTTTTCAACGCTTTCAGCCACCGTTGCTAGGAATTCTTCATAGCGCTTTTCTTCGTCCTTTATTCCTTTCACAGATGAATCAAGTATCCTCTGAATATAAAGTTTAGCTAACACTCGAGGATTATCATAGGTATTGAGCAATTTCTGCCATGCTAGAAGATATGATTCCTTTTCAACAGGGAACCTCGAAATCATGGAGGCTGCTTCTCCTGTAACAGCACCTAGCAAGTAATGCAACCTTTCAATATCACTTAAACTGGGTTCATTGTGGACAATGGATTGAAATGTGTCTTTGAAATGTCTCCATGCTAACAAGTCCCCAGAAAATTTGGGAATGGAGATTTTAGGAAGGCTGGTCCTTCCCGATATAGTTGTGTTCAAGGCCTGTTGCAGACCAGTACCTTCTACAGGAAGCATTGATGGTTGATGGCGACGATTGATGGTTGCTAATGAAATTTTTGCCCGTCGAATTTCATGACGAACTTCATCATAAATATTCATCCACTCGTCTGAGGGGAATGTATCGTCTTTAATGGTACTCTGTAAGTTGGATCGTTCATCCCAAACATCTAGAAACTCTTTCAGGTAACCATCAGCTTCCTCTATTGCACACTCCAGCGTAATGACTAGGTCTTCTGAAGCTAGAGCTGATTTTCCAAGACCTATGAGCTCCAAACGAGAAATGTCCCTTTTAATAAGGCGCAGCTTCCTTTCAAGGTTGGCAGCTGACCTCACGTTTTCCATATTAATATAATTAGATTCAATTATAAACATCAGCAGCTGAGAGCGGCGGAGGAGAACAAGTGCGAAGCGACAAGAAACGGAGATACACGAAATGGCAGGGAAACAACGTGAATGAATTATTAGAAATGGAGAATTTGTCACCAAGGGTGGACAATAACAATTAGGGAAAATCACATCAAAAATGAGTGACGAAAAGCAGAATAAATATTCTAATTAAGTGAACTAAAGATAACTGACCCAAGGGGGCAGATACCGAAACGCAGTACAAGGTACGTGACGTCAGAGCGCTGTTAATTGACAATAATCAGATTGGAATTAGAAGCCAATCTCTATGGCTTAAAGTGCAATCGAATGTTTATAACCTTACTTCGATGGTAAACAAGCGCTACACTCAGAATGTAAGAATTGTTCTGCTAATCTGAAAAAGTGTGTTAATAAATGTTTAAATTGGTCAATGAACTTTTGTGATTTATTGTTGTGAGATTAAAAATGTGATTTGTTATAGTGAATAAATACATTGCGTTGGGAAGTATTTGCATCTTAATTCATCACTGACTTAAATGTTGTCTGTATGTTTAAAAAACAAATGAGTATGTTATAGTAAGTCATACAGTGAACAAGTTACCATCTATAAAACAAATTATAAATATTAATAAATGAAAAGCTATGGCTCAATGATACAACACTGATAATAAATTAAGTTAACAGTTAAGCTAAAAGTTGACACTGAAAATAACCTGACTCAATATAAATAAATAATTCATAATTTCTAAAAAATGCTTTAACATTGATAGCATTAATGAGCATTTGAAAATTAAGCTGAATAAAATGAGCACAACTGTAATGAATTTTCAATTAAATTTTGACAAATAAAGAAATAAAGTTGTACTTTTTTCAAATCCTAACAATGAAATGAACAACATAGAGTTTTCAATTGTTGAGAACTTACTGAAGCTATTGAAATGTTTTCAATATTTACAGATAGGTTATAACAATGAATTGTACAAGAATGTATGAATGGTGAAAACATTGTCTGGCTAAGATTTAAACAAATGTATAGATTAATTATTAAATTATAAATGGAATTATGCATTAATAATGCATGAATGTTCTAGCTACAATACTTATGAAGTACGGTATTGATTTGTATATTTATCCAAAACTAATAATAATGAATAATTATAATTTTCAGCAATGAATTTAATGATAATGACGGGATTGAATATAAAATATAATCCGGCCCGGTCGGACCATGAACAAAGCAATTCCGAGGCTTCTCTTTATGGGAGATATGCCAACGAATTAATAACTGTGGACTGTATAAAGAAAAGACTGATGGTAATCAAAGGATAACATAATGTATTTATATTTACAACTGAATTGCCTGAAGGGCCATTGTGACTAATCTAAAAACTAATTATAAAGAGTACATTTTATTGGATTATAACTAACTTGCCTGAAGGGCCACGGTGAACATTAATATCTGGAAATTCAGCCGCATTTTGTGAATATCCGATGAGGATTGAGATTGATGTTCATTTATTCTTTGTCTCCTGGATATAATGTTATTGAAAATGAGGTACCTCATGCCTTGCCGCTCCCGCTGTCATCTCCTCCTGCCACACCCAGCTGCTTTGTGGCTTTTCTACTCCATGTCGAGTATTATCCTGGGTTCGTAAAGAAAATGCTGTATTCTGGCCTTATGCTCGTGTCGTCATTTTCTTCCAGACTATATGTGACCAAGGAGGTAGTCAGCGAGGCACAGGTTGCTAGGCAACGGCGTGGATGGCCAGCTGGGCAAGAACTGTGACGTCATTTTTTTCTTTAGCATAAGTGCCGTAAACAATTATATTGAAAACTAACATCTGTCTCGTATAATAAAGGTCGCTGGAAAACAATGTTTGGTATTTAAGGTTCGAATAATGTGGTTTATTAAATAACAGAGTATTGTTTATGTAACACGAGTAGAAGTGGGGGTTTACTGAAGGCAGGAAACTGAAAAATGCAAATATCTCGATTAATATTCAAGATAGAGAATACATTTAAACAATAATACTTATAGAACATTTAATTTGCAATAAGGTTGAATCTATACATTTTTTCGATCTGACTTATACTAACGGCGATATTCCGAATTTTCAATATATATAATTTTGAACGGACCTCATTTTCGTTATCTACAAGGTAAGATCGATGGCCATTAGAAGAAAAAATTCGAAAATCGCGTTATGAGTACGACCTCAATAGATGATTTTCCATAAGGGAAATCTGCTAAAATAACGAATACAAGTTTGGTCAAAGTTCCTTTTATCCTGCTCCTACTTCTCCAATTTCCGCTGTATACTGTTTTAGGGCATGTCACAGTTAACATACAATCCAAATAAATTGAGTTTAAATTTTTTTCCGAATTTCTTCTTATTTGTGTATATACTTGTATATATTGCATAGATGATAGTTGGGTATCGGTTATAAAAGTACTCTAATCAGTCAAATGCTGAATGTACTTTTGTGCTAACAGTTTCGGGCACCATTGGTATCCCTCTTCAGTGCAATATTGTTACAGAGGAAGATTGGGAGAAACTTGGAGAGAGAGAAAAAGTCGTCCAATTCTTCACACATTTTTATTTCAGCGCTAAGCGCTTTCGAAGACTATTGTCTCCATCTTCAGAGCTACACATGAAAAACAATAAAATCTCTATACATTACAACAGGGTCATTAATAATATTAATATCAATAAATAAAAACAAAATAAATATCTAACAGAAATGCAAATCCTAAAATAAAATACGGAGAGTGAGAGATCCATTGAAGTATAGCTATATATATATATATATATATATATATATATATATATATATATATATATATATTTTTACTGGCCTACTTGCATGCGCTCATTGGGAAAGACAGCAAATGACTGGCTGGTGCGCGGGTGATATGATCGAGGTCCAGTACCCCCACCATTGCAGACTAATAGCAATCGGTCTTCTTGTTCAAATAGCGACTACTAATAAGCTTCTTGTTCAATGAAATCTCCAGACCCTCCAATGTACTTAGTTTTACCTTTCTTGGCCTCATGTAATAAACACACTTCATGAGCTCCTTCGCTATGGCCCTCCTGTTCTTGATGACAGAAAAATTCCGAATCTGAGTGATAACCGGCTTCTTATCTTTCTTCCTGTTTGGCTGATGTAAGACCTTTTGCATGTACCACAGACTAATGTTAGATATTTATTAGATCTTGTTAGTGTGTTCTATTGGATATTTATTTTGTGTTTTTTTTTATTGATAATAATATGATTAATGACACTGTTGTAATGAACAGAGATTTTATTGATGTTATTGTTTTTCATGAGTAGCTCTGAAGATGGAGACAATAGTCTTCGAAAGCCCTTAGCGCTGGAATAATAATTTGTGAAGAATTGGACGTATTTTTCTCTCTCCAAGTAAAAATATTCTTCACTTCCAACAACACAGCTGTGGAATTGAGGGAAACCGTGAGATAGTATCCCATGTATATATTATAAATAAAATTCATTGAAATATCAAAGCAATTTAATCTGTCCATCCGTGGTATCATTTTATAGAGGGAATAGAGGCGAGAATAGAAATAGAAAATATAAGGTGAGAAGAGATCAATAGTGCATCAGACCAACACGTGGGAAATCTGCTTTATTTATGCAGCCCCTGCGTGACGGACTTTCCTGTTATAATTGAAGCAAATGTCTTGCAGAAAAGTTGGGCGATGATCCTTTGAAATCGGGAAGACGCAAATAAAGGAGCTAAAAAGTTCTGAATAGTTTTCATTTAAACAGGGGCTTCTCTTCATTTAATAGAGGGTTATCAAAAACAAAGTATGAATATAAAAAAAATAAAATAAAAGCTTTAATGAGAATACAGGTTCAGGAAAGGCGTTTGAAATAATTATTCGGAGTAAAAGAAAGAAAAAAAAGTCGCTTAATGAAATTCATTTATATAAATTATATTCACCTGAGTCTAATAAAGTTCTCCCTTTGAATGGAATTAAGCCGAGATAATAAAATAAATAAAAAGAGGAGATTCTAAGGAAAAGGTAATGAACCTAATAGAATGGGCTCCATTTTTAGGGAGAATTTAGAGTAAGAGAGGGGAAGGAGTTAGTGGGTGGCTGGAGAGAGGGAGGTTGAGTAGAGGACAGTGGAGAATAATAAAACAGCAATTAACTGGGAATGCGGCTGGGAGTGGGTAATTGGCTGGAAAGGGTTGGGACGACATACCCCAACCCCTAGTTATCAATATTGGCTAATTCATTGTGAAAAATATACCCCACTTTCTTTTTGCCCTCATCAAGGCTCCTGCCCGTCTCTCTCTATGGGCTAGAATAATGGCACCGAGCTACGCCCCACTCGCCTAAAAGTCAAATATTGTTCTCCACTCAGCCCTAATGTAATGGCTCTTCATTATAATTCATGATTATGAGTATTACTAAATGGCAGGAGCGTATTTACGTTCGTATGCCAGCTCTCTACTTTCATAAAAAACAATCTCTTCCTTCTTTTTTTTTCCACCGCATGATATACGTATCCTCTGGTGATCATAACGACTGCAGAATTTTCAACTGCTGATATTGAGTTCACTAAACATTACTACATAAAGTGTGGGGTGGTGAATTTCACATTTTTGTTGTGACGGTGTCATAATGTGTTCCGCCAACGTTTCATTTTATATCCCAGTACAGTACAATAGCCATTCCAATAGTCCACTATTTCAAAAGATAATGCAGATTTTTTTTCGACCCACCCCACCTCCTCATTTCTGATAAGATTTCAGGCATTAAAAAATATGATTATTTGTGTTGAGTGAAACGGTTAATTCTTGAGTATGGTATAGATCAAATAAAAACTTTCAAGCCAAGATCGGGGAAATCTTAATTGATTTCGTCATCACGCTTCGTATATGCACGTCCCTAGCATAATAAAGGTATCTTGAAAACAATATTTGGTATATAAGACTCGAATGAAGTGGTCCGTGTTATACTAGCTAATTGTTAATACGACATGAGTGGGAGCCGGGGATCTCGGTTAATATTCAGAATAAATGTTTATAACAATATGTATAATAAGTTTAATTTGCAATAAGATTGATTCTATACAATTTTTCGAACTGACATAATAACGGAAATATTTCGAGTCTTCGAAATTCTCTCTAAACCCCCCTTCATCTGGTCTAATTTCTGCCATTAACGAACTTGATCTTTTTTTTTTTGAATAAAACGATTAAATATTGAGTTTGGTAGTAATCAAACAAAAATTGCGACCGCTAGAGCGTTAACCCCCCCGCGCGCGCGCGCGCACACACACACACACACACACACACACACACACACACACACACATATATATATATATATATATATATATTTCGATTTTTCATTTCAGGCTTCCCTTATAACCCCCACTCCTGTTCTTCACTAAAAATATTAGTATACCTTAGAGTCTAAGTTAGATTAGTAGTAACACATGAACAAAGTTTCATAAAATTTGGTTCTGTAGTTAAGGCTTGAAAAGGTAATAAAAAACAAACACCGAATCCAAAAATTGTTGATATTATTTCAATTCTATGTGAAAACGTATCATGATATTTCGAAAAGAAAATCTATGTACAGACAGAGGTTACAATGCCAATATATATATATTTAAAAAGGCCTCGTTTTCATCATCTGGGTAGGATCAATGGAGAATTCAGGAAATTATTCGAAAATCGCGTCATGTGTACAACCTGAATCGCTGATTCTGTTTGACAAGGCATGGATTATTTGTTCAGAGATCTAATATCTTAATGTGAAAATTGTAATATGTGTTTATTGGAAGCTGAAAAGGAGAAACAATATAAATAATTTCTGTAATTCAATTCAAATTTATAAAAAACGTACATGTACGATTTTAGGAAATAACTTCATCAAGAAGATTAGTACTATAAATTTTCCGATGTGTTGTACAATGACAGAGCAATTTACTATTTTATATTTCAATCATTCTCCGGAATGATCTGATCTGATTTTAGCCACTAATTACTTTGGCGTTTAATTTTATACGGATCTTTTAAATATCGGGTTTGTGAACAATAAAAACAATTGCTCATTCAATAATTAATTGTGAGTCTGTATAGTCATGAATAATGAACGAAATATTTATTTGAAAGCTAATTCAATGTAGATTTATTTGAATTATGCTCGATCTTGATCTATAGTTCTTAGGGTCATGATTATTACATAGTCTTACAAAATAGCCCAATGGACTAAGATGTTTGATTATATAATAATTTTGATGAAACGCAAAACAATGGGGATATTTAAGATTTTATATCTCACTCGTGAATGTATGTATATATGCTTGTTTTTATTAGAACGGAGCTTATTATATTCATAATTCAAGTAGGTTCGCTGGTGACTTGAAAAAAAATGTTTTCAAAAATCGCTTCTTCAGGGGAACTGGATACAATCACAATGGGTGACTTCCCTCCACGGAAATGTGCCCAAGAATGGTGGTGGATTCATAAATAGCTGATAGAATAGATATAAAAATCAGGGAGCAGAACCACTAATTTAAAAAACAAAGATAGCCACCCTATCTTGTGTGTATTCTCTTGATGAGAAGACAATACACTCATAATTAAGACTGAGAAAGTTAAGAAAACAGGAAATTATGGTTCGGCTTCTCAATTAAAAAGACTGATTTTAAGGCATATAATTTTTTTTAAATATTTTTTTCTTCATCTATATAAATAAAACTCTAAGGTTTGATTTTCTATTTTAATTCAAAGTGGCTCAATTCTTGTATTCATCTAAGAACAATTGCATCAAAATTGAAAATCTTGTCTGCCTGTCTGTCCGCTTGTTTAATACTCAATCACTTAAAAACGGCAAGGAGAATTTCTATGGCCTTTTATATTTGTCAGTCAACGGTCCAAAAGTACAACATATGCTATATGAGAATCCGAATTTTCAACTAGGAGGGGGGGGGGTGAATTCGACTTCATAATACATGTTCGTCAATATCATCATTACCATTGGTTTTATCGAGAATATTGAAAGAGAAAATTGTGTTTAGAATTAATTGTGGTCCTAAATACTTTTTTACATTTTTTTACTATTTATTTGGATTTTCATACAAAAATAAATACAAAATATATACTATAAACCATTATCAATATCAGAATATTTTGAGGCTCAAAACAACTCCTTACATAAACTGGGGGCTCCTTAACCCCGACATTGTCCCAAGGGGGGGGGGCATAATTAATAAAGGTGCAAACACCCTGAAAAGGAGTTCAACCTATCCCAAAAAAACCAACAATAATAATATAATACATTAAAAAAAACATAAAGGATAACATATGCCACTATACATCTTGGCCTTGAAAATCGTTCGTCAAGAGGAGTTCCTCTTCCAGCCTCATCCAGTTCCTTGTCTTCCACACAGTAGTTATCCATTCTTCGCTTAAACACACTCCAGACCCTACCAGTCCTAAAAAGCTTTTTCGTAAATGTAAGAATTTCGAAAATTTTACTTCTGCTTTCCTGGAGCCAAAGACTTAATTCGTGTATATTGTTAATATGAGCGATTTCATACTTTACTCCTCATACTTTGACACTTTACACAAACATTCTTCTATCGAGTTACAAAAGTATGCTTGAACAGAATTGTATCACATGTTTTCTCCGGATGCTAAGGTAATATAATAGTTTTATTTTGATTGATAACTAGATTTATTTGATCCCAAGAAAGTTGACAAATTTGTCAATATTCGTCCAATAGGCATTAAACGCTTCATGCTAAAAACTAAAAATAAAACTAATTTAAATGTTATAAATGGATTATTTAGCGCTTCCGGTTTCTAATATTCATATTTCTACGGGATGCCATTATTACATCAATTAGTTTCCGGATAACAGTAAGTCTAATCATAAACTTGTCTAAATGCTTATATCTCTAGTAATAAAAATGAATGGCAGCACTTTTACTGGTCATATTTCCACTGGCGACCATTTCGATTTCAACCCGCCAACGACGGGTAACTCAGCTAATCATAAATAATGGTCTGTTTGTTTAATAAGTGATCTTTGAAGGGTACTTTATTAGATTTTTTGGCAGTTTCTTACACGCGTAGGAGGTTTCCTGATATGAGAGTTGGTTTTAAGTTCTATGCTTCAAAAGGTGGATTGGTGTAAAACCTTAATTATTTGAAGATGTAAAACGTGGGTCACCGACAAACATACAGAAATTTAATGGTCCCACTATTGAAAATTCTCCTTCTAATTACGTAATTAGAAACTGTGATAATGGTAAAAGTAGTATAACAAAATCAACGGCGGAATAATTCTACTAAAAGTATTTTATTTCTGTTCCAAAGTGACTTTATAAAATAAATGGAACATAAAAAATATTTGATATTAAATAAGCCAGTTACCTTCAACAAAGTTTCACGAAGAGTATTTTCGTCCATGTAATGACACATTTACTTTGGAAGCTCCTAACTTTTGAAAGCCTCATCTCTTTTCCCACTTCGCCTGTTCCAATACCTTTATAATTTTATTATTATGTTTGATTCTCCTCAAAGATATTGCCTTTTAAGAACAATAGAAGTCTATTGTGTATAAGTTTATTGACGCTTTTGCAAATCTTTCGAATCCTTTGTGTATTACTAACTCAATTCAAGTTCCCCGGCATACTTTACGAAGTGTTCTTTAGTGCCCCAATTCAAATATTCCTCCTTAATAAGAGTCATTTTGTTTGCATTTTATGGTGATCTTACTTTCTACTCTCTCTCTCTCTCTCTCTCTCTCTCTCTCTCTCTCTCTCTCTCTCTCTCTCTCTCTCTCTCTCTCTCTCTCTCTCTCTCTCTCTCTCTCTCTCTCTCTCTCTCTCTCTCTCTCTCTCTCCCTCCCTCTCTCCCTCTCCCTCTCCCTCTCCCTCTCCCCCTCTCCCTCTCCCCCTCCCCCTATCCCCCTCTCTCCCTCTCTCTCTCTCCCTCTCCCTCCCTCTCTCTCCCCTCTCTCTCTCTCTCTCTCTCCTCCCTCTCCCTCTCCCTCTCTCTCTCCCTCTCCCTCTCCCTCTCCTCCTCATCTCCCTCTCTCTCTCCCGCTCTCCCTCTCCCTCCCTCTCTCTTCCTCCCCCTCCCTCTCTCTCCCTCTCCCATATATATATATATATATATATATATATATATATATATATATATATATATATATATTTGTCTGTGAACACTCTAGCGGTCGCAATTTTTGTTTGATCGTTACCAAACTTAATATTTAAAAGTTTTATGCAAAAAGACAGACCAAGTTCGTTAATGGCTGAAATCGGACCGTGGGGGGGGGGATTATCGAAAATTCGAAATATCTCCTTTACCATACGTCGGATCAAAACATTGTATAGAACCAATCTTATTGTACATTAAATTTACTATAAATATTGATCTATACATTTATTCTCTATCTTGAATATTAACCGAGATATTTTCTTCCCGAACCCAAGCTCATTTATGAAGCTAAAAGTGGAACCAGGAGGTTCAGTCCTCATCATCATTCAGACTAATAGTCGAAAATATTCGTTACTGTGCTGAAAATCGATTAGGCTAATTATGAATTATTTTCATGCTTTAAACTTTAGAAATTTATGCTATTATGAAAGGAGAGCACTTCGGAGATTTTAAACAAAAGCAACTTATTTAAAAGGGGAAGAATGCAAATGATTAGCCCAGTAGAATGATGACAAAGGTAATGAATTTGAGGAAAACAGGGTTTTATTAGTAATGGAGTGTCGAGTCCGGGCTTTGCTATCAGGTAGCCGGAAATGACTTTGTAATTTAAGACACTAGCAAAGGCTGAGTCCTTTGAAGACTGCAGCTCACGAATGCTGTTAAGGAATTTAACATTGAAAGTTAAAACAAAAAATCGCTTATAAAAAGCCGGCTCTCTGCAAATATTATTATTATTAACATTCAGACGGGGAGTATTCGTAGCGTTATACACATTTTAGCAGATTTTCCTTAATGGAAATCAGCTATTGACGTCGTACTCACGACGCAATTTTCAACATTTTTTTTTTCAAATGTCCATTGATCCTACCCAGAAGATGACGAAAATGAGGTCCGTTCAAAACTACATATATATATATATATATATATATATATATATATATATATATATATATATATATATCTATATATATATAAAATTGTAACCTCTGTCTGTACATTGATTTTTTTCGCGAAATTTCACGATAACTTTTCGTTTCACATGTCATAGACACCATATCTGCATTTTGTTTCTTTCGTGTATGTTTGTTTGTTTGTTTGTTTGTTTGTTTGTTACCTTTTCACGCATAAACGGCTGAACCGAATTTTATGAAACTTGGTATGTATATTACTACTAACCCAACTTAGACTTTAGGCTATATTAATTTTCTCTGAGACGAACAGGAGTGGGGGTTATAAGGGAAGCCTGAAATTAAAAATAGCGATATTTCGTTTTCTATTGGTTTTTCGGCAAATATGCACATAACAAAAGTTGTTTATTTTGTTATTTAGAGTAACTTTTGTTATATTCACTTTTGCAGTATATGGAGGTATAAATGAGTTATACTCTCTAAAAATTATAGAGGGAGTCCACAATTTTATTTGGCTCAAAAGACTCAACCGAACTAAACCAAACTCGGTATGTGTATTAGCAGTGAGGCCTTCATTATAATAAGCCATACCAACATTTCTATGGACGGGCAGGAGTGGGGGTTATAAGGGAAGCCTGAAATTAAAAATAGTGATATTTCGTTTCCTATTGGTTTTTTCGCAAATATAAACATAACAAAAGTTGTTTATTTTGTTATTTGGAGTAATATTGTTATATACACTTTTGTCGTATACCTAAGTATAAATGAGTTATACGTTAAAACTTTAGCGGGCACTAACGGCTGAAACGAACTTAACAAAACTCGGTATGTCAATTAGCATTAATTCTTCCATGATTATAAGTCATATTAAAATTTTTAGGTTCGAATGGGAGGGGGGGTTATAAGGGTGGTCTAAAATAAAAATTCACCATATTTATATGTATAAGAGACGGGAAATATAAAAATATCGAAGACTGTGAAGCCTTATCGAACAAATAATTCTATTATTAGCAAATCCACGGGAAAGACGGGTATCAATCCTAAACACTGGGACGGGTAAATGTCAAAATATTGTGCAATGTAATGCTTGCTAAAAAATACCATCACTATTCAGCCTCAAATGAATTCCCCGGCGTAGCCGGGTATCTGAGCTAGGATATATATATATATATATATATATATATATATATATATATATATATATATATATGTATATATATATATATATATAATATATATATATATATGTATATATATATATATATATATATATATATATATATATTTATATATATATATATATATATATATATATATATATATATATAATTGTTACGACTGTCTGTACATTGATTTTTTTTGCAAAATTTCAAGATAACTTTTTGTTTCACATGTCATAGACACCATAACTGCATTTTGTTTCTTTCGTGTCTGTTTGTTTGTTTATTTGTTTGTTTGTTGGTTTGTTACCTTTTCACGCATAAACGGCTGAACCGAATTTTATGAACCTTGGTATATATATTACTACAAACCCAACTTAGACTTTAGGCTTTAATTATTTTCTCTGAGACGAACAGGAGTGGGGGTTGTAAGGGAGGTCTGAAATTAAAAATAGCGATATTTCGTTTCCTATTGGTTTTTCGGCAAATATGCACATAACAAATGTTGTTTATTTTGTTATTTAGAGTAACTTTTGTTATATACACTTTTTTCGTATACCGAATTATAAACGAGATATAGACTAAAACCTATAGCGGAAGTGAACAATTTTATTTGGCACAATAGACTGAACCGAACTAAATAAAACTCGGTATGTGTGTTAGCACCAATGTCTTCATTATAATAAGCCGTACCAACATTTCTAGGGACGGGCAGGAGTGGGGGTTATAAGGGAGGCCTGAAATTAAAAATGGTGATATTTCGTTTCCTATTGGTTTTCCGGCAAAAATGCACATATCAAAAGTTGTTTTGTTATTGTTTTGTTATTTAAATTAACTTTTGTCATATACACTTTCGTCGTATACCGAAGTATAAATGCATTATACGCTAAAAATGATAGCGGGAGTCAACAATTTTATTTGGCACACAAGAGACTCAACAGAAATGAATAAAACTCGGTATTTGTATTAGCACTAACGCCTTCATTATCACAAGCCATACAAACATTTCTAGGAGTGGGCAGGAGGAGGGGGGGTTGTATGGGAGGCCTGTATATAAAAATAGCGGTATTTCGTTTTCTTTTGTTTTTTCTGCAAATATGCACATGACAAAAGTTGTTTAGTTTGTTATTTAAAGTAACTTTTGTTATATTCACTTTTGTTGTATAACAAATTATAAACGAGATATACACTAAAAGCTAAAGCGGGAGTCAACTATTTTATTCTATACCAACGGTTGAACCGATTCCAACAAAACTCATAATATATAAATTAGCATTAATTCTTACATGGTTATAAGCTATATTAATATGTTTAGGTTATAACGGGAGTGGAGATTATACGGAAGGCCTGAAATAAAAATTCGGGATATTTCATTTTTTATACCAATCCAACCACGGGTACTAGGCCCTGAACACTGAAACGGGTAAATGTCAAAATATTGTGCAAAGTAAAGCCTTGCCAAAAAAATTCCATCTCCATTCATCCTCAAATGAATTCCCGGGCGAAGCCGGGTATCTGAGCAAGTATATATATATATATATATATATATATATATATATATATATATATATATATATATTTGTCTGTTACCGCTCTAGTGGTCGCAATTATGCTTTAATCGCTACCAAACTCGATATATAAGCGTTTCGTATAAAACTAAAGATCAAGCTCGTTAACGACTCTAATAGGACCAGGGGGTGTTTAGAGGGGAGTAATTTCGAAAATCGAAATATCTCCGTTACTATACGTCCTATCGAAAAATTGTACGAAGACAATCTTTTACCAAATTAAAAGTACTATTAATATTATTTTATACATTTACTCTCTATCTTGAATATTAACCGAGATATTTGCATTTTTCAGTTTTCAGCCTTCAGCAAACCCCCACTTCTTCTCATGTTACATAAACAATACTCCATTATATAATGAACCACATTATTCGAATCTTAAATACCAAATATCGTTTTCAATGTTTTGTTGATCTTCCCCCGTCACCTCTTAAGTTCTTAGACTAAAATTTGTGTGATTGAGATGATCTTAACTCTGATCCATTGTAAATTACATTACTAGATATGGTAAATAGATTTCAATAAAATCAGTATGTTTATGTTATGTTTTCATTTCAGATGTTTTCCGTCATTTCGGGACATTATTAAAATTGACAGTAATATTTCTTATTACCGTTTAAATTTATTCACTTGATATTCACAAGGGAAATCTGCTTAGTTTAAGCAGCCCCTGCGTGGCTGACATTTTAAATTTGTCAATGTGCCAATTACTGAGGCTGTTTGGAGCATCAACGAAGTAATGGAATTTTCGGGAAGAAAATAAGAAATTCATTTATATGCTAAAATATTATTTTTGGGAAGGAATTCCTCCACGCAACGAATATAGCTCTAAGGGAATATCGGATAGAATTTCATTGAATTCTGAGCTTCAATCAGGGATATTTATATTTCTTCCTTTGCACCATCCTAATCCCTAATACAAACCAAGGATTCTCCAACCATGAATTATTGGTATTTGACTTTAGTTTCGATCATAAATCCTTCATCTTCATTTAAAGCGTAGACCGCTTACCTCAATTCTTTTATTGCGGTGTGAGCTTATTTATATATGCAAGCAAAAAGCAATAATATTTCAATAAACATTAATGTTTTATTATCCTTAAAATGGGTGCTTTTCATTATAACCTCTTTTAAATATAAAAATGTATATATATGTCTAGTTATTGTATATTAATTTCCCAGTAACTCCTTATCTTTGGTACTATTTTATATCAACGTATAACCAATATTAGGTCAAAAATTTGAAAAATTAGCCACTCTAAAACAATACATAGTGCTGAGTAGTGCTTTATTTATTTCAAAACATATAAAATTCAGTTTCTTTAAGTGGACATAAATATAATTTCTCATATTGTTCGTCCAGAATTTATAATATGTGCCGGGGACAATTACGCACCGCTGGTGATTAAACAGAGAAATAACACATTGGAATGTAGAAATGTTCCGACGCGTTTACATCTTTAAAACAGATATAAGCTGTTCTATTATGTGCCACTTTATTGGAAGCTTAAATATCAAAAATTTTGTTTTCATTGAGCTTTTAGCAAGAAGAATTGAGCAAATACGTAGTTTGATAAGGTCACCATTTAGCAGATTTTCGTTAAGGGTAATCAGCTATCGAGGTTGTACTCATGACGTGATTTTCGAAAAATTTATTCAAATCTCCATCGATCCTACCTAGTAGATGACGGAAATGAGGTCCGTTTAAAATTGTGTGTGTGTGTATATATATATATATATATATATATATATATATATATATCCATTTGTCTGTTGCCGCTCTATAGGTAGCAATTTGTGTTAAATCATTTCCAAACTAGATATATAAGCGTTTTAGCAGATTCCCCTTAAGGGAAATTAGCTATTGAGGTCATACTCATGACGCGAGTTTTGAAAAATTTCCTCAAATGTCCATCGATCCTACCCAGGAGGTGACGAAAATGAGGTCCGTTCAAAATTATATATATATATATATATATATATATGTCTGTTAACGCTCTAGCGGTCGCAATTTTTGTTTAATCGTTACCTAACTTCATATTTAATCATTTTATGCAAAAAGAAAGATCAAGTTTGTTAATGGCTGAAATCGGACCAGTGAGTTAGTGGGGGAGATTTTCGAAAATTCGAAATATCTCCGTTACCATACATCGGATCAAAACATCGTATAGAATCAATCTTATTATAAATTAAATTTACTATAAATATTGTTGTATACATTTATTCTCTATCTTGAATATTAACCGAGATATTTGCATTTTTATTAAATTTGGGCCGTTAACGAACGTTAGAGATTCCCGCCAAAAGCTAGTTCGGCCTTTTTCCGTAACTGTTCGGGTCTCGTATGGAGATTTCTCTAATGTATAACTTCACGTGGGAAATCTGCTTAGTTTACGCAGCTCCTGCGTGACGGACTTTTATAAAAAAAAAGGAAGATAAAGTTCGTCAACGGCTGAAAAAGGAACCGTGGAAGGGGGGGGGGAGAATTTCGAAAATTCAAATATCTCCGTTGTTATAAGTCGAATCGAAAAATTGTATAGAATCAATCTTATTCAAAATGTAATGTTCTATAAATCTTGTTATGTACACTTTTTCACTACCTTGAGTATTAACCAAGATATTCGTTTTTTTTTTTTTTTACATTTCGGCCTTGAGTAAACCTCCACACCTACTCATGTCATATTAACAATAAGCTGTTATATAATGAAACACTTTATTTTAAGGCTAAATACTAAATATTGCTCTTATTGAACTTTTACGTTATGAGGTGAGTGCAAATACGAGACGCACGTGGGAAATTTGCTTAGTTAATGTTGCATGACTGACTTTTTGTTACGGACACCGACGTTTATTGATGCATTATTTTAATATAATCATTGGTTCTATATTGTATTATGAAAATGTGTTTATGTTATTATACATTTTAAATCTGTTTCATTGATTTGAAATTAATTTTTCATTAATAGGAAGTCATATCCACTCTTTTTCAGAATGATATTGTTCATACAGTAGAAATAATAGGGCCTCATGTAGTAAAGAGCCTGAAATGCCTCTGTTATGACCGTAACGGAGGTAGTAAACACAGATTATATTCCACGTCTAAACTGCAATTGCACCTTGGAGGTTTATATTGTACACATAAATTAGGGTAGCTTACTGCAAAGTGAAAGAAGGGGAATTTACCATTTATATTTTTGCGGGAGACAAGAGGATAAGGAGAAGAAAACTTGAGGCAAGTGGGGCTTATTGGGAAAGTTTTTAAATTTCCGAGGTGGGGAAGAGGGCTGACGGCTGATGACTCTTTCCGACAAAAGGTCATAACGTGTTTGAGCTAATAATGAGCAGGTCCCCCTTGATCTAAATCCCCGGGTTCCGTTTTTTTTCCACAAGCCCCGCCGTAATTAGCGGTTAAAGCTCTTCATATTCATTTCTCCCTGTTTTTAGCAGATTTCCAATAAGCCTAATCCTACAGGAGATGACGAAAATGAGGCCCGTTCAATAGTATATATATGACTTTTAAAGCTCTAGAGGTCGCCAATTTTGTTTGATAGTTATCAAAATTGATATTTGATCATTTTATGTAAAAGAAAAGTTCGTTAATGGCTGAAATAAGAGCAATGGGAGAATTGGAGGGTTTTAAAAATTAAAAATAACTCCGTGTCGGATCGAAACATTGTATAGAATCACTCCTGTTGCAAATTAAATGTACTATAAATACTGTTATATACATTTATTTTCTATTTTGAAGATTAACCGAGATATTTACCCACTGTGCTGTTACAATCAGGAGGCATTACGACAGGCATTGTTGGTATTTCGGAAGCTATTGAGGTCGTACTCCTGACAAGATTTCAAATATTTTCTTCAAATGTCCATCGATCCCAGGAGATGACGAAAATGAGGTCCGTTCAAAATGATATATATATATATATATATATACATGTGTGTGTGTGTCTGTTAACGCAAATTTTACTTGAAATAAAAGAAAATTTTAAATAAAGTTTACTAAATTAAATTTTACTTGAAGTAAATTTTGTTTGATCGTTACCAAACTCGCTATTTAAACGTTTTATGTAAAAGTAAAGAACAAGTTCGTTAATGGCTGAAATCGGACCAATGGGAGGCGAGGGGTTTAGAGGGGAGGATTTTCGAAAATTCAAAATGTCTCCGTTACTATACGAAAAATTGTATAAAATCAATCTTATTGCAAATTAAATACACTATAAATATCGGCATATACATTTATTTTCTATCTTGAATATTAACCGACATTTTTGTATTTTACAGTTTTCAGCCTTCAGCAAACCCCCACTTCTACTCATGTCACGTACACCATACTCGGTTATGTAATAAACCACACCATTCGAAGCTTAAATGCCAAATATTGTTTATTTAATGTAAAATTTCTTATTACCGTTTGAATTTATTCACTTAATATTCACGGTGTTGTGTTACCTGTATGTATATTTATCTATTGTAAACCTTTGCGTGGGAAATCTGCTTAGTTTACGAAGCCCCTGCGTGACGAACTTTTTTAATTTGAAATACACTCAATTTACAACTGATCTTTTACTTTTATTTTCTAACCTAATGTTTATGAACAATATATAAACTACACCAGCGTTGTCAAAAATTCTCCAAATTGACTGCTCTTATCACACCAACATTGAAAAACATTTTTTTTTAAAATATCCTTAAAAGCAAATTTATATTGGTTGTATAGAAAGAGGTCAGTGTTTAAGAATAATTGACTTTCCAATGTTTATAATCTTTATACTGAGGAAGTTACTATTGCTATTAATTCTGTATATTGTATTTTTAATATACGCACTGCAAGTATACCACACTTGCCAAAAAAAAAAATATGTTCCTAACCAAAAATAATATGTGCATTCGATACACCCTATATAATACTTAGACATTCTTCATGAATTGTCAACAGGGAGATCTAATAAGCCCTTTTTTTGTGATTAAACTAGAAAGAAGAAAACAAAATCCGTCTGTTGAAGCGTATAAATGGATAATATTAGGGTATTGAGTGGCCCCGTTCCTATAGTCCTTCACAAATTATACTTGCATGGTTGCATGATTCCTCAAAGAGTATAATTTACACATGAATGGGGGTCTCTGAATGGGCTCGAATCTCCCCTTATTCTACTCTTTCCCAATTTGCCTCTTTTGTTAGAGAAACCCCCGTGATCTTCCCTTGATACACCCTGCCCAATATACCTGCCCGTTTTGTTACAGGTTAATTGAAAAATAGGTACGAATTTTCTCATCAAAGGAGACCTGGAAAAGTAGATATTTTGAGGAAAATACCTTAATGGTAGAAGGTTCTCCTGGATGGACTCCTGTTTCATAAATGTGGAGAGAAAATACTAAATATGAGGGCCGATTTCAGACAACGTCAAGAATAAGAATGAAAATTATTATCCCATATATGAATAAAAAAGAAAGAGATAAATGTTAGCCAAACATATACCAAATATTCATCAATTTGTATGGCAAGGGTTTTCAATAAAAAAAACATTTTTTCGGTGATAACTTTATTGAAACTGCCCTACACGTTTCGTGGCCTATTTGCCACCTCTTCAGGGGCTATCCATTTTAAAAGAAAAATGCTAAAAAAATTATTAATAACATTAATTTTACACATCCCTTAATAATTCTTTATTGTATTAGTAGGTGCCTACATCTATGATATATTTATTAAATTTAATTATAAATTGCTACTTAAATTTCTGAAGTGCTCGTTTCCCTTTACATTCGTTCCGACCGTCCTCACAGAGGAGTTAGTTGATACTGAGAGGTTCCCGAGGTAGGTTAAGTCAGCTGACTACAAATCGATTATTCACAAGTCAATCTTGAACTCGATTATTTCGCGTCATAATTTAAAGGCGATTCATTTAAGATAAAATGTTATAGAATATATGATTGAGGTATTTGATTTCTATTTTTTTCTTTACTGCCCTTTTTCTATTTTTTATTATGTGAATGTTCTCTTTTATTTTCCGTTTAGTATTATTTCTTTCTTTATCAATTATTTGAACTTTTTCAAAGTTGAAGGTGTGTTTCCTGGAGATAGAATGATCCATCAAAGCAGTTTTATTTTCATTATTGCCTATACTTTTTACGTGTTGCTTTAACCTTTTATTCAGCTGCTGCGAGGATTCCAAACATAGATAGATAGATAGATAGATATTTTTATTGGCTTCTGTTTACAACATGTTGCCAAGAGTCTGGCCAATTAGTGTTAGTATGGTTATTAGTATATTATACTTCTTAAAGTAATGTGTACATAAAATAATAATAATTCCTAGAATTACAACTGAACACCATATGCATTGGCACGTAATACAATATTAATATTAATCTAAATGATTATAATACTGAATTTCAATAGGTTTATAATTTAATGTAAATGTAAATTAATTCATTCTTTTTTTAATGTCTAAATAAAGATCAGTTTTCTAACATATCAGATTAACATGAGTATTAATCTAAGATAAGTATAACACATCTAATAATAAGTATAACAGCATATAATAAATAATTTTGCCGATTATTATTGAATAAGCACCCCCATAAAAAATAATACAATTCTTTCTTTTATATTGTTTACCTTTCACAAACTTTTGATAAGAAACAAAAAATATCATTAACTTTACTTTCATTGTTGTAATCCCAGAATGTTTACCAATGATAGGTATTCTCTTTGAGGCACTATATATTTGTCAAGGAATTTTATCCTGTTGATGTAAAAAGCGGGCAATACAGCAGTAAATGATTCAAATGTAGGTAAATATATTTTTGGCACCATTTACATACCTCTCCAGTTTTTATAATTTGAGTCATGTTTCTGTAGGATAATTTAAAATACTCGCTAGAGGAAATCCTTATTTGACTGATAAGTTTGATTTTATTTATGTTTGTGTGGAACGTTAAATAATTATCAGGTGAGAGAATGGTTAAAACTACAAATACTTCTATTATATTCGGCATGTAACTTGAGTTAAGAACTCTATCTACGTCAACGGAATGGAGATTATTTACAATTGTTTCAATGATTGTGATCTTGTTGGCTAGCAAAGTTTGTTGGTCTAAAGATTTCGAAAAAATATTCTTCAACATAATTATTTCCTGCTATAAATTTTACTTGTGACACCCAATTATATTTTATGTCGCTTTTTCCTATTGTGCAAACTAAGCAGCTTAAGAAAACATTTTTTTGGAAGTCGTTGGTCAGGCATTGAGAGCAGTTTAACACAGAAATTAATAATTTTCTTAAATATAACTACACTTAAGTGCGCTCTCCCAGTTTCCAAACGGACTATTGTAATTCGGGGTACTTCTTGGCCAAGAATACAAATACTTCCAGAACCTTCAGCTGTACCGATTCCCCAAAATCTAGGTAATTTGGAGCCCAAATCTCTGCTCCATAAAGAAGAGTAGAATGACACCATTGAATCAAATAGGGCTATTCTTGCTTCCCAGGAATCACTCTTTCCTCTTCCCAGTATTTCCCTAACCTTTGCACTTGCCGCATTTGATCTCTGGCTATGAAAATGTTTCTGCAGCTTTTGGAAAATCTTCCCTGATGGAGGAAAAAGGCATCTCCAAGGTATGTGTGGGGTTTAATGTACACCAATTCTTTATGCCTGCCAGTAAAGCTGTTTCAAATCACAAACATATACCAAATATATAAAGACATATTTCAAAAAGTCTCATCCAGAGTACACCAACTGATGTTTAAAAGAAATTTGCGAAGTAGTTATTACTAGATGAAATTGATTTAATCATTTAAAGTTATCGAAACATTGAATGCACATGAGTCCATTTACAGGCATAATTATAAATCCTAATACCCATTTTAACAAGCAGTAAGTCTATTATGATCCATCCAACAAGAATTAATCTATCGACCGCATGGAACGAGAGCTGCCCTATTAACTGCAGGCATTATTAAAGCACTTCCTCGAATGGACAACCCACCAATTGTGAGTGCAAAAATTTCCTCGTGAGAAACATTCTGAAATATACTCTTTGGAGTTTTACAACAGAGAAATTTCACGAGAGTCGACCAGTTACGGAAACGGCCGAACTAGCATTTGGTGGAAACTCACGACTAGAACCGAAGTTAGCCGATCTTATCTCGTCCGTTATCCACACACATTTAATAAAATGCAAATATCTCGGTTAATATTCAAGATAGAGAATAAATGCATATAACAATATTTATAGTAAGTTTCATTTGCAATAAGATTAACACTATACAATTTTTCGATCCGACCTATAGTAACGTAGATATTTCGAATTTTCGAAAATCCATCCCTCTAAACCCCCTCTCCCACTGGTCCGCCGATTTCAGCCATTAACGATCTTTATTTTTACATAAAAAGTTTAAATATCGATCATGGTAACGATCAAGCAAAAATTGCGACCGCTAGAGCGTAACCACACACACACACACACACACACACACACACACACACACACACACACACACACACACACACACACACACACACACACACACACACACACACACACACACACACACATATATATATATATATATATATATATATATATATATATATATAATTTTGAACGGACCTCATTTTCGTCATCTTCTGGGTTGGATCGATGGACATTTGAAGACAAATTTTGAAAATCGCTTCATGAGTATGACCTCAATATCTGATTTCCCTTAAGGGATATGTGTCAAATAAAATAATGGATTATTGTATTCCAATACTATGAAAATAAATTGCTATATTTCACTAAATATTTTACAGTTTTTGTATCTCAGTGAAGCTACTGATAGTGATATTCAAATTACGCTTGTAGAGAGCCAGGAATTTCTTCATTTCATCATCCGAATACACTAAAATAAAAAAAATTGTGTACACAACATATTACAGGAGTTACTTTAGAGCCTGTCAAGGACTTCAAAACCAGTTGTGTTAGCTGCTGTTTACGACGCACTCTTCAAGGGCGCCGGCATTGCATATAAATTACAACATTCTTAATTTAAAAAAACGGAAAGTACAGAAGCAAAAACAAAATTACTTAAATTATCACAATTTTTTCTTTTCCGTAAATCCTTTTAGCAGATTTCCCTTAAGGGAAAATGAGGTCCGTTTAAAATTATATATATATACTAGCTAAAGTACCCGGCTTCGCCCGGGAATTCATTTTAGGCTGAATAAAGATGGTATTTTTTTGGCAAGGCTTTACTTTCCACAATATTTTGGCATTTCCCCACCACATTTTTTAGGGTCTATACCCATTGTTGCTGTGGATTTGTTAATAATAAAACTATTTGTTATTTAAGACTTCAGTCTTATAATATTATTATATTTCCCGTCTCCTGTGAATGTAGGTTTTTTTATAACGTAATGAACAGTATAATTCATAGTCGTAGAAAGTATTCTGTCTTACAAACCTTGTATGAATAAAAGTTCCTTTCTCTTGATTCGGTCCAAAGTGTAATGGTGACAGCTGTTTTAGATACATGATAACCGAAAAACAAATAGAAAATGAAATATCGCAAATTTTTATTTCAGGCCTCCCTTATAACCCCCGTTTGAACCTATAAATTTTAATATAGCTTAATCACGGAAGAATTAATACTAATTCATATACCGAGTTTTGTTAAATTCGGTTCAACCGTTAGTTCCCAATAAAATAGTTGGCTCCCGCTTTAGTTTTTGGTTTATACTTTGTTATAAAACCAAAGTGAATATAACAAAAGTTACTCTATATAACTCAATAAACAATTTTTGTTATATGCACATTTTCCAAAAAAACAATAGCAAACGAAATATCGCTATTTTTAATTTCAGGCCGCCCTTACAACCCCCCCCCCTCTTGCCCGCCCCTAGAAATGTTGGTATGGCTTGTTATAATGAAGGCGTTAGTGCTAATACACGTACCGAGTTATATTTAGTTCGGTCGATTCTTTTGTGTCAAATAAAATTGTTGACTCCCGCTATAATTTTTAGTGTATAACTCATTTATACTACGGTATACGACGAAAGTGTATATAAGAAACGTTACTCTAAATAATAAAATAAATAACTTTTGTTATGTGCATATTTGCCGAAAAACCAATAGGAAACGAAATATCGCTATTTTTAATTTCGGGCCTCCCTTATAACCCCCACTCCTGCTCGTCTCAGAGAATATTAATATAGCCTAAAGTCTAAGTTGGGTTAGTAGTAATATACATACCAAGTTTCATTAAAATGAAAAGTTATCGTGAAATTTCGCGAAAAAAATCAATGTACAGACAGAGGTTACAATTTTATATATATATTTGTCTGTTAACGCTCTAGCGGTCGCAATTTTTGTTTGATCGTTACCAAACTCGATATTTAAACGTTTTATGCAAAAAGACAGATCAAGTTCGTTAATGGCTGAAATCGGACCAGTGGGAGGGGGGGGGTTTAGAGGAGGGATTTTGGAAAATTCGTTATATCTCCGTTACCATACGTCGGATCAAAAATTTGTATAGAACCAATCTTATTGGTAAATTTACTATACATATTGTTTTATACATTTATTCTCTATCTTCAATATTAACCGAGATATTTGGATTTTTATTAAATCGGGGCCGATAACGGACGATTGAGTTTCCCGCCAAAAGCTAGTTCGGCCGTAACTGATCGGCTCTCGTATGTAGATTTCCCTATTGTATAACTTCACGTGGGAAATCAGCTTAGTTTACGCAGCCCCTGCGTGACGGACTTTTTTTCTCTTTCTGTCGACGCAATTTACAAGGCTTAAGAGATTTGTCGGGATCGAGACGCTGCAAAACTTAGAGATTAGTATGAAATACATAATATATATATATATATATATATATATATATATATATATATATATATATATATATATATATATATATATATATATATATATTGATTTTGTTTTATTTTAGACTCCCTTATTGGCATATCCCATGCAATTGGGGCTCGGCTTATATAGAATAGATGCATGAACACATACAGTCCTCGGTGCTATATATCCTTCTGCGAATTGATATTCCCTCTTATAACTACCGCCCCCCCCCCTCCACCCGGTTCGACTTCTGCCTTTATCAAACTTTACCTCTGGTTTTACATAAATCTCTTATATATCGAGTTTGGTAGTTATAAGGCAAACATTTTGACCGTTTCCTTGGTAACAGATACGTGTGTGTATATATATATATATATATATATATATATATATATATATAAATTTGTATACATACAGTTTTGTACGGACCTCATTTCATCTACTAGGTAGGATCGATTTACATTTGAGGATCTTTTTTTTTCGAAAATCGCGTCATTAGTACAACCTCAATAGCTGAGGTTAATCTCCTAAAGGTTGTCTTAGCATCATGTAATAGTAGAGGAAGTGACGGAGTGTGTAAATATATTTAGAATTAAAGACTTGAAAAATGTGAATAGTGAATCTTTAATAAAAATATTACTGGAAAAAAATCAGGGATATTAGAGTAGTTGAACGGTAATCTCATCAAATAATATTCCTTTCTCCATGTTGAGGATGGGGATATATGGACTATAAACAATTGGGTAAGCTTATATAGTAATAGAGTTGGAATGATTTACTATCCAGTTGGCTCAAGTATATCGTAAACCAGTAGGAGAAAGTAATGGCTAGAAATACTGCATTTAGAGAGATGGAATAAGTGTGGCAGACAATATTTTAGAAAGCGCAGTCGGATATGTGAAAATCTTAATGCTGATTGTTAAGGTTGAAGGAAGGAGTACTTTTGGTATGGGATTATATAATAACGGATAATGGAATAGATGCTAGTGGATGCTCACGCAATAAAAACACTATCTACCTTCACTCCACTTTATTAGAAACACTGCACGTTTCGCTATTCTTCATAGCTTCTTCAGGAGTATGTTTTCTTACAATGAAAATCACATCAAGTAGCTCGTTCTTCCCAGTCTTACTTTTATTATACTGTTCTGCGAGTACCTATTCCATTAGCGGAATGAGGAAGAGAATATTCCCACAGTATTTTGAGGAGATTAAAACATACACTTGGATTACTTTTTTTAAAGAAAATAATTATCCTAGTTAAATAATAGAACAGTGGAATGAAATAAAAAGTCCCGCCCCCCCGATTTCTCACGTGCGCCACAATAATTGCATTTATTCACAAGAGAAGTGATACTTTTTAATGAGACCAATGGCTTGGTTGATTGAAGCTTAAGAATAAAGTAGTTCATGAATATAATAGCTTATTGGTTAATATGTCATGATTAGGAAGTTGAAGTTTACTGAAGGCTGAAAACAACAAAATCCAAATATTTCAGTTAATATTCATGAAAGGAAGAAAATATTTATATAAACAACATTTATAGTGCAATTAAATCTACAATAATATTGTTTCTATAACACATTTTCGTTTCGACTTATAATACCAAAGATATTTTGAAGTTTCGAAATCCTCTCTCAATCTCTCTCTTATCCTCTCTCTCTCTCTCTCACTCTCTCTATAAAATATATATATATATATAAATTTATAAATATATATATATATATATATATATATATAGCTCAGAAACCCCTGCTTCGCTCGGGAATTCATTTGAGGCTGGAATGTTGATGGTATTTTTTTTTGGCAAGGCTTTATTTTTGCACAATATTTTGACATTTACCCGCGTCCCAGTGTTTAGGGTTTAATACCCTTTCCGTTATCTGTGGATTTGTTAATAATAAAATTAATTTTTTATGTAAAGACTTCACTCTCCTCCATATTGTCCATATTTTCCAGCTTCCTGTGCATTATGCATAGATTTGAATTACTAAGGACTAAATATTAACATACATTGGAATTAATTTTTCTAGGTGAGGTACCTGGAAGTTCATATTAAAAAGAATTCTTGAGCAAATTTTCTCTAAATAACAAAATAAACAACTTTTGTTATGTTCATATTTGCTCGAAACTACAATAGGAAACGAAATATCACTATTAATTTAATTTCAGGCCTCCCTTAACCAACACTCCTGCCTGTCCCTAGATATAGTATGGCTTTATTATAAGGAAGGCGTTAGTGCTAATACACATACTGAGTGTTTTATTTAGTTTTCGGTTGAGTCTTTTGTGCCAAATAAAATTTCTCACCTTCCGCTATAAATTTGGACGGGGGGGTATAGCGCGTTTATAAATCGGTATAGCTGAAAAAAATGTATATAACAAAAGTTACTCTAAATAGCAAAAATAAACAACTTTTGTTATGTTCATATTTGGCCATAAACCAATAGGAAAACGAAATATCGCGATTAGCAGATTTCCCTTAAGGGAAATCAGCTATTGAGGTCGTACTCATGATGCGAGTTTCGAAAAATAATCTTCAAACGTCCATCTGATCCTACCTCAGGAGATGACGATGAATATATATATATATATAATAAATATATATATATATATATATATATATATATATATATTTGTCTGTTAACGCTCTTAGCGGTCGCAATTCTTGTTTGATCTTTACCAAACTCGGAATTTAAACGTTTTATGTAAAAAGGAAGACTAAGTTCCGTTAATGGCTGAAATCGGACCAGTGGGAAGGTGGGTTTAGGGAGGGGGGATTTTTGAAAATTCAAAATAACTCCGTTATTATTGGTCGCAAATCGAAAAATTGTATAGAATAAATCTTATTGCAAATTAATATTTACTATAAATATTATTCTATTCATTTATTCTGTTTCTTGAATATAAACCGAGATATTTGCAATTTGTATTCTGGCGTGATACTGTCCACCAGTAGGCTATGCTCGATTTTTTCCGGCGAGAGCTCTGGCGGCCGTTTCTATAACGTCGCCCCTCGTGAATAGGTTAAGAAGGTTAGGTCAACTGTTTTTTTGGGCTTAAAAACTACGGGGTAGTTACGCCCTAAATAATGTTTTTAGGTTTAGGGAGGTTTCTTACTACTACAATTGTGTATTGAGGCAGATTTTCCCTAATGTAGAAACTTCACGTTGGGAATCTGCTGTAGTTTACGCAGGCCCTTCGTGACGGACTTTTTTAATTTCTTGCTTTCCTTAAAACTCTCCCACTCCTGCCCTTCCCTAGAAAATGTTGGTATGTCCTTCCTTATAATGAAAGCGTTAGTGCTAATACACATCCCGAGTATTTTTTATTTTATTTCCGGTTGGGTCTTTTGTCCCAAATAATATGGTTGACTCCCGCTATATTCATAAGCGTATAAATCATTTAAACTTCGGAATACGATGAAAGTGTTTATGGACAAAAAGTTACTCTCAAAATAACAAAATAAACAACTTTTGTTTATGTGCATATTTGCGAAAAAAACCAATAGAAAACGGAATATCAACGACTTTTAATTTCAGGCCTCCCCTTATAACCCCCACTCATGTTAGTCTGAGAGATAATTAATATAGCCTATCTCTCAAGTTGGACCAGACTGCTCACGGTGTGCCCAAATTTAATATAAAATCGGTTTAATTAGTTTTAGGAGACCAACGCGGACAAACATCGTGACAGGAGATTTATAGATAGTATGATATATAAAGTGTATATAACAAAAGTTACTCCAAAATAACAAAGTAAACAAGTTTTGTTATGTGCATAATTGCCGAAAATGCAATAGGAAACGAAATATCGCTATTTTTTTAATTTCAGCTTTCCCTTATAACCCCCACGCCTGTTCGTCTCAGAGAATATTAAATATAGCCCAAAGTCTAAGTTGGATTAGTAGTGATATACATACCAAGTTTCATAAAATTCGGTTCAGCCGTTTTAAACGTGAACATGTAAACAAACAGGTAACAAACGAGACACGAACGAAACAAAAGGGCAGTTATGGTTGTCTATGACATGTTGAAATGAAAAGTTACCGTGAATTTTCACGAAAAAAATCGATGTACAGACAGAGGATACAATTTTATATATATATATTTGTCTGTTAACGCTCTAGCGGTCGCAATTTTTGTTTGATCGTTTCCATTACTCGATATTTAAACGTTTTATGCAAAAAGACAGATCAAGTTTCGTTAATGGCTGAAATCAGGACCAGTGGGAGGGGGGGGGGTTTAGGAGGAGGGATTTTGGAAAATTCGTTATATCTCCGTTACCATACGTCGGATCAAAAATTTTTATAGAACCAATCTTATTGGTAAATTTACTATACATATTTGTTATATAAATTTATTCTCTATCGTCAATATTAACCGAGATAATTGGATTTTTAGCAAATCGGGGCCGATAACGGAAACGATTGAGTTTCCCGCTACCGTAGATATTCCTTTCTCCAAGTTGAGAATGGGGATATATGGACTATAAACAATTGGGTGAGCTTATATAGTAATAGAGTAGGCATGATTTACTATTCAGTTGGCTCAAGTATATCGTAAACCAGTAGGAGAAAGTAATGGCTAGAAATACTGCATTTAGAGAGATGGAATAAGTGTGGCAGACAATATTTTAGAAAGCGCAGTCGGATATGTGAAAATCTTAATGCTGATTGTTAAGGTTGAAGGAAGGAGTACTTTTGGTATGGGATTATATAATAACGGATAATGGAATAGATGCTAGTGGAAGCTCACGCAATAAAAACACTATCTACCTTCACTCCACTTTATTAGAAACACTGCACCTTTCGCTATTCTTCATAGCTTCTTCAGGAGTATGTTTTCTTACAATGAAAATCACATCAAGTAGCTCGTTCTTCCCAGTCTTACTTTTATTATACTGTTCTGCGAGTACCTATTCCATTAGCGAATGAGGGGAGAATATCCCCACAGTATTTTGACGAGATAAAAAATACACTTGGATTACTTTTTAAAGAATATAATTACCCTAGTTAAATAATAGAACGTGGAATGAAATAAAAAAAAAGTCCGTCCCGATTTCTCATGTGCGCCACATATTTGCATTTATCACAAGAAGTGATAATTTAATGAGACCAATACTTCGTATTTAAGCTTAGAATAAAGTAGTTCATGATATAATAGCTTCTTGTTAAAATGTCATGAGTAGGAGTTGAAGTTTACTGAAGGCTGAAAACAACAAAATCCAAATATTTCAGTTAATATTCATGGAAGAAAAAATATTTATATAACAACATTTATAGGCAATTAAATCTGCAATAATATTGTTTCTATACACATTTTCGATCCGACTTATAATAACGAAGATATTTTGAAGTTTCGAAATCTCTCTCTCTCTCTCTCTCTCTCTCTCTCTCTCTCTCTCTCGCTCTCTCTCTCTCTCTCTCTCTCTCTATCTATATATATATATATATATATATATATGTATATATATATATATATATATATATATATATATATATATATATATATAAGTTTGAACGGAACTCAATTTCTTCATCTCCTGGATCGATGGGCATTTGAGGAAATGTTTCGAAAATTGGGTCATGAGTACGACCTTAATAGCTGATTTCCCTTTAGCTAAAATAAAATTTGTTAACTAAAAATTTATCTCAAAAAGGAAAAGTTCTATGAGAACAATATTTGGTATTTATGCAACAAATAATATTATTCATAATATAACAGCTTATTGTTTATAAGACATGAGCACAAGAGGGGTGAGGGGTTACTGAAGGCCGAAAAGTATAAAATGCAAATATCTTAATAATCAAGATAGTGAAAATACAAACGTAAACAAATTTATAGAGTATTACATTTGCAATAAGATTGGTTATACACAATTTTTCGATCCGACGCATAATAACGGAGATATTAAATTTTGTCGAAATTTCGCCCGGTAATTCATTTGAGGCTGAATGGTGAAGGTATTTTATTAGCAAGGCTTTACTTTGCACAACATTTTGACATTTATCCGCCCAAGTGTTTAGGGTCTATACCCGTCGTTGCTGTAGATTTGTAAATAATAAAATTCTAGGAAAAGACTTCACTGTCCTCCATATTGTCATATTTCCCGTCTCCTGTGCATTAAACATAGATTTGAATTATTAAGGACAAAATATTTACATAGATTTGAATTAATTTTTCCAAGTGAGGTACCTGGTAGTTCATATTAGAAAGAATTGTTGAGTATATCAATATTTCTACGCTAATTACTTGCTTCATACATTGTTCCCGAAAAAATGTATAAAACAAAAGTTAGTCTGAATAACAAAGTAAACCACTTTTGTTATGTACACGTTTGTCGAAAAACAAATACACAATGATATATTGCGAATTTTTATTTCAGGCGAAATATCGCTATTTTTAATTTCAGGCCTTCCTTACAACGAGAAAATTCACGAAAAAAATCAATGTACAGAGGTTACAATTTTATATGTATATATATATACTAGCTCAGATCCTCCTCCTCACTCCTGCCCGTCCCTAGAAATGTTAGGGTCTTTTGTCCCAAATAAAATTGTTCACTTCCGCTATAGGTTTTAGCGTATATCTCGTTTATAATTCGGTATACGAAAAAAGTGTATATAACAAAAATTACTCTAAATAACAAAATAAACAACTTTTGGTATGTTCATATTTGCCGAAAAACCAATAGGAAACGAAGTACCGCTATTTTTAATTTATGGCTTCCCTTATAACCCCCACTCCTGCCCGTCCCTAGAAATGTTAGTATGGCTTATTATAAGGAAAGCGTTAGTGCTAATACACATACCGAGTTTTATTTATTTCGGTTGGGTCTTTTGTCCCAAATAAAATTGTTCACTTCCGCTACAGGGTTTAGCGTATATCTCGTTTATAATTCGGTATACGAAAAGAGTATATACAACAAAAGTTACTCTAAATAACAAAATAAACAACTTTTGTTATGTTTATATTTGCCGAAAAACCAATAGGTAACGAAATATCGCTATTTTTAATTTCAGGCTTTCCTTATAACCCTCACTCGTGTTCGTCTCAGAGGATATTAATACAGCCTAAAGTCTAAGTTGGGTTAGTAGTAATGTACATACCAAGTTTCATAAAATTCGGTTCAGCCGTTTATGCGTGAAAAGGTAACAAACAACCAAACAAAGAAATAAACAAACACACACGAAAGAAACAAAATGCAGTTATGGTGTTTATGACATGTGAAACGAAAAGTTATCGTGAAAATTCGCGAAAAAAATCAATGTACAGACAGAGGTTACAATTTTATATGTATATTATATATATATATATATATATATATATATATATATATATATATATATAGAGAGAGAGAGAGAGAGAGAGAGAGAAAATGTTGAACTGTTTTTCATCTAGTAGATATTATCGATGGACATTTGAAGAATTTTTTTGGAAATCGCGTTATGAGTACAACCTTAATAGTTGATTTCCGTTAGGGGAAATCTGATAAAAAAAGAAGAAAAGAAAAAAGAGTTTTTGTTGGTGAATTTTGCCACTAAACTATGAAGTATATTTGAAAATGGACATTGTTCCATGTAAGCGAATTGAAGGAATGAATTTAGGAGTTGATTGGAATTATTGGAAATAGTTCTATTTCTTTTTTAATTGAAACATGGGCGATTGGAAATCTTTGAAAGAGGTCAAGTATTTGGAGGGGATAAGCGATTGTTGTTCCACGATTGCCAATTCAAATAGCTAAATAAAGCAGAGATGAGCGGATTAGAAGTGCTGGAAATAGTTCAAGTACTTGCTCAGGATAAGCAGATGGTGTTGCTCATGGTAATTTAAGTAGTGATATTAAATAATGGAAGAGGGTTCGATCAGTTTGGTATAGTTATTAAGTTATTATAAATTATTTCTAAGGAAGAGGTGATTGATCTTGTTTCATGGGGGGGGGGGTAATTTAAGTAATAAATAAAGTTGAGGAGGGGGACTGAAACAGTTCAAAATAGTTTTAAGTTTATCTACAGAACTAGCTTGCATTTAGTTATATTTGATTTCTTCGGGAGACGGAAGTGGCACTAAAATGGGTTTTATTTATAATTCTTCAAAAGATGCAGACATCAATGACATAAGTAAGTTTAACAGTACTTATAAATGCGAACAGTTAGTTTCATTGATGAAAGTTAATAAATCAAAACATCGTACAAGGCTGACTGACGTTAATTAAGAATAGTTATTTATTATACAAGTGACGAAAGTAGATCATTTTACAACTCGAGTGAAACGTTTACTCACACGAGCGAAGCGAGTGTGGTAATTTCACGAGAGTTGTAAATCCTACTTTCGTGACGAGTGTAATATTAAATTTTTTCTGTAATCGTGTAATACATGATCAGATCTAACCAGAATATGAACAAAATTAGGATGTTGTGAAGATTATGGTATGTTGTTGGTAGGTTATAAGCATGGTTGTGAAAGGTTATAAGCATAGTTATAAAACAACTAGTGATGATTGTGAAGTAGTGCAGTTATAAACAGGTGCAGGTTATAAACAAGGAAGGTAATTATTATTATATTTATATTTTAAAATATATTGATTATTTCCACCAATAATTCATTCACATTTCAATTTATTTTGTTAAAATAAATTCTTACAATGTTAAGAAACATTTAAAAGCATTTAATTTCCAACTTCAAATTATTTTTTAATTTATACTTATTACTAATTAAGAAGGCAATTCACTTTCTTCACTCTATTGCAAAATGTTTCACTCATTTCAGTTTAGTAATGTTACCATTATTCAACGATTACAGAAAAAATTCTTTTCGTCTTTGTATCAGTGGAATTAATCCATACATCGATGGATTAGTTTCTCAAATTCAAGCTCATTGATTTCGGTGTCACTATTTAACTTTCGTAATTAAAAAATTCCAAATTTTATGATTTAATTATAATCTTGCACCTATTTTTTTTTTCATTTCATTTTGTTATGTTAATAAATTGTATTATAATTACTTTGTCGTTATAATTTCATGTCTGGTATCAATCGTTAAAAATTATGAACACTACTTTAAAATGCACTACTTTTCAAAGCGGCCCGCGAACGTGTTTGCACACTTAAGTTTGGCCCAAAACATGTCGAAGGTTGCCCATACCTGCGTTAAACCATATCTATTTTCATTATCTCAAAGTACTCTGATGGACTTGGCATAGTAGAACATGTCAATGAAGACATTTTTTGTTTCCTTTCACATCTGTGGAAAGATGCGAATTTTGGAAAAAAAAAGTCTGTCACGCAGGGGCTGTGTTAACTAAGCACATTTCCCATGTGCGTCACGTATTTGCATTTATGTTAATACCTAAAAGCTCAATGAGAACAATATTTGGTATTTAGGCTCCGAATAAACTGCTTCATAATATAACAGCTTATGGTTAATATGCATGAGTAGGAGTGGGGGTTTACTGAAGGCCAAAAACTAAAAAATGCAAAGATCTCGGTTAATAATAAAGTTAGTGAAAAAATATATATATATATATATATATATATATATATATATAACAAAAATATAGAAAATTAAATTTGCAACATGAACATTTCTATACACTGTTTCGATCTGACTCATAATAACGGAGCTATTAAGACTTTTTGACATTTCTTCCCTCTAACCCCCCCCCCCACACTGGTTGGATTTCGACCATTAACAAACTTGATTTTTCATTTTACATAAAACGATTAAATATCTAGTTTCGGAACTATTAAACAAAAATTAAGACAGCTAGAGCGTTAACAGACAAATATACATATAATTTTGAATGGGCCTCATTGTCGCCATCTACTAGGTAGAATCGATGGACATTTGAAGAAATTTTTTGAAAATCATGAGTACAACCTCAATAGATGATTTACCTTTAGGGAAATCTGCTAAAAATGCTCTATGGCGTGGAGAGATTGAATTAAGTATGTTCTGTGTTGTCGCATTTAATGTAATATACAAAACCAAAGTGTAATTACAATGTAAATTATGTAGGATTCAAGTGTACTTTATTTGTTTCCCCCTTCTATTAAGCAGATATTAATTATTCATTACATCAACTAATAAAACTGAATAAATTAACACCGTAGCTTTTATTTTTAAAATCGGTGCTGAACTGTAATCAGAATTTAATTGAAAAAACATTGTCCAGTGCATGAAAGCTTCTATTCTGGGCAGATAGGACTTTAACAATACAATGTAATGAGTATTTTTTGTCGGTATCTTGTTTTAGTAATTGTGAGGATTGAATTTAGATTTTATTTTAAATATGTCATTTGTATACTATACGAATAAAATATTAGAACCCATACAGCCTAAATGCGTTGCACCTTCAAACTTGCAAATACCTATTTAGTATTTTTTTAGTGAGTTTACAATGTTTAGACATTCACACCAAGTTAATGATTTAATATTTTCTTTCATTGAGTAAGAGTCATCGAAAAAAAAACAAAAAAACAACCTTACATGTATTTTACTCAACTTGGAATATCTAACTTGTAGCCCAACTGACTATTATAACCTTTTAGATCGAGTTATGAAACGAAAACGTCTGTCACGCAGAGGCTGAGTAATCTAAGCAGATTTCCCTCTAGAAGTTTAACAATAGATGAATATACATACTGGAAAAAAAACACCACCCTGAATAGTAAATGAATAAATACAAAATGTAATAAGAAATTTTACCCCTCCTGTCGGGAAGCGTCTGAAATGTTAACAGGTTCGTCAACTTCTCACCGGAAAGAAAAACAATTACTGAAATATATCAGAATATAGCATATCAATTTTATTAAAAACTGTTTAATATATTTAGTACTGCAATATATAATGGATCAGAGTTATTTTCATCTCAATCACACAAATTTTAGTCTAAGAACTGAAAAGGTGATGGGGGAAGATCAACAAAACATATTTGCATGTATCTCGAATAATAAAGGTCTCTTGAAAACAATATTTGGTATTTAAGCTTCGAATAAAGTGGTTTATTATATAACAGAGTATTGCTTATGAGACATCAGTAGAAGTAGGGCTTATTCTGAAGGCTGAAAACTTAAAAATGCAAAAATTAATTTCTCGGTTAATATTCAAGTTAGAGAACAAATGTATATAACAATATTTATAGTTCATTTAATATCCAATTAGATTGGTTCTTTACAATTTTTCAATCTGACCTACAGTAATGGAGATATTTTCGAAAACCCCCCCTCTCTAAACTCCCCCTCCCAAGGGTCCGATTTCAGCCATTAACAAACTTGATCCTTCTTTTTGCATAAAATGATTAAATATCGAGTTTGGTAACGATCAAAAATAAATTACGATCTCTAGAGCGTTAACAGACGAATATATGTGTGTGTGTATATATATATATATATATATATATATATATATATATATATATATATTTAATTTTGAAGGGACCTCATTTTCGTCATCTCCATTAAGGAAAATCTGCTAAAAAAATATTTGAAGAGATTTCTAGTGACATCGTACTCTCCCCTGCGACTACCCTGACAGAGAAACAGAAGGGATTGGATTAGCTTGAAATAAATAGTTCCGAGTGACCTGGAAAAGGAAAGTCAGTTGAAGTTTTTGCCTTTAAATCAGGAAGGCAAGAGAAGGCTTGTTAACACACAAAGAAGAAACATTTCAGAGCTCATTAAATGCTGTACGAGTTTATTTTTACGTTCTCCCGCCCATGCAAACTTCCATCTGCCTCCAACAGCTCACTCACGTACAACCTTAGGGACTACAATAAAATGTGGAGTAATATCATGTTTTTGGCAAATTACTTACGTTACTAAATTAAATTTTATTGAAGTCGATGCTAACTGTAGAACTGAATTAGTACAATTTATATAATGAAGCCTTTTTTTAATTAACATATTTATAGCTCTTTTGGTTACAAATTGATAAAATTCCAAGTGAATGCTGGCATTTTTGGGAAATTATAAAAAAAGTCCGTCACGCAGGGGCTGCGTAAACTAAGCAGAATTCCCAAGTAAAGTTTTACAATAGAGAAATCTGCCCAATAACATCTGTAGTAGTAAGGGACCTCTAAACCTATTCATGAGGGACGAACAGTTTACGGAAACGGCCGCCAGAGCTCTCGGCGGATAGTCCCGAACATAGCCGACTCCTGCCGACCACGCAAAGAATACAAATGCAAATATCTCGGTTAATATTCAAGATACAGAATAAATGTATACTGCAATATTTATAGTAAATTTAATTTGCAATAAGATTGATTCTATACAATTTTTCGATTCGATGCATAATAACGGAGATATTTTGAATTTTCAAAAATCCCCCCTCTAAACCCTTCACCCTCTCACACTTGTCAGACTTCAGCCATTAACGAACTTGATCTTCCTTTTTACATGAAACGATTAAATTCCGAGTTTGATAACGATCAAACAAAAATTGCGACCTCTAGAGCGTTAACATATATATATATATATATATATATATATATATAATCTTGAACGGATCTCATTTTCGTCATCTACTGGGTAGGATCGATGGACATTTGAAGAAATTTTTCGAAACTAGCGTCATGAGTATGTCCTCAATAGCTGATTTCCCTTAATGGAAATCTGCTAAAAACGTTATATATCTAGAACGGGTTTGCAGTACTAGAATGCAGCATGCTACACAAACTTTTTAGTATTTTGTATTAATAATAATTTTTATAATAAATAAATTATAGCATTTTGTTGATCACTTCTTAACTTGACTAATGTACTCATCTCGATAAGAATATTATTAATCTGTATCATCTCGTGTAGTGCAAACGACGTAAACCATCAAAATGACAACACAGAATAAAAAAGACAATGCCATTATGTACATGAATAAATTAAGAAGTAAATGAAGTATTTCACAATCAAATATAATTTATTATTAATAATTTAATAAATGTTTTGTGAGGTTTGAAAACCCTATGCAAAATGTACGGGGTATTTAATAATTCTGTACAATTACAAAACAACATTGTATTTTTGATTATAAATGTGTTTTACCCATTTTTTACCCCTCAATGCCTTGTTGAGGATAAGACTACCTTCACTGAACTTTAAGTTTCAACTAAAACTATTTTTCTTCTTATTCATGACACAATTTTTTTATACGTTCTTCATAGTTTCATGGCAAGGGTTATCAATAAAAAACATTTTTCCGCGATAGCATCTCAAATTTTATTTCTTATTTCTACCGGGGGCTCATGTTCGCCGTGTGATTTAAAGCATATGCTTTAATCTCATATGGTAAACCAAGAGTGGCCACTTTGAATCCCGCTTGGGCAATAGGAATTTATTTAGTTACGAACTCATTAAATAAAGCCCTTAGTCCCACCCTGGCTGGAAAAGAGTGGTAACCTGTTGATAACCCGTCTCAATTAGCCTCATTAGCAAAACGTGTACGTTAATAAATAAATAATAATAATTTACTTCTTCCGAAATTAAAATTTTAGGTATGTAAACATTTAAGCTCGACATATGATCTTTACTGATTTATGTGCTCTAAATATAAGTCGGTTAATATTCGAGATAGAGAAAAAATGTATTTTTCAACATATATATTGCTATATGTCTGTAGATTATTTATTTTTTCCCAATTTTCAGGATGCTTATTAGTTTCATATGGAACTCAAAGGATATCAACAATTTCAGGATTTAGTGTCTATACGTTATCTTTTCAAGCCTCGACTACTGATCCGAACTTTGTGAAACTTAATACGTGTACTACTATTAATGCAATTCTAATATATATATATATATATATATATATATATATATATATATATATAAACTTCTATATACAAATTTAGTGCTCTGAGCTTCCATCTGAAAATAAAATAGGGAATCAAATCCATTCAATACATGCAGGGTGATTTGTGTAATGAGCTTAAGATGTACAACGACTTTAATCAACAAGTCCTGACCGTTTGCAATTATATTCTATAAATTTCAGAAACAATTATGAGTTATTTTTGTAATAGATACTTCGGTATTAAGAGTATAATAGAATTTATAAATTGGCATTAGTCTATCTATAACTCTATCAACCAGTCAAAGAAGAAATTGATAAAAACTGGCAACACGTGTGGAACGAAACCCAGAACAATAAACTAAAAACTATTAAAACCACCCTCCGTCCATGGAAATATTCTACAAGAGACAACGGAAGAGAAGAAGTTGTATTAGGAGTCTTCCGACTAGGGGACACAAGATTTACGCATGGTTATCTTATGACAAAAGATCAACCCCCGATTTGTGAGAAGTGGAACACAGACTTGACTATCTACCACATATTAATGGAATGTCATAAGTATAAAGATATTAGAAACAAATGCAATATTTCCAATGACCCTTGGAGATGACCCGAAAGAACGTGAAAAATACGATTTTATACAAAGAAATTTAAAGTACAAGTTTTTTGTAAGTCGTTTATATTGTTAAAATTGCCATATGGATGAGGATGCCAAAATGTGAATTATAGATATTACAGGGCGATGATAACCTGGTAGTTTTTCGTCCTAAAACCTTACGAAACAAACAAGTAATAAACTATAAATTTGAATATTTGTGAAATTCATAACAAATTACAAATGTTTAATTTAAATTATTATATTTACAGAGTTTTAACTTTTTGAAATATTTTTAGGATCATTATTGTATAACACTTTTTCATTAATACATTTTGAATGCTCTCTATGCTTTATCAATGTAATAGCAGTATTTGAATGTAACCAAAAACCATTTAAATGACCTGAATATTCAGAGAATAATTTGTAAATCAAGAAATACCAGCTTGTAGTATTGCAATAGATCTATAGATTTCAGTTTTGCCTATTTATTCTAAACCTCCTGTGATTAAGGTCGACTTTTCATATTTTCTCTAGGAGAAGGAAGAAATTAGCATAAGCTTATTCCATCGTTTATAGAAAATAAGTTTTTTCCCCCTTGAGTAAAACTACAAAACAGACTGGGAATGGAGAATGAAGTTTAAATGGCTTTTTAGAACATGTATTATAGACGACAACAGATAGAGCCTGTATCTTCCCAGAGCAATTCTTACCAGGAGTCCTTTTCCATTTAAATACATTATTTAAAAGAAAAAGGAATGTAACATTATAAGAATATATTATTTATTTCTAGTACTTTCTCTTAAAATATAAAAAGGTTTTCTTATGTGAATTTAGTCTGACATATTAAAAAAAAATAATAAAAAAATCCCAATGTTATCTTGTAGTTTCATTTTCTAGGAATCCTTATATTACCACTTTCTAGAGGATTTTTTTTAATATACTTACTACTCTGTGCTGTAGTATTATATAGATATAATAACACTCAAAGGGCCCGCTTCGTCTCTCAAATAGAAGGCTTTTCAATTCTTAATAGTTCCAGTTTGCATAATAGGAGTATGTTCTAATTTACCCTATTCAAAATTGGTATCAGGGGTTTTCAGTCGCCCCAAAGTAGGAAGTATCTATCTGGGGGAAAACGAAAAACGTGCATAACAACATTTATAAAAAATTTGAAACAAGATCGGTTTTACTCATTGTTTCGATCCGATAACGGAGATATTAGACATTTTCGAAATTCTCCCTCCTCTATACCCACCTCCCACAGATCCGATTTCAGCCATTGATGCAGGTGATCTTCCTTTTTACATAAAACAATTAAATGTCGGGTTTGGTAACGATTATATAAAAATTGCGACCGCTAGAGTGTTAACAGACAAATATATATATAGTTTTGAACGGACCTCATTTTGGTCATCTTTTTAATTTATAGAATGTTTGAAATAAATTTAAGTTCTCTGATTCACGAAGAATGTAAGTGAATTACTAATGATGGGACCCGAATTTTTTTTTTCTTATAAAGAGAATAGCCGAACTGCGCTTTGTGTGAGTTAGTGTGGGTTTGGTGTGTTTGTTCTAAGTGAGTGTGGTTAAACAGAGGGCAGGATCTGAGGAACTAGTCCCCTTCAGAGGGAGCCTTACATCGTTGAGCTTGTCGGGGGTGGTGGGGGTGCACAAAGGCCTTCCAACTATTTAGCCCCAAATGGGCCTCTGGAGTTTGACTCAACCAATGGGACTATCTAACCCCCCCAATTGCCTCCCTTCTACTTTACCCCCGTCAACCTTCCTCCCTTGCTCTCCCTCGAATAAAAACCTTTCAATCACCCTCACTGAGGGATTACTTCTGGAAGATTAAACTTGAGAAAGGACGAAATAACAGATTCAAGGCTGTTGTCTTTTAGCAGATTTTCCTTAAGGGAATTCAGCTATTTAGGACGTACATTCTTAATATCTCTGTTACTGTACGTCAGATCGATGGATAGTAAATTGTATAGAACCAATCTTGTTGCTTACTAGATTTGCTATAAATATTGTTATATACATTTATTCCCTATCTTGAATATTAACCGAGATATTTGCAGTTTTCAGCCTTCAGTAAACCCCCACTTCTGCTCATGTTACTTAAACAATACTCCGTTTTATAATAAACCACACCATTCGAAGCTACCAAATATTGTTTTCTAGAAACATTTATTATAGGAGATACATTCAGATATTTTCTGGTGAACCCCCCCCCCGTCTTAAGTTCTTGGACTAATAAAATTTGATGTATTGAGATAACAATTATTCTGATTCATTATAAATTACCGTACTAGATATAGTTTTCAATAAAAGTCTTATATGTTATATTATGATATATTTCAGTAATCGTTTTTCTTTCCGGTCTATATTCTATCTATTCGACGCTGCGATGCTGCATGTTGTGCTGCAGTGGATGAATTGGCTGCCCTGTTTGTTTACAATTCAGCCGCTTTCCGTTGTAGATATTATTATCTTCTAAATTGACTGAAAGATTTCTTATTACCGTTTGTATTTATTCACTTACATTTCACTGTGGTGTTGTCTTACCAGGATGTAGATTTTCTGTGGTTAAACCTCACCAGGGAAATCTTCTTAGTTTATGTAACCCCTGCGTGACGGGGTTTTTATTGTATAATTGCCAATGTTCCAATTACTGAGGCTGGAGCGGCAACGAAGAAATAGAACATTCGGGAGGAAAATAAGAAATTCATTTACTTGCTAAAATATTATTTTTGGAAAGGAATTCCACCATGCAACGAATATAGCTATAAGGGAATATTCGATAGGATTTCATTGAATTCTGAGCTTCAATCAGGGATATTTATTCACTTAAATTTCAAGGTGGAGTTGTGTTACCAGTATGTAGATTTATCTGTGGTTAAACTTCACGAGGGAAATCTGCTAAGTTTACGCATCCCCATGGGTTTCCGTGACGGACGTTTTTTTCTTAATCTAAGACTGTCATTCTCAACAGTCGAATGTTCACGCCAATTGTATTTCCATTGTCATATCTAAAGGCCCTTTTCATATTACTATACCCACAGAATCCATGATGTTTGACGTCTTCAAAATAGGATTTCCTAGGCTTCCCCTTCTCCTATGCCTGAAGAGCGTGCCTTCAAATATATTTGTGATGAAATCTTTATAAACTATGATGTGCATTAGAAGTTTCACCTTCCTTTTTTACAATTACTTCGGTAAGTCTTTTGTTTTCAGTCTTCATCTCATTTAGAACTTCCAAGTTGCATTTTTGAGCAAAATTTCCTCAAATGTCCATTGATCGAGTAAATGACGAAAAAAGGTCCGTTTGATGCTATATATATATATATATATATATATATATATATATATATATATATATATATATATACACTCAACCGCAAAAAAACCCGGACACTTAGATTTAGTCTTATAATTTTGTTAAATACTTAATATATATATGTATATTAATCTTTTTAATTAAAATAATTGGTTAATCTATCGGTTATTTTAACAAAATCTGCCAAAAGTGAATAATTTTTATTAATTATTTACACAAAAATACAAAATAAAAAAAAATAAAAAGATAAATTATCACATTTAAAAAAAATAAATTATTCTTCATATTTATTACAGTGAATGGTAGACTTCGCTACCCCAAGCGTTTCGGCAATGTAACGTAAGCTCCGGCCTTCCATCTAAGTTTGAAAGACCCATTATTCTGAACCGAAATAAAAATAAAACATTAATTAAAGAAAATGTTTGGTTAATAATTAAAGATGTTTAAATGTGCGAAAAACTACTTACAGTTTAGAATAGATCAACTTCACGACAAATAAATCTAATCTGAGTTTTATCTAATTGTTTACTAATCCTGAAGGGATTAGTTCAATGGACTTAGACTCTACATTCTCTGTAATAACTAGAATACCCACTTAAAGAAAATTGCTGAAAATTAGCTTTTAATACGAAAAAAAATGAAGTGTCCGGTTTTTTTTTGCGGTTGAGTGTATATATATATATATATATATATATATATATAGTGTTGTTGTTTTGGGGAGTTTTGGTCAGTGTTAGTGATCTTAGTTCATTCCAATATTTCGAGAATATTTGTTTTCTCTTCTTCAGGGCTAAAAAGCACCGGTACTACTTTATACATATATGCACATTGTTATTAGAGTGTAACAGATAGTGCTTGTGTGTTAATTCTACTTACCAACACTAAAGATTCCTAAAAACTATTGTACATGACTGTTGTTCCTCTGTTTACATTACTAAAGTATAGCCTCCCCAATTCTGTTATAATTAGTTTGGTCATAGCCTTATGTATTTTTTTCATTATTGTTTATTTTCTTTTGCTTGTTGAAATATGTTTCAACTATTGATATGCGTTATTTTTTTATTAAAGGTATTTTTATGTAGTAATAAAATTGATATATTATTGTTATTTCACTATGTTACAACTGTTATTGCTATATGTTATCACAATTATTGTTATATTATGTTAAAGCTGTGTTCAAGTTATATTAAATTTACAATGTTATTTAGTGCGTTGTTACAATTATTGCTATTCTACTATGTTACATTTGTTATTGCTGTATGTTATCACAATTGTTGTTGTAGTTTGTTAAAGCTATTTTCATGTTATATTAAAGTTACAATGTTATTGTTATTTTCTAGTCAGTATACTGGTTTTTAAGATATTATTAGCCAGTATACTGGCTAATAATAACATAAAAATTAGCTGCAAAAATAAATAAATGTAGCAACACACAGCAATAACAGTTGTATAATAACAAAAATAACAATAACACAGTATCTATGATACAACATAAGAATAAGTTTAGTTATTATAATTTGTTATTTAAACAACACACAACAATAATTAGTTGTAGCATAATATATATAAATATATATGTAAAGTAGTACCTGTGCTTTTTAGCCCTGAAGAAAATAAAATAAATATTCTTGAAATATTGGAATGAACTAAGATTTTTTCACCAACACTGACCAAAACTCCAAAAAAACAACAACACCATATATATCTTATTGCGAATTCTATGATCTACAAATGTTTTTCTGCACATATTGTCTCTATCATGAAAATTAACGGGGATATTTGGATTTGATAGTTTTCCGTTTTCAGTAAACCCTCACTCATTCTCATTTCATATTAATAATAAGCTGTTATATCATGAACCACTTCATTACATGGTTACATACCACATATTGTTTTCATTGAAATTTTACATTGTTAGATATATGCATATACGTTCTGTCTACGTTCTGAGCCCGTTTGACCCCTGGTAAAGTAAGTATATTACCTATCTAGAGTCCATTTTGGCTCTAAACAATATATCTATATCGTCAACGTCGAGTCAATTTACTACCACAAATTTTACGTATATTGCTAACCTGGTGCCCGTTTGACCCCAGGAAATGTACGTATATTCCTAAACCAGAGTCAATTTGACTCTATACAATTTATATATACCGCCAACCTGGAGTCAATTTGCTACCACAGGTTATACATATATTGCTAACCTGGTGCCCGTTTGACCCCAGGAAATCGACGTGTATTCCCAACCTTGAGTCAATTTGACTCAACACAATTTACCTCTTCCAACAACCTAGAGTCAATTTTACTCTACACAATTTACCTTTACCGCCAACCTGGAGTCAATTCGCTTCCACAAATTGTACATATACTGTTAACCTGGAGCCCATTTGGTCACAGAAAATTTGCGTATATTACCTATAATTTTACTCTATACAATATATCTATATCGCCAACCTGGAGTCAATTTGCTTCCACAAATTGTACATATATTGTTAACCTGGAGCTGATTTGATCACAGAAATGTACGTGTATTACCTACTTTTCATTTTACTCTACACAATTTGCCTTTACCGCCAACCTGGAGTCAATTTGCTTCCACAAATTGTACATATATTGTTAACCTGGATCCCATTTGATCACAGAAAATGTACGTATATTACCTACCTATAATTTTGCTCTACACAATTTACCTTTTCCGCCAACCTGGAGTCAATTTGCTTCCACAAATTGTACATATATTGTTAATCTGGATCCCATTTGATCACAGAAAATGTACGTATATTACCTACCTTTAATTTTACTCTATACAATGTATTTATACCGCTAACCAATTTTAATCAGTGCTTATGTGCTAAACCTTCATGATCTTGAATGAGTTGAATATGGCGCCTTGAATTGGGGAGCATGCTCAACACGCAAGACCACTAGGCACTGCAAGTCGTATTTTCACTCCTTCACAGGTCTTGTATATTGTGGTCTTGCCCTGCATTGATTACTACATATTATATGTATATGTTACTGGAAAACCCCGGAGTGTGGTAAATCCTAAGATTTACCTGTAAAACTTAGGATTTACCAGAAGCATTGGTAAATGTCCGATTTTATCTTTCAAATCGGACTTTAGCCAGTAAATCTTAGGATTTCCCATGAGGCTCGGTAAAAGCTAGAATTATCTCAATCAGAATGCGTCTTTCGGACTTTTACCAACAGATTTTGGTAAATCCTAACATTTCCCAGCGTCTGTTGGTATAAAGGTTATTTGAAATGATAATTTTAGAATAAGTTTTATTATTATTTGTTATAGCATGGGAGAGAATTGTGGCACTTTGAATTGCACTTCATATTAGCTAACTTGCACAAACATTTCTTATTTGAACATTTTTTTAAGCAGTTGCATTTTTTGAAACCCTGGCCACCAATGACTGTTGACCAATGGCTGTTCGCACTGCGGTGCGAAGGCTTATCTCTTCGTCGGGCACTTTATCAGGAGACATGAAAATGAGGTAGGGGGGAGTGTCTTCACTGGACATTTACCAATGAGCCTTGGCAAATCCGCACATTTACCAAACAGCATTGGTAAAAATACGAAATCTCACATTTATTTAATGTTTTTCGGGCATTTACCAAGCTAGACGGTAAATCCGGGGATTAACCAACTGCCATGCGGTAATAACTCGAATTTCATCTAGATTTCGGACTTTAACCAGTGCACTTGGTAAATCCTAGGATTTACCGGTAAATTCTGACATTTACCACACTTCAGGGTTTTACAGTAACATATATATTAAATTCACTAGCTAAGGTACCCGGCTTCAATCGGAAACCATAATGACTGCGTTGCTTGAGGTGTCTGAATAATGATTGAATAATTTCTTATAGCTTTACAAAGCACACAATATTTATACACTTCTCGACTCAAGTCTGCAAGTTACTCTTTATCCTATTAACTATAGTGAGCTTATAGATTTTTTTTTTATCTCAAAGAATAAAAACAATTGAGTTCCAAAATAAAAAAATATAAATCATAGTCATGGATAGCTATCGTTCAAATACCGTAGGCCATAAAAAATCATAATTATGGACAGCATTTTTTATTATAAAGTATGCAATAATACATATTTATTTTCCCAAAAGTGGTCCCAAGCACAAAGATTCCCTCTATTTTATTTATTTAATTACCATTGTTACGAGTGAGAGGGAGAGGGAGAGGGAGAGGGAGAGAGAGAGAGAGAGAGAGAGAGAGAGAGAGAGAGAGAGAGAGAGAGAGAGAGAGAGAGAGAGAGAGAGAGAGAGAGAGAGAGAGAGAGAGAGAGAGATAATATCGGTGGTGATAACAAAAACAAATACATCGGAGGAATGGCGGCCTGCCAAAATCCATTTAAAATGATCTAGAGCCTTTGAGGGACAGTCCTAACTAAGGGAGTGCTTACTCGGATCCCTAACCGTCAAGTGGAGCCTATATATCTACGCCCCTTCCCCGGTTTATAGTGCCCGCCACCAATAACCCCAAACCTTCACGCGACACATATAATTGTAAACCCATTTCCCTGCACGCACAACACACACAGAAAAAAAACACGAACTTATACAATTTCAAAAACTCCGTCAGGTAGGGGCTGCCTTAACTAAGCAGATTTCCAAGGCGATGGTTTACAATAGATAAATATACATACAGGCAAAACTACCGTGAATAAATACAACCATCAATTGATAATACAAGTTAATAATCTCAACAATGGAGAGCGTCTGAACTGTAAACAAACAGGCCAGCCAACCTCGCAGTGCTGAATAGATAGACTGTAAAGACAAACAATTAATGAAATATATCTGAATATTACATATTAATTTTATTGAAAACAATTTTCTAAACCTATTCCTTTGTAATGAATCAGAATCAGTTTTATCTTAATTATTCAAATTTTAGTTATCCAAGAACAAAATAAGGGGGGGGGTGAGCATAACGTATTTACATATATCTCACAAAGCAAAAGTTCAATGAAAACAATAGTTCGTATTTAACCTTGTAATGAAGTGGTTCATAATATAACAGCTTGTTGTTAATGTGACATGAGTAGGGGTGGGGGTTTGCTTAAGGCTCAAAACTGAAAAATTTTAATTTCTCGGTTAATATTCAAGATATAGAATAAATGTATATCAATAGCTTTTTTACCTCCGGGGAAATCTGCTAAAATAACTTCTATTGGAAGCAAAAATACTCGAGCTGGGTAGTATGATTGACTATGTACACAGCCTTGAATGAGTTTAGGTTTTCATGTTCGCGAATAGGACTAAACAAACTAAGTACATAATATTACTAAACAAGTTGTGTGCATACTTAATTGCCTTACGTAAAGTAAAAACGTCCGTCACGCAGGGGCTGCTTATACTAAGCAGATTTCCCTCGTTAATTTTAAGAATAGAAAAATCTGCCTACTAATAACAGTTGTAGTAACGAGTCTCTAAACCAATTTCACAAGAGACGGACAGTTGGAGAAACGGCCGAACTAGGTTTCGACGGTTCTACAACTTCGCCTGTTATCACATTTAATAAAAATTCAAATATCTCGGTTAATATTCAAGATACATAATAAATGTATATAACAATATTTTTAGTAACTTTAATTTGCAATAAGATCGGTCCTATACAAGTTTTGGATACGACATGTAGTAACGGAGATTTTTCGAAAATCCCCCCGTCTTAACCCCCCTCCCACTGATCCGATTTCAGCAATTACTGAACTTGATCTTTCTTTTTGCATAAAACGAGTACATATTGAGTTTGGTAACGATCAAACAAAAATTACGACCGCTAGAGTGTTAACTGACAAATATCTATTTATATATATATATATATATATATATATATATATATATATATATATATATGAATACCATTTTGACCGGACCTCATTTTGGTCTTCTCCTGTATAGGAGCGATGGACATTTGAAGAAATATTTCGAAAATCGCGTCATGAGTCAATAGCTGATTTCCTAATCTACTAAAAAATATAGGAAAATGAAAGCAAAGACGCTATTTACTTCGTTACTCCAAAATTGAATAATTCCCTTTCTCTATAAAGTATCAAAATGAAACCAGAGACAGAAAATATCATTTCTTTCTTATAACGGATTTGAAATTATCATAGAGTAGGTCATAGTTGAGCCTGTACGTAATGATAGATGGTTCTAGAAAGTTGCAATGGTCCTGTCTTCTGGAGACTGGTTAAGAAAGATGTTTGCCCGAGTTTCTGGGGAAAGGGCATAATATCGTCATTAAGCGAGATTAATCAAGCCCTGAATTGAGCTCCTGTCCCCCACTCTCTCCAACCCCTCCCCCTCCAGAACCTCTCTAAATGTGAACAAAATTACTCGTAAATTGAAAAATAACTACTCCTTTATCTCGGCTCAACCAAGTTTCATTATCTTATTAATGACAAATGTATTAAGGCTCCGCCTGATTAAAAGATCTTCCCGAATTTGCATAAAACCCTCTGCTTAAGGAGTCTCAGATTATGTGCATTTTAACAAGCCGTATTAACTGAAGAGATCTAACCATCCTGAGCTTGAGGAATGCCCGTCACGCTGGGCTGCCTCAACTATGCCTATTTCCCGTCAGATGTTGACGTCATCTCACATATTTATACCTCAGTATGAACCACCTGTAAAAAATGACACGTAATTTGTCCTTGAAAAAATGAGATTTTTAGCAATAAAATTGAATTGACAGAATCCAAGAGTAGGGGTATGTGTTTACTTAACGTAGAAAGCGTACAAATGGAAATAACGTTCAATATTTAGAGTTATAGAAAAAAAGTCCTTCAGGCAGGGGCTGCGTAAACTAAGCAGATTCCTCTCATTAAAGGTTAAAAAAAGATAAATCTGCATACTGGTAACATAACAGCACCGCCAATATTAAGTGAATAAATACAAACGATAATAAGAAACCTTCCGACGACGGAAAAAAAAGTTGCGATCGCTAGAGCGTTAACAGACATATATATATATATATATATATATATATATATATATATATATATATATATAAATACAGGGTGATTACCGAGAAACGCATGTTTTTCACATTACGAGTACTCAGGCAATTCAAAGCAAAAAATGTATTTATGAGTGGTAAAACAGTACACACAATATGCAATTTCAGAATATAATTACTCTCAATTTAGTGTTTAAAAATTTCATCTGTAAGGTGGTCGCCTTCTGCTTGGATGCAGTGTTGAAGGCGTTCTTTAGAACTTACTACGGATTTTGCGAACATATCTCTAGGAGGTGTTTTCTTAAGCAAAGCTCCAGTTATGTTAACATTATGTATCCAACGCAATATCGTGTTACGATCAGATATAGCACCATGCCGTGCAATGTTAAAATGTACACGAAAGTCTCGCTGAGTCTGAGTGACTGATTCACCATTTGCGTAAAACCGTCGCATGACAAACGTAGGATGCTCAAGGCTCCACATCTCGGCTACAACTGAAACTGCACTCTCCCCCCTCCACAGCGCAACAACTGGCCATCGTCGAACGATATTCCTTGTATAGTACTCAAATCAAAAATATGTGTTTTCCAGTAATCACCCGTTTTATATATATATATACCATTTTCAACGGACCTCTTTTTCGTTATCTCTTGGGTTGGATGGACATTTGAGAAAATTTTTCAAAAATCACGTCATGAGTACGACCTCAATAGCAGATATCCCTTAAGAGAAATCTGTTAACACACACACACAAACACTCATATATATATATATATATATATATATATATATATATATATATGTATGTATATTTATATTTTTGAAGGTGTGGATTTCCTTACTAGAAAAGATCCTTAGATAAAAAAAAGAACTTTACACAGATGATGAAGCGAAAACCCAGCTGTATATTCTGCTTTAAATTGTGCTACAGCCATTTCTACTTCCCTCCTGGAAATGACACCGTCGATGTCAGTTGCTAACTTCCTAATAACCTCTCCTCTTCTATTGTCTTGGCAAAGATTTTATTCATAATTTTTAAAGCAATATCGCCCCTTATTACAATATTCCCTTCTGACTTCTGGAATTCCTTTTCTGTTGTTCACCCGATACTCGTCTGGTTCCGTTGTTCTCCTGATGCGATTTCCATTTCACATCCAAGATCTTTTCACATTAACCCACTTTTGCTGACATCTTCATTCAAGGTAATATTTAAATTCAAAAGAGTTTTGTAAATACAGGCAATATTAACAGAATCTACCATACCAGCTAGGTTTGAAGGTTTTCATCTCTTCTATACTAAACAAAAATAAAAATGTTTGTAAGCACGACCACAATTTTTAGGTATTCATAAACCTGTCTTTTATTTAAACAAGATATTTTAAAAATTCAACCCAATAAAAGCACAATTCATATTTTAGACAATGTTAACATGTTAGTATTATATTATGGTTCGTATTTGTAATGGAATCCCCATTGAGCTCCTGTGGCGAGTTGGATACGGCTGACCATGTGATACTCCAATGTCCGCGTTTCAACGCCAAGCGTATTCGGCTAATGAGTGCTTTCTCATATGTTAACTGGCCTCCTGAGAGCTACCATATGTTTGTAAACGACGCTGATAGATTTTCAGCCTATAGGACCTTTGCCCAAGAGGTTTTGAAAATCCAAGTAAAAATGTATTTATTTGAAAATTATATGTATATATGTATTGTTTATGTGAGTTTAGGTTAGTATTTAGCCTTTAGGTATGTAGGCTGGTTAGTTAGGCTCTTGCTGCCACTTCTCTTAACAGAGGCAAAGGAGTCGCAGCTGCGGGTTCCCCTAGGACTTTTCGGACTTCTAAACTAAATCTCCCAAATATTGCACTTTTATGCTTAGCTGTGCTCGGTGAGCTAGGCTAAGTTACCTGGCCAAATTTATCTATTCAAAAGTTTATATCTCTTATTAAATGGAGACCGCTGGTATGGGGAAACCCAAAGGTACAGCAGGGGCAGAGGTGGAAAAAAAAACATGTTAGTGTAGCGGTTACTTTCTAAAAAAATAAAAAAAAACATATGATAGATAAAATTAACACCATTGCTTGAAAAAACATATGATATACAAAATTATCTTAGTGCTAGGTTACCATAAAAAAGTGCGTGTATCTCACAAGAGCCTAAACTAAAAAACATTTTAAAAAAGGAACTGTTGTGTGCCCACTGTGACCGTTAAATGTAATTTGTAGTGAACATGAGTGGAACGCCTGCAAGGACGCTTAGCCGCCTCTAGCACCAGTGAGTCACATATTTACAAAACTTCTCAGTCGGGTCGAGGTTGATAACCAACTATAGGTTATAGTGTTAGCATGTGTTTATTTCTTTTGTTTTTTCAAATATAAGTGTTACATAAAATTACTGGTTAAGTTCATGTCTTAATATAACAACTTAACATTAGTATCAAACATCACTGTTTCCAGTTGGTTTTTCTTTTTAAAAGTTTATATTTGAGTTTGACCATTCTATAATACCAAACGACAGTTACTGATATGACTGATATCAGGAGGAAGAGCGTTTCTTTTATTCTGTATCTATTGTTTTAGAGTAACACATATGATGTGAGTGGACAATGCTCTTTTTCTCCAGGCCCAGTACGTTCAGTTTTTAGCGCTTTGCAGGAGAGTGGAGGGATAGCAAACTCCCATTTAGTCTCTCCCTTTATTCTCATTTCCTTCCCCTCACACCTCTTTGTAATTTCCAGTAATTGGCGCCGAGGTCAGGGCAATCAGCTATTGAGGTCGTACTCATGGCGCGATTTTCGAAAAATTTCTTCAAATGTCCATCGATCCTACCAAGGAGATGACGAAAATGAGGTCCGTTCAAAATTTTATATATATATATATATATATATATTTGTCTGTTAACGCTCTAGTGGTGGCAATTATTGTTTGATCGTTACCAAACTCGATATTTAAACGTTTTATGCAAAAAGACAGATCAAGTTCGTTATTGGCTGAAATCGGGCCAGTGGGAGGGGATTTTCAAAAATTCAAAATATCTCCGTTACCATACGTCGGATCAAATAATTGTATAGAACCAATCTTATTTTAACTTAAATTTACTACAAATATTGGTCTATACATTTATTTTCTATCTTGAATATTAACCGAGATATTTGCATTTTTATTAATTGCGGGCCGATAACAGATAATTAGTTTCCGGCCAAAAGCTAATTCGGCCCTTTGCCGTAACTGTTTGGCTCACGTATGGAGATTTCTCTATTGTATAACATCACATGGGAAATCTGCTTAGTTTACGCAGCCCCTGCGTGACGGACTTTTTAAAGTTCGTTTGTCCCTTATATGAGCCCACAAGAGCCTAATTTTTACGTGTCCTTTCATCATTTATTATCTATGGGTTTACTTGTTTCTTATCAGTCATTTATTATCCTTTAACCCCTCCCCCCCATTATGTATTTAATCCTTTCAATTTATAATTTTCACTGATGTATTTAATCGATACTCTCCGCTTTTAGAAGATTTTTACTTAGAAATGGAAAATACGATACGGATGCGAGTGGGAAATCTGCTTAGTTCACGCAGAACCTGCATGACCGTCTTTGTTGCAAATTGAATCACATTTATTTGAATCCAAATATTTGAATCTTGTATCTAATGTATTAATACTAGATAGAGTTCAAGTGCTTGAAAGTTAAGGAGGAAAGAGGGATGTGAAGGATGGAGCCTGGCAGCTGTAAGATCTCAAGGAGCAAGCCTACTACAATGGGGCACATCTTGTTTGTCAAACGTCTCTGGCTACTCAACAAACGCAGGCCAGCAATTTAAAAGCAAAACCATTTTCGAGCATATGCCAAAACATCTTTTCGATTCGGGCGAATTGAATAACTTATAGCAAAGCATTCTGAACGGGATGTAATTTATGTTGAAGTGCCCGCAATCACAAGAGGAAAAATATTCAAAACTAACCAATGTGTTGATATGCGGGGGCTCTGCAGATTCTTCCCAATGACTTATCTACAGTATTTACACAAGTATTTTTCTTTTCCTTAAAAAAAACCTTATCATGAGGAACTAATGTTTGGCAATTGATGTTTGGCAAAGGGGCAGGCTAATCGGCAGGAACGTCCTGAAGGGAAATTATAAAATGTCCGTCATGAAGAGGCTGCGTAAAACAAGCAGATTTCCCACGAGCCTAGGGAAATAAGAACACAGTCCGTTCTTCTTTCCCTAGGCCCAGTATGTTTCAGTTATTAGCAGATCTCCCAGGAAATCAGCTATTGAGGTCGTGCTCATGACGCGATTTTCAAAATAAAATTTCAAATGTGAAAGAATTAAAGAAAAAAGGTTTCATATTGAATTTTATTTTTTATGTTAAAAACATATCTTTAATAGTAATATTTTTTTATAATATTTAATATTGGAATTGCAATAGTGCAATAATTTAAAAAAAAAAAAAACAATATTTGGGATTATATTAATCCCAACAGGAAAAATATTCACAACTATCCAATGTGTTGGTATGCGTGGGTTCTGGGGGGTCTTCCCAATGACTTAAGTACAACTTTTATACATTATTAACACAAGTATTTCTCTTTCCCTTAAAAGAAACCTCATCATGTGGGACTAATGTTTGGCAACTAATAAGATAGACTGGCACGCTAATCGGTAAGAATGTCCTGAAGGGAAATTATAAAATGTTCGTCAAGGAGAGGCTGCGTAAACCAAGCAGATTTCCCACGTGCGAGTATGATACACAATTGATCACCTCACAATATATTTTATATTTCAAAGAAAACGTTCTATGAGTAGAAGTGGGCTTTTAGTGAAAGATTAAAAAAGAAGAAAGAACGAATAACTTACTTAATATTTGATCTATGATAAAATGTATAGAATAACAATTGTAGGGAATCAATAGATTAACAAGACCAATAGGTTAACCACTTTATTCAAAGCTTAAATACGAAATATTGTTTTCAAGAGACCTTCATTATACGAGATACGTGCAAATGTGTACTGTTGACCCCCCCCCGTCTTAAGTTCTAGGACTACTAAAATTTGAGTGATTGTAATAAAATTTATTATGATTCCTTATTAATTTACAGTACCAGATGTAGTAAATAGTTTTCAATAAAATTAGAAGGTTCTATTCAGATATATTTCAGTAATTTTTTTTTCTTCCCGGTGAAAAATATTTCTATCTATCCGTTCAGCTCTGAGTGATAGGCCGACCTGTTTGTATACAATTCAGACGCCTTCCGTTGGGAGTTAATAAAATTTACTAAATGATCTTTCTTTATTTGTATTTATTCACTTAGTATTCAAGGTGGTGTTAAGTGTTACCAGTATGTTGATTTATCTATTGTAAAAATCTCATGCCGCATAAAAACAGCCTATTATATAATAAACCACTTTACTTTAAGCTTAAATACCAGACGTTGTTTTCAAGAGACCTTTATTATACGAGATATATGGACATACGTTCTGGTGATCGCGCGCCCCCCCCCCCCCCCCCCCGTCATACGGTCTTGGACTACTAAAATATGAGTGAATGAGATAATAATTATTCTGATTCATTATGAGTTATGGTACTATATATAGTAAATAGTTTTCAATAAAATTAATATATTCAGATATATTCAGTATTTTTTTTTCTTCTGGAATATTTTAATCTATCTGTTAAGCTCTAAGAGGTTGGTTTTTTTTACAATTCAGGCGCTTTCCGTTAGGAGGTTATTAAAATTTACTGAAAGATTAGTTTTTATTTGAACAAGGAGATTACTGGGAAACGCATGTTTTTGAATTGCGTAGTATACAAGGAATGTCGTTCGGCGACGGCCGTAAGTTGTTGCGCTTTGGAGGGGGGAGTGTGCAGTTTCGGTTGTAGCCGAGATGTGGAACCTTGTGCATCGTACGTTTTGGAACAGTTCAGAGTCCTAGCCGCTCAATTCGGAAGCGGGCATCTGCTCTCGGACTTCGCCCATCTACAGTGAGAAAACGTAAGTAATTTTATTATGAAATTGCACTGTGTACACTGTTTTTCCACTCGTAAATACATTTTTTTCTCTGAATTGCCTGAGCACTCGTTATTTGAAAAACACGCGTTTCTCGGTAATCACCCTGAATTTATTCACTTAACATTCTTACCGAAACATGAATTCCGTGACGTAAACCGAATCATCCGGTCGCACAGACCGGAAGGGTTAATACTAATTCCCATCAACCAATTCGCTATTTTTATTTATTGTTTGAATAACTTGTATCACATTTAATCTTTTATTGCCATTTTTAATCCTTTCATTGAAATCACTGTCATCCGTACGATATATAGATCGTGACGATGAGCGTCTTATAGGTCCATGGCTCATGGAAGGCTCCATAGCAAATCATATACTATGTAAAACACACACGAAAAGAATACGAACAACCAGTGTTACAAGCTATAATGAAATGTACACCACATCACGACATACGTAAACCGAATTACCCCGTATCTTAGAACAGCAATACATAGGCTGTTAACCGAAACAAGAGGTACACGAGACCGGAGCAAAACGAGCAATAGCTAATCAAGGTTGAATGCCGTTGACAAACTAACCCAAAACACTTTCTGTGTGTAGAGGAAAGAAAGACTCACAGCTAATGAGAGCCCACCAATATTAGCAGGTCTACCAATACATGAAATATGAAAATCTCTACCGGCCTCTCAGACAGGTGTTTTGGTAAAAGTGTTAATATTCACGGTGGTGTTAAAAGCTACCAGTATGTAGATTTATTTAAAAACTCACGCGAGAAATCTGGTTAGTTTATGCAGACCCTGCGCGACGGACTTTTTTTCGTATAGAAGCAGTTGAATCAGATGGAATAGTGGTACAATGGGAGAGCATAGTTGTGGAGCTAATAGTTGGTTGTAGCGCTGTAGGTCAGGGTCCCCCCTCAGCCTCGCAGTGCAAACATTCACCCTCTGTTCCTCACTTGATGCAATCAAGTTCAATAACTGCTATTGTCATGGGGATTGTTTGCTTTGGCTGTTTGCTCACAGTGACCAACTCCCCTCGGGCTGACTGCCTTCGGCCGTTCCGACATCCTTCCTCCCATCACATCCTCGTTCCTTTACAAAATTCATACTCTTTCTCGCCTCCTTTCAACTGATTTAATGTACATCAGCTGTTGAGTGTGTTCTCAAGACTATATTCTTCAAATTACGAAAATTATGCCCGTTTACAACAGACAGGATTTCTAGAGAAAGGTTCAATAATCGAACATATTAAAATTGACGTTCTATTAATGTTGCATAATGAATATTATAGGTGGGACTATTTCCTTTTAAACATGAAATGTATTATTCCCTGCTTCAAAACCCGTATTTGCATTTATCTCAAAAACTAAAAGTTTAATGAGATCAGCATTTCGTATTTAGGCCTTAAACAAAATGCTTCATGATATAACAGCTTATTGTCAATAGAAAATGACTAAGAGGGGGATCTTCTGAAAGCCGAAAACTAGAAAATGCTAATATCTCGGTTAATAATCAAGATAGTGAAAAAAATACATAACAGCATTTATAGAATATTACTTTAGCAATAAGATTGGTTCTATTATACATTTCGATCCAACAAACAATAACGGAGATATTACGGTTTTTTGAAACCTCTCCTTTTCTTATTCCGTTTAAATATCGAGTTTGTAACGATCAAATAAAAGATACGACCGCTAGAGTGTTAACAGACAAATTATATATATATATATATATATCCCTTCGCAGGTCGCTAAGCCGTCCGTTGGACGGCAAACAGGTGTTTTGGTTGTTATTAGGAAATGGAAATTTCCGTTGGCTTTACGGGGTACAGTTATTCTACCTGTTATTCATCCCCTACAATAAAAGGGTAAAAGTGAATCTCAGTCGTTCCATGAACAGTCAACAGTGAACATTGAAGTGAACAGTTGTGTCCTGCCGTCCGTAATACGTCTAGCGCCTGGTGGTGTAATTGAAATTGTCATCAAAATGTAAGTAAGAATTGAAGTTTTTTCTCCCAAGTTTTTACTTATTGATATTTATCTTTATTACTATTAAAATACGAATGTTTACAAGGATTTATAATTGTGTGTTGGAAACATTCCAAAACAGTATGTGAAGATTGCTTGAATGCCATCGAAGGAGTTAGCGAAGGCAGTTCGTAATATATTGTGTAATATTTATTTTTTATTTGCTATATATATATATATATATATATATATATATATATATATATACACATATATATATATATATATACACATACATATATATATATATATATATATATATATATATATATATATACACATATATATATATATATATATATATATATATATATATATATATATATATTAGTAATATAGTATTTTGACACAAAAAAACAAGATTAGAAAAAAGAAAAACACATATTTTGTATCCCAATTCGATTTTTTTTCATCTCATTTGAATTCATTAAAAAAATGTTTTTACTTAAGTTGACGAACGTGTTAAAAATAATTATACTTTGATGGATATCAAAATATTTTTGCATAAGCCATATATATGTGCAAAATTGATTTAGTTAATTTTATATGTTTAACAATTTTTTTTTTTAATTTTTAATAAATTCATATATGATTTTCAATTGTTTTTTTTTTTTTTATTTTTTTTTTTACCTATAAATGAACAATCTTATAATTACAGCAAGTAAATTCATCATTAAGAGTCAATTGGTAAGTGAAATAGAACAAAAGATGTACGCCGTCCAAAATACGGCTAGCGCCTGGTGGTGTTACAAAAACCTTAGCGACCAGCGAAGGGATATATATATATATATATATATATATATATATATATATATATATATATCCACATACAGTTTTGAATGGACCTCATTTTCGTCATGTCCTGGGTAGGATCGATTCACATTTGAGAAAATGTTTCGAAAATCGCGTTATGAGTACGACCTCAATAGCTGTTTTCCTATAAGGGCTTGAGATGAGAAAAAATGTATTGATCAACAATTGCAGAGCATCAATAGTTTAACAAGACTGGTTCTACGAGTATAATATTTCTCGATACTACTCAGAATACCGGAAATATTTTGAATTTTGGAATCCCCCCATCCTGGTCCGATTTCAGAAATTAACGACTATGAAATTTAGAGTTGAATTAAACTGCTAAATATCGACTATGGTAGCCCATATCAGGAGAATATTTTTTCTCGAAAGCACCCATCTCTACTGCTGATAAAAAAGTCCTTCAAGCAGGAGCCCCGTAAACTAAGCAAATTTCCCATGTTATTTTGCACAAAATAAAATTAGTTTTAACTTATTTTGTTGAAATATACTTCTATCAGAACATTTTAAAGCATTTCCTAAATGTCAGGTTCAAAAAACAGATCATTTACACGTTATTAATATACAGTTACGGAAAAATTAAATAATAGGTAGAAATATTGAACACAAAAATACTTATCATTACTAAATGTTTTTAAATAAATTAAACAAAAGGGAATGTAGTATTCCATAGATTTGTAAAATTTCTATTTGCTAATGTAAATCTGTGCTGGAGCAGTTTTGGTTTGGATTCGAGAGAGGTAGAGATGTATGTTTCCTGAATGAACGACATGGACAGTGTAGTGCTTTCTGGCTACTTGATTTATCTCTTTTTCAAATGCCCATTAGGACCGGTTCTGTTCAACTACGGATGATCAACCCATTAAACAAACTAGGCCAATTACACTCCTAGGCAAATTACATTTCTGTCAAGATGAAATTCAAACATATTGTCTTTTACAATACTATCCTTTTTTATGGAAGAATATTGATTTCAAATAATACACGTTGTAACAAATTTGTTATAATTAGGAACACCAGTGTCTTCAAATTTGCCGGATAGAAGTCAATAATCAAAATTATCATTGTAAGTTAATTATTTACTTGTAGTCTTAGGAGTATAATATTCAGTAGTTTATAGGTTAGGAGTAATGTATTAAAAACAGTCCTATTCAAAGGTAGCGATTTTTGTTCCATCAAAGAAGGCGCTGTATTTTATTCTAATTATGGCTATATCCATTAGAGTTGCTACTGTGAACTAAGAAAGAAATATAAACATTTAAAAATTACTTGAAAGCAATTGTAAAATTTACCTCTCTCTTAAAGGATGATTTTATGCAGATGATAGTTTTCCGTAGCAACAAATGAATTAATTAGAAAAAGTTTAAAAGTAATATGGAAAATATAAAATAAAACAGGATGAATTGTAAGAAATTTCGGGACAGTGGCCTAAATTTATAAGTGATTATATACTCATCACGCAATAAAATACTTAAACAGAACTAAGTTAGTAACTTTTAGCAGATTTTCCTTAAGTGACATCAGCTTTTGAGGTTGTACTCATAAGAGAATTTTCGAAAAATTTCCTAAAATGTCCATCGATCCTACCTAGGAGATGACGAAAATGAGTTCTGCTTAAAATCTATATATATATATATATAAAATTGTAACCTCTGTCTGTACATTGATTTTTTTCGCGAAATTTCACGATAACATTTCGTTTCACATGTCATAGACACCATAACTGCATTTTGTTTCTTTCGTGTATGTTTGTTTGTTTGTTACCTTTTCACGCATAAACGGCTCAACCGAATTTTATGAAACTTAGTATGTATATTACTACTAGCCCAACTTAGACTTTAGGCTATATTAATATTCTCTCAGACGAACAGGAGTGGGGGTTATAAGGGAGGCCTGAAATTAAAAATAGCTATATTTCGTTTCCTATTGCTTTTTCAGCAAATATGCACATAACAAAAGTTGTTTATTTTGTAATGTAGAGTAACTTTTGTTATATGCACGTTTGCCGTATACCGAAGTATAAATGAGTTATATACTAAAAACTATAGAGGGAGTCCACAATTTTATTTGGCACAAAAGACTCAACCGAACTAAACCAAACTCGGTATGTGAATTAGTACTGACGCCTTCCTTATAATAAGCCATACTAACATTTCTAGGGACGGGCAGGAGTGGGGGTTATAAGGTAGGCCTGAATTTAAAAATAGTGGTATTTCGTTATCTATTCGTTTTTCGGCAAATATGAACATAATAAAAGTTGTTTATTTTGTTATTTAGAGTAACTTTTGTGATATTAATTTTTGTTGTTTAACAAAGTATAAACGAGATATACACTATAAACTAAAGCGGGAGTCAACTATTTTATTGGGCGCTAACGATTGAACCGAACTTAACGAAACTCGGTATGTCAATTAGCATTATTTCTTCCATGATTATAAGCTATATTAAAATTTTTAGGTTAGAACGGGAGTGGGGGTTATAAGGGAGGCCTGAAAAAAAAAATTCGCGATATTTCATTGTCTATTTGTTTTTCGACAAACATGAACATAACAAAAGTTGTTTACTTTGTTATTTAGATTAACTTTTGTATTATACATTTCTCCAGGAACAATGTGTGGAGCAAGTAATTTGCGTAGAAATATTGATATGCTCAACAATTCATTCCAATTTGAACTATGAGGTACTAAGGTAATATTTTGTCCTTAATAACTGAAATCTATGCATAATGCACAGGTGACGGGAAATATGACAATTTGGAGGACAGTGAAGACTTACATAAAAAGTTAATTTTATTATTAACAAATGCCAACAACGGGTATTAACCCTAAACACTGGGACGGGTAAATGTCAAAATATTGTGCAAAGTAAAGCCTTTCAATGAAATACCATCACCATTCAGCCACAAATCAATTCCCGGGCGAAGCCGGGTATCTGAGCTAGTTACATATATATTTGGCTGTCGTGCAGTCGCAATTTTTGTATTTACGTTACCAAATTCGATATTAAAGCTTTTTAAGTAGAACTAATTATCAAGTCCGACAGAATAGTCTATAAAAGGTATTGTATTTCAAATTAAGTGCCCGGTCAATATCTCTGAAAACTAAATTATTTATGGTTTTCACAATTATATGATTTTCAGTAGCAAGTAGTGTTTGATAGATTATGCCAGTGCAAAATTTGAAGCCACAAACATTTTAATTTCAGTAACCCAGTTAAACAGCCATCAAATAAAACGTTAAAAAAAACAATTAACCATCAGCTTTATTTGATACAAACAAATTCGACATCCTCAATAAAAAATTTACGTTCTTTACTCGAAAATGTTTATTTGATCTATACCATAGTCTGTATTTAACTTTTTAATTAAACTCTAAAGTTCATAGTCGTTAATGGCTGAAGTCGGACCTGGATTGAGGGGTGGATTCCAAAATCCAAAATATTTCCAGAATTATGAGTAGTATTGAAAAATGTTACAGGACCAATCTGCTTAAACTATTGACGATCTACAATTATTGATATATTAATTTTTTCTCAACTCAAATGCTCAGCGAGTTATTCATGCTTTCTTCTTTACGGTGTGTTCTATGAATATCTGCTCTTGTGATTTTAGGTCGTACTCATGACGCGATTTTGAAAAATTTCCTCAAATGTACATCGATCCTACCCAGGAGATGACGAAAATGCAGTCCATTCAATACTGTATATATATATGTTAAAACACTAGCGGTCGCAATTTTTCTTTGATCGCTACCAAACTCGATATTTAAACGTTACATGTAAAACTAAATATCAAGTTCGTTAACGGATGAAATCCGACCAGTGGAAGGGGAGGTTTAAAGAGGGAAAATTTCGAAAACTCTTAATATATCCGAAATACTGTGCAGAGTCAATCTCATTGCAAATTTAATGTTCTATAAATGTCGTCATGTACGTTTTTTCACTATCTTGATTATTAACCGAGATATTTGCTTTTTGTAGTTTTCGGCTTTTCAGTAAGCGCCCACTCCTACTCATGCCATATTAACAATAACCTGTTATATCATGAAGCACATTATTTGAATCGTAAATTTCAAATGTTGTCCTCATTGAACTTTTATGCTTTGAGATAAATGCGTGACGCACGTGGGAAATCCGCATAGTATACGCAACCCCTGCGCGACTTACTTTTTTTTATTTTGTATCTACATAAGAAGGAAATGTTCCATTATAACGTTTGTTCAATTTATAATATATATAATATTGATATTAAGTAGAATGTTCCCTCTCTAACAAAACAAACGTTTGCAATAAAGGGATTACAAATTAATTTCGAGTTTAATTGTATTTATAAACTCCTTGTGCATATTTAATTTAATGAGTTTATTCATGTTAGTATATTGTTTTCAGGTAAGCTGCTGTGGGATGGATGGCTGATTATTCTACATTTGTGGGAATGAAACCGAGATGAGTATAATTATCCTTTTGAAAACATTTGTTGTTTAGAAGGTAATTTAAATTAATCTTTATAATCAAAGGCCTGTGAATCCACAATAGAACCACTATTAACTTAAGAAATTCTTTTTGTTCGGTCATATTAATATTCCAAGTATTAACTAATTGGTCAAGTTAAAAGACAACTTGCTGTTAAAACAAACGAAATAGATGTATCATAATTGAATATAGTCAGTTGGTAATATGGCTATTTATTTCTTTACTTGTAAACAAAAATATATATTTTTTCATTTTTTCACGACTTTCCTCATTAAGTGCTAAAAAATTTAGATTAAGCTTTATATTAAATTTCTCCAATATTACCAAAAAATAATTTACAAAATACTAGTTTTGGTAAAAAGGTGTTTCAAATCCAGTCTTTTCTATAAATATTCATAAAGTAACATATCTAATTTCAAATCATTAAGCGCAATCATTTCTTGCATACTTTGTGGTAGAATGATATTAACTACTATTAACCCAGTATTACTTTCAAATTTAAACTGAACTCTGTAGTTTAATTGCTTCACAATGCAGAGTGAGCACTGGGTAATATTTAATATACCACTAATTAGTCAATAATTGAAGTTAGTAAGTTTTATATTTTAAAGTGATATTAGCAACTTTGAAGTTCTTTTAGCATTTCCTAAAATGTGAGCTAAATAACAATGAAAATTATTCAAAAAATAAGAAATGAGTAGTATTATTAGGATTCAGTTACTTCTATGTTTTCCAAAATTTACTTAAGAGTCATAATGTAAAATCATTCTTCAAACCAAATGAATTAAAGAAGTTTACAAATTCAACAAATCGTAATATATAAAAACACTTCATAAAATGTCTAATCTTGATTAATAGTAAAGTATCTACCAAATCGAATTAGGCCCTGAATTTTTGATTCCAGATTTATTAAATAAATACTCTTTCATGGATTTTATTTTTAAATTAAATGCCGTTTTTAAGTAGTTTTTCATCGATAGGACATTTTACATTCATCCTTTATATACTTCTAACTTAACTACAACACTTATTTAAGGTATACAAGAGTAATTAGCAGAATAGTTCAATAATGATGGTCCGTGGAGAAACATATTGGATTTTACAAAACAACTGAAGGATAAAATTATAACATGATTAAAATATTTTTCTATCCGTTTACCTCAAGGATGAATACTTCAACACATTTTGCAGCTGTTAGTAGCATTAATGGTTCTTAATTGAATTGGGTTTGTAGGATACCAATATGCATTAAGACAAATATATTAAAATTCTTCACTGAAAATATTTTTGAATTATCACGTTCATAAACAATAAAGAATTATTATACCCTTGAAGAGTACATAGTTAGGACTAATTATTCCAGATCATCGACGGATATCTACTGGATTTCAATTATATGCCTCAGATAATAAAAATAGAGTATTGTTGGAATATTCAGAGTTAAAAGTAGCAAGAAATATATTGTTTTTGAGTGAGTAGGAAAATGAAAAACATTGCATACGAGAGCCACATCTATAACTTTCAACATATTTCAAATGTAATGTTATATTTTTATTAGAATATCTCATTTAAACTTTTTTAGCTGAATAAAGAGAAGTAAATGCTTAAATTAAATTGGTCAAATAGCATACATTGGGTATTTACGTGTAAATTAAAAATAAAAACAAAAACATAAAAATATTTTCCCATTACTGAGAGTAATAATGAGAAAAGCGTTCTATATTTAATGTATTATATTTCAATTTAGTCATCCGTAGATTAGATAAATCTCTGAACATAATTAAATTTACATATTCATGTCGTAATGTGTAGAAATTATAAATGAACATAACAACAACAGTCAACCTATTTACCAATGTTTTTGTTACAAAATAATGAATATTTTACGCTCATTTGAATTTTTCTTAGTTAGATCATTAGATGAAACAGTGTTATTATAAATGTGTGCCCTCGGTCCCTGAGATTGTATTCTTGTTGACACGCTGACAGAAAATCACAATTTGTTTCTATATTGCTTGTTATAGTTTAAAACTGAGGGGAGACTTATTGAATTCGTACTCAATTGAAGTTTTACAATAGAGAAATTACGAGAGCCGAACAGGTACAGAAACGGCTGAACTAGCTTTTGGCGGAAACTCTCGACTAGAGCAGACATTAGCTGATCTCATCTCGTCCGTTATCCGCGCTCACTTAATAAAAATGCAAATATCTCGGTTAATATTCGAGATAGAGACTAAATGTACATAACAATATTTATAGTAAATTCAATTTGCTATAAGATTGGTACTGTAGTGCAAGTTTTCGATCCGATATAATGTAATGGAGATAATTCGAATTTTCAAAAATCCCCTTAGCTTTTAACCCCCCCCCCCAATGGTCCGATTTCAGCCATTAATGAACTTGATCTTTTTTTTTGCATGAAACGAGTAAATATCAAGTTTGGTAACGATTAAATAAAACGTCCGTCACGCAGGGACTGCGTAAACTAAGCAGATTTCCCACGTGATGTTTTACAATAGAGAAATTTCACGAGACGAGCAGTTAAGGAAACGGCCGAAATAGCTTTTGGCGGGAAAGTCACTCGTCCGTTAGCCGCCCAGATTTAATAAAAATGCAAATATCTCGGTTAATATTCAAGATAGAGAATAAATGTATATAACAATATTTATAGTAAATTTAATTTTCAATAAGATTGGTTCTGTACCAGTTTTCGATCCGATGTATAGTAACAGAGATATTTCGAATTTTCAAAAATCCTCCCCTTTAACCCCCCCCCCCTCCCATTGGTCCGATTTCAGCCGTTAACGAACTTGAACTTTCTTTATACATAAAACGACTAAATATCGAGTTTGGTAACGATCAAACAAAAATTGCGTAACGGGCAAATATATATACAGTTTTGAACTGACCTCATTTTCAGGTAACTTGACATGGCTGGCCAGAGTCCCTGGTCGTAATTTTGGTTTGATCGTTACCAAACTCGATATTTTTTATGTTGAGGGTGTATATTACATTTTCGTAAATGTACATGTAATTTTGTATGTATATATATATATATATACAGTTTTGAACGGACCTCATTTTTGTCATCTACTAGGTAGGATCGATGGACATTTGAAGATTTTTTTCGAAAATTCCGTCATGAGTATAACCTTATATAACCCTTAAGGGAAATCTGGAAAAAAAAGGTTATGAGTTAGAAAATAGAAATAAACCATGTGTATTATATATATTTTAATTTATTAGAAAGTTTAAAATGATTGTTAATGAAATATAAATTTCTCATTTTAGACTACACTTCATCAGGGATAATCGATATATTATTATTTCGTGACGAATCGATATAAATCAGATGACTTGACCCGCCATTCTTTGTAAACCATTCTCCGACTGGCACGGCTAGTGGAAGGTCATAGAGGAAGATGTAGCAGTTAGTTTAGTTCCTTTGTGTAGTAGAACATCTCCTGATGAGGCGTCGTACGGACACGAAACTAGTTGAGAAATAAAAATCATTTGTATTATCAATTTGAGGTGTTCATTTTATTTTTGTTGACATTCCGCCGTAGGACTAGTGAAGTGAAATTTTAATGGAAGAAACGCCAATGAAAGTAGGCAAAATTTTGCTATTAGCAAAGTGTGCTTAATGTTTCTTGTTCTAAATAGGCTTTGAGACAATGGAATTAATTATTTATATACCGAAAAAGGTCTGCCGTGAGGCTGTTTAGAGCAGAGGAAGAAACTCGACGTGATAAAGAAGACTACACCTTACCTTATTACTTCTTGCAAGTGAAAAATAGCCGGGTAAAGGATAATGGGGTAGGGAGGAAGTAAAGGGAAATTAAAGTGGGCCGCAACGTAGAAATAGAAGGGAGTAGAATTAAATTCCCTTTTTCAGTTTTGATATCTGGCACTGAAGAATTAGTGAAGGCCTTCAGTCGATGCTCACACATCGCCAAATAAGACTGGAGTGGGGACAACGTGAACTGAAACAATAGATACATAGATAACCTTTTTCGTAAAAAGAAATAATTGTAATACATATTTAAAATAAAAAATAATCAGATTTTAAAGTACAGATATAAAATAATGAAATTAAGGAGATTTTGAGAATTGAACTAATACTAGAGTATATTGAAATTTCCATAGAAATCATACATGATAATAATAATGAAAATAACGAAAATTAATCAGAGAAATATAATTAAAATATACATCAAAATTATAAAATACACAAAAATACATGTACATTTAGGAAAATTTAGGAGTTCGGTAACGATCAAACCAAATTTACGACCGGGGGCTCAGGTCAGCCATGTCAAGTTACCGCGTTGACCTTAATCTCACATGGTAAACCTAGTGTGGCGAGTTCGATTCTCGTCTGGGCAAAGGAAATTATTTAGTGATGGAATTCATTATTCTATTTATTTATACAGGAGCACCCGCATCTTGGCGATTTGGCTCAAAGTTTCAAAATGTAAAATGAAAACAAAATTATAGAAAAATAACAAAAACTGAAATAACAAATAAAAAATTAAATACAACAAATAATCCTTAAATACTAGTAATAAAGACAATTAATAAACATAAAACATAAATAAACATTAGATAAACAAACATAAATTAACATTAGATAAATAAACATTAGACTAGTAATAAAGACAACAATTTAAAATGGTTTTAATAAAAAAAATATGTTATTCCTATATACTAGTACATTAATATAATATTTTATTTTATTTTATTTATTTAGTTTTGTGCCCCATAGCGATGGTGATTGGCATTATTAGGATGATATATTTACTCCTTCATGTGCTTACCTTTTTTTGTACTTTTATATTATGGAAGAAATTTCATTAATATCTGATTCTTTCTCATATCCGTGCTTTGTCCAATGAATATAATAAAAGTTAACCCTTTTAAATCTTTTTAAATTCCATAAAAAGATTTAAAGTTAACCCTTTTAAATCTTTTTATGGAATTCATTAAATAACATCCCAATTAGCCTTAGTTGAAAAAGTGGACGGTAATAAATAATAATAATAAAAATTACGACAGCTAGACCGGTAACAAAGAAGTATATATATATATATATATATAAAATTTTCCATACATTTAAAAGGGTCTCATTTTCATCATCTCCTACGTAGGATCGATGGACATTTGAGGAAATCTTTCGAAAATCGGGACATGAGTACAACGTCAGAAGCTGATTTCTCCCTTATGAGAATCTGCTAACACTATGAACAAAACTGACATTTTATTTAATCAGTATCATTATGTATAAGTCCTTCATTCCGAATCTTCAAACGTCCGTCATGCAGGGACCGCGTAAACTAAGCAGGTTTTTCTCGTGAAGTTTTGCAATAGATGAATCTACATACTGGCAGCACTTAACACCACCGTGAATATTAAGTGAATAAATACAAACGGTAATGAGAAATATTCCAGTCAATTTTAATAACCTCAAAACGGAAAGCTCTGAATGGTAAACAATAGGTTTGCCAACGACTCAAAGCTGACCAGATAGATAGACATATTCTTCACGGGAAAGAAGAACAATTACTGAAATAGAAGAAGCTTACACCAATTTCACCAATTTGCAATAAGATTGTGTTTATACAAGTTTTCGATCAGTCATATAGTAACACAGATATTTCGAATTTACGAAAACCCCGCCCTCTTACCCCCCCCCCCTCACACTGGTCAGATTTCAGCCATTAACGAACTTGATCTTTCTTTTTGCATGAAACGATTAAATATCGACTTTGGTAACGATCAAACATAAATTACGATCGCTAGAGCGCTAACAGATATATGTATATAATATAATAATATATAATTTTAAACGGGCCTCATTTTTGTCATCTCGTGGGTAGGATTTTTTGAAAACCGCATCATGAGTACGACTTCAATAGTTTAAGGGAAATCTGCTAAAAAGTTGATATTAATGAATTGTATGTAGAAAAATTGAAATCGAATGTGCGACGTACCGGAGAATAAACAAATAGAAACCGTTTACCATGTTAATATTACAGGTGCTTTTCAATGGTTAAACAAAAATTAAATCATAGCTAATTACAGGAATCTTTTCTTGATTAATAGAATAGAATATATATTCAATTGTTAAAGATTTACATCTTGTACAAATTAAATAAACAAATAACAATTCTCTTTTTTTAAATAAATAATTATATCCGAATTCTTGAGATCAACAATAATATGACAATAAAAAAAAGCAATATAGTGTAAATAGTAAAAAATAGTACATAACAGATAACTAAAATCATTTTATAAACTCTTTTCCGTCTTAATATAACATTTAACTGGAGTGTGGTCAATCAGCTTCCAGAGTATTGCATGCGGAGGTGATAAAGCAGTAAATCTTGTGTAGTTTTTCGAGGCTATCGATACTACGAGTAAGTATCTCTTCAATTTTATGCACATCACTGACTGCTGAGGAAAGTGTTTGTAGATATTTATTTAGTCTTCGATGAGCTTCTCACAGTAGAGAAGTATATGTGACAGGCTATTAGGGAACAAAAATTGCAAGGTTCCTGGGCTTTGAATGAGAAAGTTTTGTTTCGTGATTGAAGTTTGGTGAATTCTGAGCTTGATACTCATAATTGGCTAACAGGTCTTAGCTTTTTTATGTTTGTCTTAAATGTCAGGTAGTTCTCCGGGCTGGATATATTAAAACTGGATATAGTTCCGTAGATTGGGTTACTTTCGTAATCTGTAACTCGGTGGATATCAATTGAAAGGTCGTGGTTTTTTGACTTTTCTAAAATTTCATTTTTTCTTTTCTTGATCAATATAATCTGAAAGTCAGCATTTTAAATGAGCAATAGCTGAAATGCTTCTTTATTTCTAGGCAAGACAAAAAAAAATGTCCAATCTCTTCCCCATAGACTAGGCCCCTTAAAGGCAGCACTCTATATGAGCAAATATTGGTTTGTTTGGTTCCCCTACATCCACAGCATCAGCTTGCCTAGAGAGGGCTTCTACGCCCCTTTTTCCATTAGCAAATTGATATTGGTCATTGGAATTTTGTTATAGGTGAAATTCTCTGGCTAAGTGAATGGATTTTCCATTGAGCCATCTTATGGAATACGAATCCGTTATTTAAAAAAGTCCGTCAAGCATGGGCGGCGTAAACTAAGCAAATTTCCCACGGGAGGGTTTACAACAGATAAATCTGCATACTGGTAACACCACCGTGAATGTTAAGGGAATAAATACAAACTGTAATAAGTAATAATGCAGTCAATTTACAAGTTAATAATATCTACAACGGAAAACGTCTAAATAGTAAACAAACAGTACAGCCAACTTCACAGCGCTGAATAAAAATATTTTAGACCGGAAACATGAACATTTAATGAAATATATCTGAACATAACATATTAATTTTATAGAAAACTATTTACTATAGCTAGTGGAGTAATTTGAAATAAATCAGAATAATTTCTATCTCAATCCCTCAGATTTTAGTAATCCAAGACAAAAGAAGGGGTGGTTTACAAAATGTATTTGTTTGTATCTTGTATAATAAAGCTTTGTTGAAAACATTATTTGGTATTTAACCTTGTATTGAAGTGGTTCATGATATAACAGCTTATTATTAATATGTCACAAGTAGGAGTGCTGGTTTACTAAAAGCATAAAACTATAAAAATCCAAATATCACAATTAATAATCATTCTACAGAATATATGTATAGAACAATATTTATAGTAAATTTAATTTAAAATAAGATTGTTTTTTTTACAATTTTTCGATCATACGTATAGTAGCAGAGATATTACGAACCCCCAATCTTCCCTCCTGCAGGCCCGATTTCAGACATGAAAGAACTTGATCTTTCCTTTTACATAAAACGACTAAATATCGAGTTTGGTAACGATAAAAACAGACAAATATATATAATTTTGACGGGCTTTATTTTCGTCATCTCCTGGGTAGGATCGATGGGCATATGAGGAAATCTTTGGACAATCACGTCATGAGTACGACCTCAATAGCTGATTTCCTTTAGGGGGAATCTGCTATTAAAAATTACGTTAGGCTCTGCTGAGCTCAGATTAGGGAAAAATAAATTATAACAAATGGACTGTGGTCGTACCTGTCGGTGGAGACCTTCGTCACTTCTGATGGTTGAGTACAGCTGGCATGCGCTTTCGATAGCACCCTCTTCAAGCCCGTCCAAAGTTGTATTTTTGTACCTTTATTTAAATTACCACAACAAATGGAGCTTACCTCCAAGGCATTGCGAAACGAAGGCGACAGAACGTGAGACAGACAGGAATAGGAGGATATGGGAAGGAACAACGGAAGTCTCACCACTCTTGATCAGCTGAACTAATTGTAGAAGCAAGTTATTCTATTATTTTTTGATGATTCAACCCATCATTGTGTACAAAAACGGAGTCCACAGCAGCGACAGACGAAATTCACCAAGGCGCCGCATAAAATAAGGAGAGCTAAACCAACTCCATTGAGTACTTTCATCAGGGTGCGGATTCACACTAACTAAGAGAGAAGCTAAGTGCGAATACAGCCAAATAGCAAGAATTTGGGACGCTTGTACCTCGGGACAATAACCGGTCCAAGGCTTATCAGAGAACATGTCTCGAAGGCTCCTTACTCGGTTGGAATGGATTACTTGCAAGGTCAGCGGGTAACGAACCTCTAAATCTCAAGTAGTGCCAAACGCCCTGAATCCCTGTTAATCCTAATCGCACGACTCGGTACTAGATGCCACAATCGATTGCCTCTTAAAATTATCAACCCACGTAATTGTGCTCAACTAGAACTATTTTAATTATCAGAAAATATCCAACAGCCTTCAATTTTTTTAAATATTTATTAGCCGATTTCCCTTAAGGGAAATCAGCTATTGAGGTTGTACTCATGAAGGAATTTTCGAAATTTTTCTTCAAATGTCCATCGATCCTACCTAGTAGATGACGAAAATGAGGTCCGCTCAAAACTGTATCTACACACACACACACACACACACACACACACACACACACACACACACATATATATATATATATATATATATATATATATATATATATATATATATATATAAATTTGTCTGTTACCGCTCTAGCGGTCGCAATTTTTGTTTGATCGTTACCAAACTCGATATTTAGTCGTTTTATGTAAAAAGGAAGATCAAGTTCGTTAACGGCTGAAATCGGACCAGTGGGGTTTAGAGAGGAGGATTTTCGAAAAGTCAAAATATCTCCGTTACTATACGTCGGATCGAAAAATTGTACAGAATCAATCAATTGCAAATTAAATGTACTATAATCATTGTTATATACATTTATTCTCTATCTTGATTATTTACCGAGATATTTGCATTGTTATTAAATCTGGCCGGCTAACGGACGGGTGACTTTCCCGCCAAAAGCTAGTTTGGCCGTTTCCTTAACTGCTCGACTCTCGTGAAATTTCTCTATTGTAAAACTTCACGTGGGAAATCTGCTTAGTTTACGCAGCCCCTGCGTGACGGACTTTTTTTTTTATTTAGGCATAAATACATGTGCCTTTCCTGTTTTCTATGTGGGGTTTATGGATTCTTTTTAGTATCGTTAGGTATTCTTAAATAATTTATAAAACAATTCCGAATACTCATAAAATATAAGTAATATATAAAAATACATATGTAACAATATACAATAGTTCCGGAAAAAAAACAACAACAATTAAATGTAAAGAGACTGAGAATAATGTATTCTTACTAAAGAAAAATATGTTATTTTGCTTTTTAATACTGTTAATATTTAGCAAGTTAATAATTAATAATAGCCTAAGTTGCAAAAAGTGGACGTTAATAAATAAATAAAAAAAAAATAATATTTAGCATATATTCCAATGAAAGTTCGTTCCTGTTTTTAACTATAAATGATTCTTAATATTTCTGTCTGTGATTTACAAGTGTAGGGAAATGCAGTATTACATGCTTCAGACTATTATAAATGTACTTTTTACACCACTTGCATATTTCGTCTGATTTTATGATATGGGCTTTACCTTTATGGGAAATTTTAATGTACTATAGACTTTCAGTTGGTTTATGGTCCTTAAGACCATAATGTTGACGTTAAATTGAAGGTAATTTGCTGGTTTTGTATGTGAAAAGTTACAGAATAGTCTGTAAAAGGGATTGTATTTTGAGTTAAATGCCCGGTCAATATCTCTGCAAACTAAATTATTTCTGGCTTTTACTATTATTATTATTTCTATTATTTTTATAATTAAGTGGTGTTTGAGCGTTAGATAGATTAGTAGAATATTCCTTTACAAAATTAGAAGCTGCAAACATTTTAATATGAGTAGCCCAATTAAACAGCCATCAAATAAAACGTTTAAAGAAACAATTAACGATCCTATGTCATTTGCAATTTATAAAACCTTGTTTTCATTCTAATAAATATTTATTGATTAATGTATATTCATCTAAGGCTAATGCTAAGCCTTTCTCTAAAAATAACAAAAACTAACTAGCAATAACTTCTAGTTTTAAAATGTCAGTTGTTCCCACAAGGACACTAACAGTCTCACCCTACTTATGTCGTTACTTACCTATTTTATTTTTCATATTAGCCCTTAAGGAAAATCACCTATTAAGATCGTACTCATGACGCGAATTTCGAAAAGTTTCTTAAAATGTCCATCTATCCTTCCCAGGAGATGACGAAAATGAGGTCCGTTCAAAATTATATATATATATATATATATATATATATATATATATATATATATATATATATATATATATATATATAGTCAACAAAGAAGACAATTTTGAAATGATTGTCTGTTGCCGCTCTAGCTTTTGCAATCTTTGATAGTTACCAAACTCGATATTTAAACATTTTATGCAAAAAGATCATGCTCGTTAATGGTTAAAATCGGACAAGTGGGAGGGGGAGATTTCCGAAAATTCGTAATATCTCCGTTTATGTACGTACGATTGAAAAATTTTATAGAACCAATCTTATTGAAAATTAAATTTACTATAAATATTGCTATGCACATTAGTTCTGTATCTTGAATATTAACCGAGATATTTGCATTTTTCAGTTTGAGGCTTCAGCAAACCCCTACTTCTACTCATGTCACATTAACAATAAGCTACTGTATTTTGAAACACTTCATTACGAGGTTAAATACCAAATACTGTTTCCATTGAACTTTTACTTTGTGAGATATACGCAAATACGTCCTGTTGACCCCCCCCCCTCTCTCTTTTATTCTGTGATTACTAAAATTTCAGTGTTTGAGATAAAACTGATTCTGATTCATTACAAATTACAGCACTAGCTTTCGTAAATAGTTTTCAATTAAATTAATATGTTATATTCCGATGTATTTCATTAATTGTTTGTCTTTCCAGCCTATCTATCCATTCACCGCTACAAGGTTGGCTGACCTGTTTGTTTACAATTCAGCCGCTGTCCGTTGTAGTGATTATTAACTTGTATTGTAAATTGATTGAAATATTTCTAATTAACGTTTGTATTTATTCACTTAACATTCACGGCAGTGTTACCTGTATCTATATTTATCTATGGTAAGCCTTTGCGTGGAAAATCCGCGTAGTTTACGCAGGGCATGACGGACTTGTTTTCTTCTCTCCATCCTGCCCATGACTAAACAGCGTCATGAGCCACATCGATTAATTACTTGAATAAAATAGTCCGTCACGCAGGGGCTGCGTTAACTAAGCAGATTTTCATTTATCTCAAAACGTAAAAGTTCAATGAGAACAATAATTGGTATTTAGGCTTCAAATAAAGTGCTTCATAATATAACAGCTTATTGTTAATATGACATGACAGTAAGTAAGGGTTTACAGAAGACCGAAAACTAAAAACTGCTAATATCTCCGTTAATAATCAACATAATGAAAAAGCGCACATAGCTTTTATAGAAAATTGCATTTGCAATAAGATAGGTTCTATAAAATATTTCGATCCGTCCCAAAATAATGGTGTATTTTTCGAAATCCCTCCCTCTAAATACCCTCTCCCAATGTTCGGATTTCAACCGTTAAAGAACTTGATCTTTAGTTTTACATAAAACGTTTAAATATCGAGTTTGATAGCTATCAAATAAAAATTGCGACACCTAGAGACATATTATATATATATATATATATATATATATATATATATATATATATATATATAAACTTTTGAACGGCGCTCTTTTCAGTCATCTCGGTGTTCTGGTCAATAGACATTTGAAGAAATGTTGTTCCCCTTGAGGGAAGAGAAAATTATCATGAGTCGCTAGTTCTAAAAGAAGAAAGGAAATATATTTTTGCAAAATATGTTTGGGAATTACATTCCAAGTTTAACTTGGCCCTGAGTACTCTTTATAATGTAAAACACAATTTCAAGTGTTCAGAAAGTCATATTTGATATTTATTTCGAAATGAAGTAATAAATGTTTAGCTTTACGTTATTTATGTAAAGCGAGACAACCGATGTAAATTTGAGATCAAAATTTACAACAATACGCGATAGCCGAAAGATGAATAAAAATACTCGCTTAATGATATATCGTATACGAACTGTTCATAATGTCCATTTACATTTTACAGTATAATACGGTGCCTTTATGCATTAGGAGTGGCCAAATGCCGGAATAAGTATCAATTAGCAAAATTGAATAAACCAACGAGGAAATGGAATATATTTCATTTCCATATAAATACACGCCTGTCACATGTAATGGTAGGACTAATCAACATTTCAATTAATTAAAGGCGATAAAAGCAATTCAGTGAGCCATCGTAGAATAATATGTGTTCAGTATAATTCAACTTATTTAAAATGATTAATGCTCCTGTTGTTCGTTTGTTAATATGCAAATTGGCGACGTTTAGAGTTCATTGCACTTACCTTTCGAATGGGGACCATCTTTTAATTGCAATATCGAAATATATACCATAAAGACTACATAGTATTATTATCACAATTAATACAAGTAATTAATAAATAGTCTGCATTCAAGGCGGATAAAATGCGAGTTGATCTCAATAGGTTTCGCTGTACTCTTCGGTAAGAAAAATAACCTCCTCCAGTAATACATACCTCTTAAGTAGTTCCACTTTCGAAAATCTTACCGAATAGCCAAACATTTCTTCAATACGTATTCTAAACAATTTTTCGATCCGACGCATAATAACAGTGATAATTAGGATTTTCGTAATCCCCCCCCTCTAAACCAACCTTCCCCCTCCCACAGGTCGGACCGAGTGAGCCGTTCATGAACTTGATCTTTCTTTTTACATAAAACAATTAAATATCGAGTTTGGTAAGGACTAAACCAAAATTGCGACTGCTAGAGCAGTGTCAGAAAAATATATAGATAGATATATACGCACACACGTGTATATGTATATATATACTAGCTAAGGTACCCGGCGATGCCCGGGAAATCATTGTTGACTTACTAATGATGGTATTTTGATAGCAAGACTTCAATGTGTACAATTACACTTCCATCCAAGACGTAATGGTTTTCCGAAATAGCCAACCCTGAAGGGTAACTTCAGGGGATTGATATAATAGAAATTTTAGTTTTGAAGAATAAATGAAAATATGTTCCTAATCTATCCCTTTACACTTTTTGACTCACCTTTTTTTAATACTCGTAATTCAAACCATAATCATGGGTAGCATTTATTACAATTAAATATCATCTATAATGAACATATTTCCTTTCAAAAGCCAATCCGAGCTCATATAATATTAGGCAAAGTTTTTGCATGTAAGATTATATTTGTAATAGTGAATCACACTGGAAACTACTTTCAGTAATGCCAGACGGGAAATTAGTAAACTCAATTATCTAGTAAGGCTCCATTCATCTTCCGCTCCCGCATGAGACTTCTCAAAATTCTTCTACTTAAATTATTGATTCAAAACATTATTTTAATAATTTATCTACTGCATGGAATTAAATAATAGAGGTACCCTGAAAATATCATATCATATACGCATATTGTTTAAACGCATATTGTTTTTTGTCATAATGACATTACCATTAACGTTTAATTATTATGATAGCACATATTTGTTTCAATAACATCATTATACAAATTAAATAATGGAAATGCTCTTATAGTTTATATTCCTATTGGAAATAAATAACAAAGCTATTTTCTAGGAAAAATAAATAAATGAGGTGGGGGTGACGAAGATTTATACCTCACTAATCCGAATCATACTTTGAACTATCATATAAGACGAAAACATAACATCATTTGTCATAGTATTCATTTATTAAAACCCCTTAATGAGTACTAATATAATTATTGACTCCCGTTTAGCGTATATCCCGTGTTTACTTCATTTTACGACAAAAGTGAATGCACATATAAGTTACTCTAAATTACAAAGTAAACCACTTTTGTTATGTGCATGTTTGCCGAAAAACAAATAGAAAATAGAAAAACCGAGTTTTTCATTTTAGCCTCTCTTATAATCCCCACTCCCCTTTGAACCTAAAATGTTTAATATAGTTTATAATCATGGAAGAATTAATGCTAATTCACACACCGAGTTTTGCTAAGTTCGGTTCAATCGTTAGTGTCCAACAAAATTGTTGGCTCCCGCTTTAGATTTTAGTGTATATCTCGTTTATACTTTTCTATACGTCAAAAGTGCATATAACAAAAGTTATTTTAAATTACAAAATAAACAACTTTTGTTATGTGCATATTTGCTGAAAAAGCAATAGGAATCGAAATATCGCTATTTTTAATTTCAGGCCTCCCTTCTAACCCCCACTCCTGCCCGTCCCTAGAAATGTTAGTATGGCATATTATAATAAAGGCGTTAGTACTAATTCACATACCGAGTTTGGTTTAATTCGGTTTAGTCGTTAGTGCCAAATAAAATTGTGGACTCCCGCTTTAGTTTATAGCGTATAACTCATTTATGCTTCCGTATACGTCAAAAGTGCATATAACAAATAAATAACAAAATAAACAACTTTTGTTATGTGCATATTTGCTGAAAAAGCAATAGGAATCGAAATATCGCTATTTTTAATTTCAGGCCTCCCTTATAACCCCCACTCCTGTTCGTCTTAGAGAATATTAATATAGCCTAAAGTCTAAGTTGGGCTAGTAGTAATATACATACCAAGTTTCATAAAATTCGGTTCAGCCGTTTATGCGTGAAAAGGTAACAAACAAACAAACAAATAAACAAACAAACAAACAAACAAACAGACACCAAAGAAACAAAATGCATTTATGGTGTCTATGACATTTGAAACGAAAAGTTATCGTGAAATTTCGCGAAAAAAATCAATGTACAGACAGAGGTTACAATTTTATATATATAGATATATATAAAATTGTAACCTCTGTCTGTACATTGATTTTTTTCGCGAAATTTCACGATAACTTTTCGTTTCACATGTCATAGACACCATAACTGCATTTTGTTTCTTTGGTGTCTGTTTGTTTGTTTGTTTATTTGTTTGTTTGTTACCTTTTCACGCATAAACGGCTGAACCGAATTTTATGAAATTTGGTATGTATATTACTACTAACCCAACTTAGACTTTAGGCTATATTAATATCCTCTGAGACGAACAGGAGTGGGGGTTATAAGGGAAGCCTGAAATTAAAAATAGCGATATTTCGTTTCCTATTGGTTTTTCGGCAATTATGCACATAACAAAAGTTGTTTATTTTGTTATTTAAAGTAACTTTTGTTATATACTTTTTTTTTGTATACCAAATTATAAACGAGATATAGCGGAAGTGAACAATTTTATTTGGGACAAACGACCCAACCGAATTAAATAAAACTCGGTATGTGCATTAGCACTAACGCTTTCATTATAATAAGCCATACCAACATTTCTAAGGACGGGCAGGAGTGGGGGTTGTAGGGGAGGCCTGAATTTAAAATAGCGGTATTTCGTTTTCTATTCGTTTTTCGGCAAATATGAACATAACAAAAGTTGTTTATTTTGTTATTTAGAGTAAGTTTTGTAATATTCATTTTTGTCTTTTAACAATGTATAAACGAGATATACACTATAAACTAAAGCGGGAGTCAACTATTTTATTGGACGCTAACGATTGAACCGAACTTAACAAAACTCGGTATGTCAATTAGCATTAATTCTTCCATGATTATAAGCTATATTAAAATGTTTAGGTTAGAACGGGAGTGGGGGTTATAAGGGAGGCCTGAAATAAAAATTCGCGATATTTCATTGTCTATTTGTTTTTCGACAAACATGCACATAACAAAAGTTGTTTACTTTGTTATTTAGATTAACTTTTTTTTTTATACATTTCTCCAGGAATAATGTGTGGAGCAAGTAATTTGCGTAGAAATATTGATATGCTCAACAAATATTTGAACTATCAGGTACCTCAGCTGGAAAAATTAATTCAAATCAATGTTAATATTTTGTCCTTAATAGATGAAATCTATGCATAATGCACAGGAGACGGGACATTTGGACAATCTGGAGGACAGTGAAGACTTACATAAAAAATTAATTTTATTATTAACTAATGCCAACAACGGGTATTAACCCTAAACACTGGGACAGGCAAATGTCAAAATATTGTGAAAATTAAAGCCTTGCCAAAAAAATACCATCACCATTCAGCCTCAAATCAATTCCCGGGCGAAGCCGGGTATCTGAGCTAGTATATATATATATATATATATATATATATATATATATATATATATATATATATATAAAAAGTTTGAACGGACCTCACTTTCTACGAGGTAGGATCGATGGACATTTGAAGAAAGTTTTTGAAAATTGCGGAAATATGCTAAAAAAGCAAGGTCTGGTAATTAAGGCACATATGATCCTTCACATCCTCTCATCTGAAAATTGTCTCCATGCACTGGTTCGTCACGCAGGAATTTTATGTATTTGTTTTTCCCCCAAATAGCAATTCATTAACTCATTTAAAATATTGTCACAGTACTATTTATATTTCTAGGCTAATGCATGGAGAAACTTTTCAAATTTGAGGAGGTGAATGATCATATGTGCCTTAACTACCGGACTTTCTTTTTTAATCACAATATTCTAAAATTACAACCCGAATATTTTTGGTTCAAGCAATATACATTTATAAAATTAAGAGGTATTTCATTAATTCAGCAGTGAGGGTGGGACTAAAAATTTATTAAAATCATTTCAATAACCCAAATTAAATAAACCTCACCGAGTTATTAAAATTATTGAAGCCTACTTTAATAAAGATAAGTGGTTTCTTCAGCTCTGTTTTTTTTTTCGCCAAAATCCTGGAAATTGATAAATGACATAAATGTTTCTGTGGCATTTTTTTTGCCCATAACATTTTTCAGATTTATTTTTCCAGTTTATACCACATGGGTGAGATTAGCCTTAGTGTTTAATTATAAAAATAACGAGAAATACATATTTTTAAAACAGCATTGCCTCAATGACAACATTTAAATTTAAAACCTATAATAATGCCTGGTGAAATAAATGGTTTAATTTTTGTTAATAATATTTTTTTGTTCTATTGCATTGCGGAAGGTAGAGATATGAATCCTCAAAGAGAAACAAGTGTTTAAATATAAATTAACTGTGGAGATTCACTCATTAATTTATTAGACTTTACATGAGACCCTTCACTCCCAACTTCAGAAATAAAAGTCCGTCACGCAGGGGCTGCGTAAACTAAGCAGATTTCCCACGTGAAGTTTTACAATAGAGACATTTCACGAGAGCCGAACAGTCAAGGAAACGGCCGAACTAGCTTTTGGCGGGAAAGTCAGTCTCGTCCGTTAGTCGACCAGATTTAATAAAAATGCCAATATCTTGGTTAATATTCAAGATAGAGAATAAATGTATATAATAATATTTATAATACATTTAATTTGCAATTGATTGATTCTGTACAATTTTTCGGAGATATTTCGAATTTTCGAAAATCCTCCCCTCTAAACTCCCCCTCCCACTGGTCCGATTTCAGCCGTTAACGAACTTGATCTTTCTTTTTACATAAAACGACTATATATCGAGTTTGGTAACGATAAAAAAAAATTGCGACCACTAGAGCGGTAACAGACAAATATATATATATATATATATATACACACATGTATATATATATATATATACACATGTATATATATATATATATATATATATATATATATATACAGTTTTGAACGGACCTCATTTTCGTCATCTACTAGGTAGGATCGATGGACATTTGAAGAAAAATTTCGAAAATTACGTCATGAGTACAACCTCAATAGCTGATTTCCCTTAAGGGAAATCTGCTGAAATGAATTCGTACAATAGAAGGAAAAAGGACAACAATACGCCAGATCAATTTGTTTCTTAGCCCCATTTTGCGTTTGTACGTTTTCATTATATCTGTTTTAATCTGATTGTAATATGTTATAATTAACAAAAAACCTCAATAGCTGATTTTCCTTAAGGGAAATCTGCTAAAAACATTGCAAGTAGTCTAAGATAAACAGTGTTCACATTCCCTGCTTTCCTAGCATCAAATCACCTTTTTCTTCATTCGAGAATTAGTAATATTAATAAATTAACGTAATTTTAGTAGAATTTGTGATCAGAAAAAATATTTAAAAACAGTCGAAACCTACTGTTATATATTCCTTTCTCCAAACAACTGAATATTTTTTTACTCGGAGATTTGTGGATCAGTGGACTGGACTCGCGTCGGGTGATTTGAAATACAAACAATCAACACAGCAACAACTTTTACTAATCCCAAGGGTTAATGATATATGGTACTTAAAAATAAAATGTTTTCATAAATCCGAAAGGCTTAGGCGACTCGGTATATGTCTGTTATGGCTCTACTTTCTTTCCTTTAGAATTCTGTTTGAATTTGTTTATAAGCGTTTAGCGAGGCTTCAATCAAGTACGATGATCTTTTTTTTTTTGTTTTCTAAAATTTCTCAAATGATTTTTAATCTTTTCATTGGCGTAGCAAAGTAGTAAAGAAACTAGAAAATATTTATTTTTCTCAGAATCCGGTAAAAGCTCAGATTTGGAGGGGAAAAACAATTTTTAATGAATACTTTCTTAAAAGTGGAATAGGCTCAGGTTAGCCATGTGATTTTAGGCGCTGGCTTCAATATCATATCACATGGTAAAGAGTGGTACGTTCTACTTCTATCTGTTTCCTAAGGTGAAATCTGCATTAAAAGGAACAAGATTTGAGTCTGTTGAAGATGTGAAAGAGAAAGCGGCACGCGTCCTGAAGGAGCTGACAGAAAAAGACTTCCAGCACTGTTTCGAACAATGGAAGGTTCGCAAGGAGCGTTGTAGGGATAAAGGAGGGGTGTATATTGAAGGTGATAATAAGTAAAAATGTATGAAATAAAAATAAAATGTTTTACAGCGTCAGTCTCGTTATTTAATAGCCACGCCCCGTATTCCCGCCTGGGCACTAAGAAGTTATTTAGAACTCATTAAATGAAATCCTTAGTCCTACACTGGCTAGAAAAGGGCGGTAACCTTTTCTAATTAGTCAGAGTAGCACAAAGTTTAGATTAATAAATAAAAAATCAAATGTGAAAAGACGAAGTCTATATTGATTGAAAATGAAGTTTAATTCTCCAATTTTTTTAGATTGCATTATTTATTGTCTTTGTTATTATAGTGCCTTTTAGGAGATTTCCCTTAAAGGAAATCAGCTATGAGATCGTACTAATGACGCGATTTTAGAAACTTTTCTTCAATTGTCCATCAATCCTACCCAGGAGATGACGAAAATAAGGTCCGTTCGAAGTTATATATATATATATATATATATATATATATATATATATATATATATATATATATATATGTGTGTGTATTATATATATATATATATATATATATATATATATGTGTGTGTGTGTGTGTGTGTGTGTGTGTGTGTGTATATATATATATATATTGTTTGTTTGTTTCTTAAGGTTTTAGGGCGAAAAACTACTAGGTTATCATAGCCCGGTAATATCTAAATTAATGTGTTATATTCAGATATATTTCATTAATTGTTTTTTTCAGTCTATCTAGCTGTTCAGCACTGCGAGGTTGGCTGGCCTGTTTGTTTACTATTCAGCCGCTTTCCTTTGTAGAGATTATTAACTTGTAAATTGACTGAAGGATTTTTCATTACCTTTTGTATATTCTCGGTAGTGTTACCAGTATGCAGATGTATCTATTGTAAACTTCCGCGTTGGAAATCTGCTTAGTTTACCCAGCCTCAGCGTGACGGACTTTTTTATTTTTTTGATATTATTTATTTTCCATTATTGCCTTTCGTTTTTAAAGATTTGTGTTATTTCTGGTTTGTAGTGTTAATATAGTTCATCACTGAATCAATATGTTTAGAAGAAGCCTTTACTTAGAAACAATAATATAGAAGGAATATTTTCAATATTTCACATTTCGAGTTCTCTCCTCCCGTACTTTACGTATGGAAAAAAAAGAGAAATAATTCTCAAAAGTTTCTACAAAGAGCAATTTGCCATTCTTCAAAGCTGTCTCATAGCACCTCCCCCATTTGGCACCTGGCTCAGGCATGACTTTATTAAAGTGTCGAGAGAACTTTGTGTAATTTAAACAGGGCTGTAGATGCTCGGCTTTCAATGTGGAATAGAAGGGAGGAAATGCAAATATAGATTTTGGTTCGGGGTGGTATATGTTTTTGCAGGTGGGGGAGGGGAGGGGGTGGGACTCGACCCCGGCCCGCCCTGATAAATTGCCCGATGAACCTAGGGGCCGATGAAGAAATTCATACCAGCATACATCATACCACCTCTCGCCCCCTTTTTACATACTCCCTTTTTCTCCTATCCTTTTCATTTTAAATACCCTTTAAATTTCACTAGCCCCCTCAGCACCTGTCAGTTATCTCATTAATCTCAATTACCAACGGGATTGCCTATGAAAATGAAAATTTAGGGTCAATTTTTATATTTCAGTGAGTTTAGGCTTCTTACGCCATTATACTTCCTTAAAATTAGAGTCGTTTACGGTTCTCTCTCTCTCTCTCTCGACTAAAAACGGGGTGCTTAACTTTGTATGAGAATTGGAAAATGACAGGTTATGGTTCCAGGGCTTATATGAGCTAGTTATCTGGACTTATTCAGAACTTCATTGGTCAAGCTGATTCTGACGCCATCCCGACCCTAATGTGGTCTAATAATAGGGTAGATTAACCATCAGAACACTTTCACAGATATCTCTTAAGGGAATCAGCTATTGGGATCGTGCTCATGACGAGAACAATTTCCTCAAATGTCCATCAATCAAGCCCAGGAGAGGACGAAAATGAGGTCCGTTCAAAACTGTTTATCTATATATATATATATATATATATATATATATATATATATATATATAAAATTGTAACCTCTGTCTGTACATTGATTTTTTTCGCGAATTTTCACGATAACTTTTCGATTTCGACGTCATAGACACCATAACTGCATTTTGTTTCTTTCGTGTGTGTTTGTTTGTTTATTTGTTTGTTTGTTTGTTACCTTTTCACGCATTAACGGCCGAACCGAATTTTATGAAACTTGGTATGTATATTACTACTAACCCAACTTAGACTTTAGGCTATATTAAAATCCTCTGAGACGAACAAGAGTGGGGGTTATAAAGGAAGCCTTAAATTAAAAATAGCGATATTTCGTTTCCTATTGGTTTTTCGGCAAATACGAACATAACAAAAGTTGTTTATTTTGTTATTTAGAGTAACGTTTGTTATATACACTTTTTTAGTACACTGAATTATAAACGAGATATACGCTAAAACCTATAGCGAAAGTGAACAATTTTATTTGGGACAAACGACCCAACCGACATTAATAAAAATCGATATGTGTATTAGCACTAACGCTTTCATTATAATAAGTCATACCAACATTTCTAGGGACGGGCAGGAGTGGGGGTTGTATGGGAGGCCTGAATTTAAAATAGCGGTATTTCGTATTCTATTCGTTTTTCGGCAAATATGAACATAACAAAAGTGGTTTATTGTGTTATTTAAAGTAACTTTTGTAATATTTATTTTTGTCTTTTAACAATGTATAAACGAGATATACACTATAAACTAAAGCGGGAGTCAACTATTATATTGGGCGCTAACGATTGAACCAAACTTAATAAAACTCGGTATGTCAATTAGCATTAATTCTTCCATGATTATAAGCTATATTAAAATGTTTAGGTTAGAACAGGAGTGGGGGTTATAAGGGAGGCCTGAAATAAAAATTCCCGATATTTCATTGTCTATTTGTTTTTCGACAAACATGCACATAACAAAAGTTGTTTACTTTGTTATTTAGATTAACTTTTTTTTTTAATACATTTCTCCAGGAACAATGTGTGGAGCAAGTAATTTGCGTAGAAATATTGATATGCTCAACAATTCATTCCTATTTGAACTATCAGGTACCTCAGCTGGAAAAATTAATTTAAATCAATGTTAATATTTTGTCCTTAATAGATGAAATCTATGCATAATGCACAGGAGGCGGGAAATATGGCAATTTGGAGGACAGTGAAGACTTACATAAAAAATTAATTTTATTATTAACAAATACCAACAACGGGTATTAACCGTAAACACTGGGACGGGTAAATGTCAAAATATTGTGCAAAGTAAAGCCTTGCCAAAAAAATACCATCACCATTCAGCCTCAAATCAATTCCCGGGCGAAGCCGGGTATCTGAGCTAGTATATATATATATATATATATATATATATATCTTTGAGGTGTTTTTCTAATAACTTCCGATTGATTAAAACTAACGACTTCCGCCTCCAGCAATGCTTCTACTTTCCCTTCCTCCTCAAAACAGTATAGGTTTTACCTTCGAAGTTTGTACACAGTGCGTTCCTTGTGTTAAAAACACCCCACAGGTGCACCACGACCAAAGTTGTAAGTTTTTCAATTTCTATATTTAATCTATTTATCTTAGACGTATTCATCATTTGACGTTAGTAGTGCCTTGATTGTTTTTGAATAGTTAAAAATAAATACAAAATAGGGAATTACCTCTGAGGTGACCGCGACTAACAATGCATTTTTAAAACATTTTTCAGAAAAAATGGACCAGGAAATACGTATTTTTTGACTTGTGTAATCAAAATGATATTGCTAGACTCCACCACCCGGACGAAAGACGGCTTGGAAGAACGGGGTATAGACTCAGAGACTGAACAAAGTGACGTGGAATCGGAAAGTGATGGGGAGGATGAGCAGTCACACGAAAAATATGTTGCATTGAGAAGTGTGAACAGAAAGATTGTTGACCGTTATGAGTGGAGGAAAACCCCTTTTCCTTTGGGTACAATAGGAAAACAAAATGTATTGACACACCTTCGAGGAGTGAAAGGGCTCGGCAAAGGAGGTTACTAATGAACTTGACTGCTGGTTCTGGTTCTTTGATAAGACGATTATTAGTAGTATTGTGCATTGCACAAACGAATTTATAAAAATCGTAGAGCCAGAATTTTCTAGGCAGAGGGATGCCAAAGAGATGGTCTTCACAGAAATAAAAGCCTATATAGGCCTTCTTTACTTAGCTGGCACATACAGAGGAGCGAGAATGAATTTAGAAGACTTTATGTAAAACATGTTGGCCAAGAAACTCACCTGAGTTGAACTTGAAAGCACTAAAAGATTCGACGTGAAACATTTTAATTTCCTTTTTTATCATAAATATTTTCTTGTATTTGCTATTCCTGCAGTAATCAAATGAATAAGTAGTTCTCAACTATTCTTATTGGACTTTATTTATATATGTTTTCTAGTAGCTAAGTAAGTAGTACCTAACGAATTCATAGTTCATAAATAGCTTCATGTTACCTGAAATGAATTAATATTTTTGATAGTTGTAAGATATATTCATGTGTTACTTCGCTAAGTTTTAAAATAAAACAGGTCTACTATTTGTTCAGATAAGTATTTATATTTGTTTAACTCTGTTTTTGCCCTAAGAAGCAGTTTTACCAACATATTTCTCCATCGACACCTCCTAGGTGACCCGCGCCTAGAGTCGTTTGGAAATGACCCGCGCCTAACGGAGGGTTAATATTGAAGTTAGAGAATATATATATATATATATATATATATATATATAAAACAACAACATTTATAGAACATTAAATTTGCAATAAAATATGTTCTATAAACGGAGATATTTCGAATTTTCACCATTCTCCTCCTCTACTAAACTCTCCCTCCCCCAGTTCAATTTCAGCCGTTAACTAACTTGACCTATGTTTTTACATGTAACGATTATATATGAAGTTTGATAACGATAAAACAAAAATTGCGACGGTTAGAGCTGTAACAGACAATCACGTCAAGATTTTCTTCATTGTTTGACCTTTCACCTTACGATTGGGTCATTATCTGAGAACAACATATATTGAAATTATTCGTGGGGGCAGAAAACGATTATTAAGAACAACGAATATAATGAAAAAGATTTTTATAATTGAACAGAGGAGTGCTCTAATAAGTATCACAGATATATCCATTTAAATTTAAAAAAAGTCCGTCACGCATGGCCTGCGTAAACTAAGCAGATTTCCCACGTGATGTTATACAATAGAGAAATCTCCATACGAGAGCCGAACAGTTACGGAAACGGCCGAACTAGCTTTTGGCGGGAAATTCACTCGTCCGATATCGGCCCACATTTAATAAAAATGCAAATATCTCGGTTAATATTAAAGATAGGGAAAAGGAGTAAATAACAATATTTATAGTAAATTTAATTTGCAATAAGATTGGTTCTATACAATGTTTTGGTGCGATGTATGGAAACGGGGATATTTCGGATTTTCGAAAATCCCGCCTCTACACCCTTTCTTCCACTAGTCTGATTTTAGCTATTAACGAACGTGATTATTTGTTGTTGATTTTTTTACATAAAACTACCGCTTCTTATATAAACTGCTCAAATATGAATAGGGATATTGGCTGTTTTGTGGTATGTATGGGACCTAGCATATTTTTTTTTTTTGATTATAAATATCATTAATATTTATTAGAAATTATTGTCTTTTTCCCCCATAAAAAATAAATTTAATTAAGATCGGTTTAATTAAAATTAATAGGATAAGAAAAAATAACCAATATTCCTATTCATTTTTGAGCAGTATATATACGCACATGCTAGCTAAGTTACCTGGCTTCGCCCGTGAATTCATTTCAGGTTGGTCAGATTTCAGCTATTAACGAACTTGATCTGTCTTTTTGCAAAAAACGTTTAAATATCGTGTTTGGTAACGATCAAACAAAAATTGCGACCGCTAGAGCGTTAACAGACAAATATATTTATATATATATATATATATAAAATAGTTTTCAATAAAATTAATATGTTATATTCAGATATATTTCACTAATTGTTCATGTTTCCGGTCTAGAATAATTTTATCTATTCAGCTCTGCGAAGTTGGCTGGCCTGTTTGTTTACAATTCAGACGCTTTCCGTTGTAAAAATGATTAACTTCTGAATTGACTGATTTAGTTCTCATTACCGTTTGTATTTATTCACTTAACATTCATCGTAGTGTTAGATTTATCTGTTGAATACCTTCCCGTGGGAAATCTGCTAAGTTTACGATCCCCTGCGTGACGGACTTTTATTTTAATGCCTCAGCTTTAATATAAAAACCAAGTTTTACATACGAGGAAATTCCATAAACTGGCTGTAAAATCTCTTTTTCAAAAATGCGTTTATTAAAACCACCCACTCACGACACCTACCTCATAAATACTTCCTGTTGATGGGAACGGAATTTCGATACTAATATTTATCGCGTTATTACTTCCTGCTCTAAATTAGGAATCGAGTAGGCTTTGCCCATTCACTAATTGCTTCCATCATGTATCATTATTCTGCTCATTCCGACCCCCTCGTCGACAATGGTCCTTCGACGAGTAAGCAGCAATCTACCTAATAAAAGCTCGTAAGACCTGGAAATAAATTTGAATGAAAATGAGGTTTCTCATTTCTCACAATAATTTGGGGTTCCTCAACTAACAAGCGCTGATATTCTGTTCAGAATGGGTTTCCATTGTTGGCGAACTAGAACCGCTGACCGTTCTTGACCCTGGACAAGGGCCATTAATTCAATCTTATTAACTCCCATTCTACCTTTATTATAAGCTCAGATATATTTTTTATGCTCTTTGTCAGGATTGTTCCTCAGGGAATACCTGAATTGCCTACATTTTTAGCAGATTTCCCTTAAGGGAAATCAGCTATTAAGGTCGTACTCATGACGATTTTTCTTCAAATGTCAAACGATCCTATATCTTTCTATCTATCTATATATTTGTCTGTTACCGCTATAGTGGTCGCAATTATTGTTTATTCGTTACCAAAATGGATATTTAGACGGTTTATGTAAAAAGAAAGATCAAGTTCGTTAACGGCTGAAATCGGACCAGGGGGAGGGGGGGGGGGTTAAAGGAAAGGTTTTTCGAAAATTCGTAATATTTCCGGTACTATAAGTCGGATCGAAAAATTGTCCGGAAACAGTCTTATTGCAAATTCAATTTACAATAAATCTTATTCTATACATAATTTCCATATAATGAATATTAACCGAGATATTTGGATATTATAGTTTTGCGCTTTGAGTAAACCCCCTGTCCTACTTGTGTCATATTATTACTAAGCTGTTATATCATGAACCACTTCATTAAAAGGTTAAATATGGAATATTGCTTTCATTGAACATTTACTTTGTGAGATATATGCAAATACGTACTGTTGACCTCCCCCCCCCCTTCTTTTGTTCTTGGATTACTAAAATTTAAGTAATTGAGATTAAAATTATTCTGATTCATTAAAAAATACAGCATTAGCTTTAGTAAATAATTTTCAATAAATTGAATGTGTTATATTTAGATATATTTCATTAATGGTTTTTCTTTCCGGTCTAGAATTCAGGTTGGCAGGCCTGTTTGTTTACAATTCAGACGCTTTCCGTTGTAGAGTTATTTACTTGTAACTGAAAGATTTCTCATTACCGTTTGTATTTATACACTTAATATTTGTAGTGGTGTTACCAGTATGTATATTTATCCATTGTAAGCCTTCGCTTGGGAAATCTGCTTAGTTTACACTGCCCCTGCTATTTATATGTGAGACTTAAAATCACTGTTGCTTAAACAACAGCAAAATGTGTTGTACTTATTAATTAAACTTAATGTTTCGCTAATTGGCGTACCGGAAATTAGAACAACATACGACCACACACACACGCGCGTAAACATACGTATATATTTGTAAAAGTAATATTATAGTTATTATATTCAACTACGAACTATTGAGAACACTATTTTCATGTGGCCATCAAGTTTTAGGAACTCTAGGAGTGAAGAAGTAGTTCTCTCGAGACTTAAAATTGGCCAGACCAAATTAACACACCCATACTTAATGACTAAGGCTGGCAGACCTACTTGCTCAACTTTTAACATTCCCTTGACGATAAGACATATACCGACAGAATGCCGAAAACGAAACCACCATAACTTCCCCTACGACTTTCAAGGACTTTTGACGGAAGGCAGCCCATACATTAATAACATATTCTCATACCTCCACAGAATTCAAATATACGACAAAATTTAACATAGAAATTAAGTCTTTGATGTGCAACAAGATTTCAAATTATATGCATCAATTGTATTCTATTCGTTCTTACACATGTATATGTTTACCCTGAAGGAGGAAATAACGACAATCATTAGCAAAAGTACTATTTTCAGCCATTCATTTTCTATTGCTCATCCACCAGCTGTGCTCGTCCCCAATTTTGTTTTTCATATGTTTACTTATTAAATGTTTTTCAATTTCACTTTTGTTATTCGTCATTGGTTTTTGGTATTTTTTTTATTACTTGTTATCTTTATCACTTTTACTTTTGTTATTTCACTTTGTACAATTTTTGACTTTTGAAAGGGCAAACCACCTTCTATGTGATGTCCACAAATAAATAAATCAAATCAATATATACATATATATATATATATATATATATATTAATAACAAAACCTATAAATTTGAACACGCTTTTCTTTGATTTGATTGTGATCACGTATAATATATTATTTTTTAATAAACTAATGGTTTCTTATAAGACATAGTAGTATTTTTTTGTAATTATGTATAGACAGTCAAAATAGTTCCCTCTTTGAAGAATGTTCAGTTCGAATCTCTCACTTTCCTGTTAAGTTCATTCTTTATTATACACGTTCTTTATTTAAATATTGAAATCAGAATTGTTCCCCCGCAGTAATCCATAAAACATTATTATTATTATTCAAGTAGTAGTCTTGGTTGTTCCGTGAAAGCAAGGCCATCTTCCTGTATAAGTGAATAACTTAGAATCTTTGGAAAAGTGAAATATTCCCAAAAGGTGCTGAGCAAGTTTAATAAAAATATACTTACACAGAAGAGATGCCGCCGTCTCACTCTAGGAATTATTAAATATTTGAACTAAAAGAGATGTTATTACGTTCATGATGGAATGTCGAGTAATAACATGTAGGCTTCCCCCGTCCCTTGACGTCATGCGAATGTATATATATTCAGCTCCACAATCTCCTTAAAATCTCTTCATCTAAAAAGATCTACTTTCTAAAAGCCTTTACAGTCACACTAGAAGTAAAAACATTTTCAATAGTTCAACAACGTGTATTTTCGGCAAAATCTTTATTGGTTCCACGCTTAAAATTTGATACGAAGTAAAATTCAATTACATACAATAATCGATTCTGAAGTAATTGTAACACTGAATATTGCTGCTTTTGTATTATCAGTTTAACGAAGAAATTGCAATTATTAGAAAACAACAAATTAAAGTTACTCATAAAATATCTAATAAAGTAACACAAAAAATCAAAGATAAAATTGAATTAAAAGAAAGATTGATTAAAACAAATGTAAATGGAGAAATAATATTAAAGAGTGGTTATGCTGTAACACAGTCTCTCTCTCTGAGAGAGAGAGAGAGAGAGAGAGAGAGAGAGTTTTTGTTATGTTTGTTAATGTTTTTAAAAGAAAACCTTTTTTGGATTCATTCAAGAATATTTTTGTGTTATTTCGTTTTAATTTTTTTTTTTTTTTTTTTAAATTTCAGGATTCATTCCTTTCACCATAATTTTGTTGACTAAAACTTTTATATCGCAGTATTTTTCAATAAAATGTGCCGTTTCTGAAATAAAGATTTGTACATTTTACAACTAAACGATGTCGACAAATCCATATGAAAACATCACCGATATAAACTCGATTTAGAATTTGACCTTCTACAAGAATTATGAAGAAGAAGTATGGCACTCTTTTGGAAATTCCAAAGTTAAGGTCGCTGGAGAAATACTGGAGAAGATTACGAGATTGAATATGAACTGAAAAGATTCTTCAGAGGTCCCAATTATGGCACACCGAGTCTCAGCTTTGTATTAAAATAATTGGAGATTTTAAGGGGGGTATCACGGGAAGTTGGGTAGTGAAATATATCTGAATATAACATATTAATTTTATTGAAAACTATTTTATATATATATATATATATATATATATATATATATATATATATATATATATATATATTTGTCTGATAACGCTCTAGCGGTCGCAAATTTTGTTTGATCGTTACCAAACTCAATATTTAATCGTTTTATGTAAAAAGAAAGATCAAGTTGCTGAAATAGGACCAGTGGGAGATGGAGGGTGTAGAGGGGAGAATTAAAAAAAATCTTAATTTCTCCGAAAATGCGTCGGTTCGAAAAATTTTATAGACCCAATCTTATTGCAAATGTAATGTTCTATTAATGCTGTTACTTGTGTTTTTCACAATCTTGATTACTAACCGAGATACTTGCGTTTTATTCTGTTCGGCTTTCAGTAACCCCCCCTCCCCTCTTACTTGTGTAATATTAACAATAAGCTGCTATATTATGAAACACATTATTTGAAGCATAAATACCAAATATTGTTCTTATTGAACTTTACTTTTTGAGATAAATGCAAATACGAGGGAAATCGGCTTAGTTTACTCTCCCTGTGCGTGACAGCTCCAAATCTCTTTGATGTTTTCATTGATATTAACGAGTTTCCTTCTAAATATTTAAAATGACAAATCCAATAAGAAATTCTACTGAGTTCTCAGGTTTACTTTAATATTTCAAAGTGCAACAGTTTTACTATATCCTTCCATATCTTTCATCATGATTGGACTGAATGGGGTTGGGTATAAGTTGGATTTTAATTTAAAGAGATGTGAAATATAAGCAAAGTTAAGAACTAATTCATTTTACTCATCACTATCAGTAGTTATATATCTAGAGAGGGGAGTGAGAGAATAAACAAGGTTCATTACTTCTCTCCGTAGGTCTAAATGTGTTCCTACCTTATAGCCAACTCCCAAGTCTTTTTCTTAAATAAGTCACCTCCTTATCTTAATCCACTTTCCATTTCCGTTCTTAAGTGAGGAGATAGCACAATTACAGCCACATTTGTGTAAAATGGTTATATCTTTGAACAAATACCAAGAGTTTGTGTGCTTTTCACGGAATTTCTGAACTTCCAACTACCTCTCTGCAATATAAAGGATTATCCTATTATTGTAGTCCTAAAGGGTTCCAAAGTATACAAAGTGAATCGGCAATTTACAAGGCACTCCTCAACCTAGTCTGAATTTAAAAAAGTCCGTCACGCAGGGGCTGCGTAAACTAAGCAGATTTCCCACGTGAAGTTATATAATAGAGAAATCTCCATACGAGAGCCGAACAGTTACGGCTGAACTAGCTTTTGGCGGGAAACTCTCCTCAGTTATCGGCCCACATTTAAGAAAAGTGTAAATATCTCAGTTAATATTCAAGATTGAGAATAAATGTATAGAACAATATTTATAGTAAATTTGCAATATGATTGTTTCTATACACTTTTTTGAACCGACGTATAGTAACGGAGATATTTCGAATTTACGAAAATCCTCCCCTCTAAACCCCCCCCTCCCACTGGGCCGATTTCAGCCGTTGACGAACTTGATCTGTCTTTTTTCATAAAACATTGAAATATGGAGTTTGGCAACGATCAAACAAAATTTGCGACCGCAAGAGCGTTAACAGACAAATATATATATATATATATATATATATATATATATATATATAATTTTTAACGGACCTCATTTTCGTCATCTCCTGGGTACAATCGATGGTCATTTGAAGAATTTTGTCAAAAATCGCGTCATGAGTATGACCTCAATAGCTGATTTCCCTTAAGGGAAATCTGCTAAAATTCCGTTAAGCAGGGACTGCGTAAACTAAGCCGATTTCCTACGTGTGCCACGTATTTACATTTATCTTAAAAATTAAAAGTTCAAAGAGAACAATATATGGTATATATGCTTGAAATAATGTGCTTCATATTATAACAGCTTACTGTTAAAATGACACGACTAGGAGGGGGGTTTACTCAAGGCTGAAAACTATAAAATGCAAATATCTCGGTTAATAATCAATATAGTGATAATACGTACATAACAACATTTATAGAAAATTACATTTGCAATATGATTGGTTTTATACAATTTTTCGATTCCACGCATAATAACGGAGATATTAAGAATTTTTGAAATCCTTCATCACTAAACCCCCACCCCTCCAACTGGTCAGATTTCAGCCATTAACGAACTTGATCTTTCTATTTACATAAAAAGATTAAATATCGAGCTTCGTAACGATTAAACCAATATTGCGACCGCTATAGAAACAGCTATTCAGGTTGTACTATTCAGAAAACATCTTCAAATGTTCATCGATCCTACCTAGGAGATGACGAGAATGAGGTCCGTTCAAATTTATATATATACTGACAGGCAAAAAATTCCACTCACATGTAAAAAAAGTTTTATTTGTATATAATACATGGTTTTTGTAGATAATACATAGTATTTATTAAATTTTATAATCTTTTTTACCTTTAACAGCATTTTATCAATAATTAAATGTGTGTTTACAATTAAAATCAAAATGTGATTGGCTAAGAAAATTTTGAAAAAAAAAAAAAAATTGAAAAACGAACCATTGTTTTTCCAGAAAAAATTAATGAGATCATCCTTTAGTAGCGCGTATTTCCTCCTCTTGCCCTTATTACTTCTTGAAGACGCCTCGGCATACTTTAAAGAGGCATTTTTAAACTTAATTTTGAAAAAATTAAAAGCCGGAGACTAAGAAATTTGCAGCAAGAAACGGCACTGAACTAATGATACTGAATAAACATTTTGATCCCATAGAAAGTAAACATTGGAATCTAGAGTCATTTCATTGAATTAGGGATTATGGATTACTGTCCTCTATATTGACATTCCTATTTGAAAACAAATAAAAAGATTACCTATTTATTCATTAAAAACAATATACCAATCCAAAGCAGAAATATTATTAGATAAAAACATGAAAAAATCAAGTGTGTGGAATTTTTTGCCTGTCAGTATATATATAAATATATATATATATATATATATATATATATATATATATATATATATATATATATATCTGCTAACGCTCTAGTGGTCGCAATTGTTTTCTGATCGATACCAAACTCAGTATTTAAACGTTTTATGTAAAAATGAAGATCAAGTTCGTTAACGGCTAAAATCGTTGGGGGGGGATTGAGAGGGGATTTTGAATTTTCGAAATATGTCCTTTATTATGCGTCGGAACGAAAAAGTTAATGGAATCAATTTTATTGTAAATTTAATGTTCTATAAATGTTATGTACGTTTTTCATTATCTTGATTATTAACCGATATATTTGCATTTTTATAGTTTTCGGACTTAATTAATCCCTTACTCCTACTCATGACATTATAACAAAAAGCTGTTATATTATGAAGCCTAAATCGAAAGATTGTTCTCCTTGAACCTTTAATTTTTGTGATAAATGCAAATATGGAACCCACGTGGGAAATCTGCTTAGTTAACGCAGCCTTACTTTTGATGAGGCTCCTTCTAGCTGAGTGTTGGGGACCGGCGACTTAAGTATACAAGCAGGCAAGGTAATGAGGAAGGATTTAGAAGTTTGCCCGCACTTAACTCCCGAAGAGCCTCCAATCCTAATTGACCATCATGGTCCAAATTATAGCCATCTAAGCTGAGATATAGTAAGTCCCTGTAGCTATAGGATTTATTTATGGATTCCTTTCAAATGACAAAAGCTCGCCACGCAGGACGCTGCGTAAACTATGGTTCCACGTGCGTAAATATTCCACGTGCATTCTCATCTCAACAGATATTCTAATTTCTAAGTAATTATCCGATGCCAAGGAGTGGAGGTTTAGTAACAGCAAAAACAAAAAGGTCCGCCACGTAGGAGCTGTGTTAGCTAAGCCGATTTCCCACGTGAAATTTTACAATAGAGAAATTTCACGAGAGCCGAGCAGTTACGAAAACGGCCGAACTAGCTTTTGGTGGGAAACTCACTCGTCCGTTATCCGCCAACATTTAACAAAAATACAAATATCTCGGTTAATATTCAAGATAGAGAATAAATGTATAAACAACATTTATAGTAAATTTTATTTGCATTAAGATTGATTCTATACAAGTTTTCGATTCGACGTATAGTAACGGAGATATTTTGAGTTTTCAAAAATCCTCCCCTCTAAACCCTCCCTCCCACTAGTCCGATTTCAGATGTTAACGAACGTGAACTATATTTTTACATAAAACGTTTAAATATCGAGTTTGGTTACAATCAAACAAAAATTGCGACCGCTAGAGCTGTAACAGAGAAATATATATATATATATATATATATATACACCGTTCTCAACGGACGGGGGGAGGGCACCTACAGTGGGGAGGACCCTTAAGGGAAATCTGCTAAAAGTGCGAATAACTAGCTTCGTATTTAAGCTACATACAGCTAATAACAAATTTTGTCCTTAGTGTTACATAACAAATGTTATCCTTAGAGTACCGAAAACGGCAACACAAGGATTTCCCCAAAGGCTTACAAGAACATATGATGGAAGGCAGGCCATACATTAACAACATATTCTCATACCTACACAAAATTCAAATACACGACAAAGTCTAACATAGAAATTAAGTCTTTGGTGTGCAACAAGATTTCAAATTATATGTATTAATTGTATTATATACGATTGTACGCATGTATATGTTTACCCTGAAAGAGACAATTACGACAATCATTAGCAAAAGTACTATTTTCAGTCATTCATTTCCTATTGACTATCTACCAACTATGCTCATCACCAATTTTTTTTTTTTTCATATGTTCACTTTTAAAATTTTTATCTATTTCACTTTTTTTATTCGTCATTGTTTTTTGGTATTTGTTATTGTTACTTGTGGTTATCTATCATCTATTTTACTTTTGTTATTTCACTTTGAACAATTTTTGACTTTTGAAAGGGCAAACCACATTTGATGTGATGTCCATAAATAAATAAATGAAATCAATATATACAATGTGTGTGTCGGGATGGGGGAGGGGGCGTTGACCGGGCTGGTTTCGCCCTGGGTACATCTTCCAAAGTCTGACAGTTCTTCCGGATGACTAACGATCATGATTCACTTAGATCCCGTCCACAGACAAACTAAGCCTTAGTCAGCTGACCTATGATCCCCTCGGAGATAATGCCCCAGTTAGTGTACTAGAGACAGCCCATTCCAGGCCCTCCTTCGTTAACAGAGGTTGTTTATCAAGTCAGTCTCTGCGTAAAAATACCAGTTTCAGCCATTCATTTCCTATTGATCATCCACCAACAAATGATTATCTATTTCACTTTTGTTATTTGTCATTTTTTTTGGCACTTGTTATTGTTACTTGATGTTATCTATTTTACTTTTGTTAATTAACTTTGTACAATTTTTGACTTTTGGAGGGACAAATCACCTTTGATGTGATTTCCATAAATAAATAAAATATTCTTCTTGTTGACTGAAACAGTTATTATGAACTGAAAATGTTTATTTGATCTATGCCATTCTCGATAGGCATAGATCAAATAAACATTTTCGAAACAAGAAAGTAAACTCTTAATTGACGACGGTAACACACAACGAATTTGTATGTATCTCGCACATAAAGTGTTACAGAATTTTACAGTTTATTGGTTTAAAGGGGGGAGGATTTAGAAAATTTGAAATATCTCCCTTAGTATGTGTCGGATCAAAAATTTGTATAGAGCCAACTTGTATTACAAATTTAAATTCCAATTAATGTTATTATATATGCTGTTTCACTATCCTGATTATTAACCAAGATATATGCATTTTTTAGTTTTCAGCCTTCAGTAAGCCCCATTCCAACTAATGTTATATTAACAATATGCTGTAATATCATGAATCGGTGTATTCGAAGCTCAAATACGAAATTTCATGTATAATTTATCTATACCATACTCATTATTTAATTCATTTCTTTCAACTCTAATGGCCGTATTTGTTAATGGCTGAAATTGAGACTTAGAATAGACGGGGTTGGACAGGAGTCAAGATTGTTACAAAACCATTCTTGTTAAACTATTGATGCCTACAATTGTTGCCCTTTACATTTTTCCTTAACTGAAATAATTAAGCTGGTTATTCATACTTTATTTATCAGTTTGAGATTTGAGCATTCTGTGAACCCCACTTGTACTCATCAGTTTTCCTTCAGGGGAAATCAGCTACTGAGGTTATACTCATGACTGTATTGGCGAAACATTTCTTCAAACGTCCATCGATCCTACCATGGAGATAACGGAAATGAGGTCCGTTTCGAATTTATAAATATATATATATATATATATATATATATGTGTGTGTGTGTGTGTGTGTGTGTGTGTGTGTTTGTCTGTCTGTTTACGCTCTAGTAATCGCAATGTTTGTTTGATCATTACCGAACTCGATATTTAAGTGCTTTATATAAAGTTGAAGAACTAGTTCGTTAAAGACTAATATCTGACCAGTGGGAGGAGGGTTTAGAGGTGGAATTTCGAAAACTAGAAATAACTCCGTTCTTATGCGTCGGATCGAAAAATTGCATAGAATCAATCTTATTGCAAATTTAATATTCTATAAATGTCGTAATACCTCTTTTCAATATCTTTATTATTAACCAAGATATTTGTATTTTTATTAGGTTTCATCCTTCAGTAAACCCCAACTCCTACTCATGTCATATTAAAAATAAGCTGTTATATTATGAAGCACTTTATTTGAAGCCTAAATACGAAATGCTGATCTCATTGAACTTTTACGTTTTGAGATAAATGCAAATACGTGAATCTCCTTAGTTATCGCAGCCCCTGCGTGACGGCCTTTTTATTTCTAAATCGAAAATATTAGGGAAGTAGAGATAAGTATTATTTCATGCTAACATGTGGGAAATCTGCTTAGCTCAAGCAACCCCTTCGTTGTGAATTTTTATTTCTTACTAATATAAAAAGGATTTACTTCTTAGGTAAATGTTGAATGTCGAAAAAAGAGCTCTTTCTGTTTTTAATATATCTAATTTTCCATCCCTGGAGGGTAATCATTTATTTTGTAATTGACAGAGCTCGCGCAGTTGTTTTATTACTTTTTAGCATCCTTTCCTGGGATCATTTAGTGGAATTTTAATAAACGTCCGTTTAATTAAATTTCAGAATAGGGATTTGAGAATCAGGTAAATACTGCAATATTTACCGTTCCAGTCCAAAGTACTTAGCAATGTAGCTGACAGTCCCCATTAAATTACTAATTGAACCCTATATAAGTTCCTTATTGTCCCATTCATTCAATGAACATTCCCAGTTCTTAGCAAACTATACCAACCCTAATTGTGAGGTTCTATTCCTCCGTAGTTCATCTCACTAGCCTCAACTTCGAAACTTCATGAACGGTGGTTGCTCCTAGACAAGTAAACTGTGCAAGGCAGTATAAAGCCATTCGAAGTTTTATCAATGATCATTATCTCCAATTATATATGTTACTAGCTCAGATACCCGGCTTCGCCCGGGAATTCATTTGAGGCTGAATGGTGATGGTATTTTTTAGCAGGCTTTACATTGCACAATATTTTGACATTTACCCGTCCCAGTGTTTAGGATTGATACCCATCTTTGCGTGGATTTGCTAATAATAGAATTATTTGTTCGATAAGGCTTCGCAGTCTTCGATATTTTTATATTTCCCGTCTCTTATACATGTAAATATGGTGAATTTTTATTTCAGGCCTCCCTTTTAACCCCCCCCCCTCCCGTTCGAACCTAAAAATTTTAATATAACTTATAATCATGGAAGAATTAATGCTAATTGACATACCGAGTTTTGTTAAGTTCGGTTCAGCCGTTAGTGCCCGCTAAAGTTTTAACGTATAACTCATTTATACTTAGGTATACGACAAAAGTGTATATAACAAACGTTACTCTAAATAACAAAATAAACAACTTTTGTTATGTGCATATTTACCGAAAAACCAATAGAAAACGAAATATCGCTATTTTTAATTTCAGGCTTCCCTTATAACCCCCACTCCTGTTCGTCTCAGAGAAAATTAATATAGCCTAAAGTCTAAGTTGGGTTAGTAGTAATATACATACCAAGTTTCATAAAATTCGGTTCAGCCGTTTATGTGTGAAAAGGTAACAAACAAACAAACAAACATACACGAAAGAAACAAAATGCAGATATGGTGTCTATGACATGTGAAACGAGGTTACAATTTTATATATATATATATATATATATATATATATATATATATATATATATGTATATATAGATTCAGTCTAATGGTTGTTGAGATCTGGCTGCGGGAATAGGCAGTGGAAGCTATAATAATTCCCACAACCAAATCACTAACAAAGAATTTAGGAAGGGTTCACCAACAATTGGCTCTTGCCAGGTTGAGTTTGCCGACCTTCCATATTCTGAGTTGGTATTCTGGCAGGTGGAAGTGACTTCTAATGTAGGTAGATGAAAGAAATTTTTACACTACCACTATAACAATTCATTAAAACGACAAAGCGCTTTCGATGCAATGCATTGCCCGTAGGTCCTGGATGTTGACGGCTCTTGGAGCTAGACTAGTCGACATCCGAGACCTTCGGGCACTGACGATGATGCACAGCATCGAAAGCGCTCTGCCGTTTTAATAAATTGTTATAGTGAAAACGTAGACAATTCTTTCATCTACCTACATTAGAAAACACTTCCACCTGCCAGAATACCAACTCAGAATCGGCTCTTGGCACAAAATTTGAATATATAAATTTATTTATAATTAAAAATGCACCAATAATAAATATACATTGGAATGAGAAAGACACCTTTCAGCGATATAAAGGGCGATTTATATATACTTAAACTAAATAACAATGAAAGAACTTAGCTGGCTTGTAAAAGTTCTTTAAAATCAGACTGCCGTGAGAGTCAGTGCGGGCAATAAGCAGGCTGGCGAGGTGTTAACTGTTTTGTTTTTCTCCTCGCAGTAACCCTATGAGGAGTTATTTATTTGAATGCATGTTCCATTACCAAATGGCATATTACATTTATGATTATGTTTAAATACATTTTTATTTTACAATATATACACGTTAATCAACCATATAATCAAATATAATATAAAAAAATAATAATAAAATAAAATATTAAAATAAGTAAGATAATTACAAATAAAATTAATAAATGAAATGAAAAAATAAATAAATTGAAGTTAAACTCAACCGATGTTTAATTTGCGAGTCTATGTAAGGTAAATATATTGAATTATAATTCCCATTCCTCACAATCAACTTTACATTCTAATGTATTCTTGCTACATCCATATCTATACTAAATATAATATGAGTTGGTTCTGTCCAATTACCTCCTTTTAGGTTTGTGACTATTAAATTTGATCTATTTTGATTGAATGTTGAACAGTCAGAGAGTATACGTAAAACCGTTTGTGTTGTCTGTGAGTCGCAAGTACATTTGTCATTGTCTTGAATTTTAAATCTTGTTAAATAATGCCCTGTCTGTCCATGTTCTGTTAGAAATTGTGTATTTGTGATGGTGACTCTTAATTGTGTTGTAGTTGTTGTGATTCATATTTGGTATGTATTGATATAAGCTGTAAGATTTGTTACATGTCGTCCATTCTCTATTCCAATTATGTATTGTGCCGGTACGTAAGTCTTTTATAATGTATGAGAGTGGTACGAGCGAAAATTCGGGGACTATTTTTGTATCTTGAGTTGCTTCCTTTGCTAACGTGTCAGCTTGTTCGTTTCCAATATTTCCTGAATGGGCACTTATCCAGTCGATGTGTATCTGTAAATTTAAATATATTTCCAGAATATTTTGCCTAATGTTTTCAATTTTATGCTACGACTGTTGTTAATCCCTTCAAGACATCGGCCTTTTTACAGCCTGAGCCGATTTTGCACTTTGCCCCTGCCCATCAAATATGCTCCAGAAGTCTATTTAACGTGAAATGATTTTCGAAATTCATCCGGAATATTAATTACTTTATCGACTTTAAGAGCTGTGAATGTTATTATAAAAATCCATCGGCGTTATCTACAAAAATACCAGAGCACATGGTGACTTAACTCCAAATTGGATAACACTCTTATTTACAGCTAAAAATTAGACATTTAAGCATTCATAAATAATAACCTTAATGAGCTTTGTGCTGGCATTATTCAAAATATAAAATATATTGCCATTTATGATGGGTCCATGTAATGCAATCTCAGATTCATTACTTGCTCCTACTCTCAGCTAGGACTACTTGGGTGGTTCTTTAACGTTCTATCTAGTACAGCATAAGGATTCCTAGGACAAAAAGTGCTATTAAATGCCAATTGAAAATAACGTCACAAGTGGGCGTCACAAATGTTACACAAGGGCGACGTAAACTAAGCAGATTTACCTCGTGAAGTTTTACAATAACATAAATCTACATACTGACAAAACTTAACACCACCCTGAATAAATACTAATAAGGAAATGAGAAATCTTTCAGTCAATTTAAAAACCTTCCAACGAAAAGCGGCTGAATTGTAAACAAATAGGTTTACCAAACGCTCAGAGCTGAATAGATAGATTGAAATATTCTTCACCAGAATGAAATGAAATTACTTAAATATATCTGAATAGAAAATATTAATTTTATTGAAAACTCTGTTCTATGTCTAGTACTGTAATTTATAATGGATCAGAATAGTTTTGATCTCAATCACTCAGTTTTTAGTCCAAGAACAAAAGAAGGGGGGGGGGGGGGGCTCAACAGAACATATTTGCATATATCTCACAAAGTAGAAGTTCAATGAAAACAATATTTGGAATTTATCCATGGGATGAAGCAGTTCATGATATAAGAGCTTCTTGTTAATATGACATGAGCAGGAGTAGGGGCTTGCTGAAAACTGAAAACGGAAATATCTAGGTTAATATTCAGGATAGAGAATAAATGTATATAAAAATATTTATAGAACATTTAATTTGCAATAAGATATGTTCTATACAAATTATCGATCCGACGAAATAGCAGATATTTCGAATTTTTGAAAATCCCCCCTCTAAACCCCCTCTCCCACTCGTCCGATTTTAGCCATCACCGAACGTGATCGAGTTTAGTTACGATCAAACAAAAATTGGGATCGCTAGAGCGGTGATAGACAAATATTGTATATATATAATTTTGAACGGACCTCATTTTCGTCATCTCCTGGATAGGATCGATGGACATTTGAAGATATTTTTCGAAAATCGCGTCACGAGTACGACCTTAATAGCTGATTTACCTTAAGGGAAATCTGCTAATGGAAGTAAATTCTTGTTGAATGCATTTGACAAATTTGAATAAATGAAGTTTTATATAAAAGTTCAAAAATCTGAAAATCCTTATGAAGTGCTCTTGTTATAAAGAAAATAAATGTTCCATACGGGTTATAGGGGCAGAATAGAGAATCATTAAGAATCATTGTAGAAGTCGTAATAATGAAATTCTCATCCCTTCCCATCTATCATAATATGACAGATATAAGGATAAACTGTGTCATTCTCAGCTCAGAATGATATAAAAATATCATATTTCTTAATATCCATGAGAACCATACCTGAATAAACTTCACCTGAGTGGAAGTGATTTAAATACTGGAAAATTGGACCTTAGGAAGTCGTGTCAGTCCCTTCAATGAGTGTTCCGGTCATTATATACCGACCTTCGTATACATTTATGCCAGTAATAAAATCCATTTATTATAATCCCATAAATGTACAGTGGTTTGAAAGAGGGTTAATGAATTATGAACGGCTTTAGAAGAAAAACCTCTCATTCTAATGCTTGAGGACGTAAGAGGATACCAATATACCCTTATTCCTGTCATAATGTGATTAATGGCTTGGGGTTGGCAATTCCTTTTTTTCCCCATCAGTACTAAAGGCGGCCGACTATACTTGGGATAATGGCGTGCATATCACTGAAACTTTAGGCATTTGCCGAGGGACAAAAATTGCCACTTTAAACCAACTCTTTATTCAATCTACTAAAAGAAAGGAAACTTCAAGGAGATTAAGGTTAAGGAGAAAACTCGTTTAAGAAAAATACATGTCTTGGCCTAAGGGGATAGGATCTACATTTAGCTTCAGAGAGAAAATTGACAAAATTGTTGTTCCGAACAGAAGTTAATAATACTGTTAAGAAATTATGGTCTTGTGGTGATGATCGTATTATTATAAAACATCACTTTAGCAATTTTATTGCTAGAAGGGCTTCGTCCTCTCATAAGATATGAAAATAAAAGGACTCATTAGTCTCATATAGAGCCCTGAGGAAGCTGGAAGCATTCTTGGCGAAACGTTGGAAGTATAATAACATGGTGAATGACCGGTGACATTAAATACAGCATAGACACGAACCTTCGACGTCTACAAACTATAATTATTTACATATTCTTCATATTTTATGGCAAGGGCCTCAAATAAAAAAACATTTTTCTGTAATCGTTGAATAATGGTAACATTACTAAACTGAAATGAGTGAAGAAAGTGAAACATTTTGCAATAGAGTGAAGAAAGTAATAAAGTGAATTGCCTTCTTAATTAGTAATAAGTATAAATTAAAAAATAATTTGAAGTTGGAAATTAAATGCTTTTAAATGTTTCTTAACATTGTAAGAATTTATTTTAACAAAATAAATTGAAATGTGAATGAATTATTGGTGGAAATAATCAATATATTTTAAAATTTAAATATAATAATAATTACCTTCCTTGTTTATAACCTGCACTTGTTTATAACTGCACTACTTCACAATCATCACTAGTTGTTTTATAACTATGCTTATAACCTTTCACAACCATGCTTATAACCTACCAACAACATACCATAATCTTCACAACATCCTAATTTTGTTCATATTCTGGTTAGATCTGATCATGTATTACACGATTACAGAAAAAATTTAATATTACACTCGTGACGAAAGTAGAATTTACAACTATCGTGAAATTACCACACTCGCTTCGCTCGTGTGGGTAAACGTTTCACTCGAGTTGTAAAATGATCTACTTTCGTCACTTGTATAATAAATAACTATTTTTTTTTTGGCGCAAACTTTATTGAAACTGCCCTATATGTTTCGTGGCTTACTTGCCACCTCTTCAGGGACTACCCTTTTTAAAAAAGTACATAAAAATTAATGACATTAATTTAACACATCCCTTAATAATTATTTTGCTAGATATTGTATTAGTATGTGCCTACATCTATGATTTATTAATTAAATCCAATTATATATTGCTACTTACATTTCTGAAGTGCTCGTTTCCCTTTTACTTTGCGACTGTCCTCACTGAGGAGGTAATTGAAACTGAGAGGTTCCCTAAGTAGGACATGTGAGCTGACTACAAATCGATTATTTGCAAGCCAATCTTGCACTCGATTGTTTCAAGTACCTCAATCATATATTCTATAACATTTTATCTTAAATTAATCGATTTTAAATTATGACGCGAAACAATCGAGTTCAAGACTGACACGTAAATAATGGATTTGTAGTCAGCTGACTTAACCTACCTCGGGAACCTCTCAGTTGTGTTAAATTAATGTTAATAATTTTTATATTTTTTTAAAAAAGGAATAGCCACTGAAGAGGTGGCAAGTACGCCCTAAACATGTAGGGCAGTTTCAATAAAGTTTGCCCGGAAAATGTTTTTTTATTGGAGACCCTTGCCTTAAAATATGAAGAATATATAAATAATATTGGGTCCAGAATAATAATAATAATTATTTATTCAATTACACATTAGCTTTTAACGTCTGTCTGTCTCACAGTAGTGAGTATATATATATATATATATATTTATATGTGTGTGTGTGTGTCTGTTACCGCTCTTGTGTCCACAATTTTTGTTTAATCGTTACCAAATTCAATATATAAGAGTTTTATGTAAAACTAAAGATCAAGTTCGTTAAGGACTAAAATTGGACTAGGGGAGAGGGTTAAAGCTGAGGAATTTCGAAAATCGTTTTTGCTATTAAACGTCAGATCAAAAATTTGCACACACACACACACACACACACACACACACATATATATATAAAATTTTGAACGGAACTGATTTTAGTCATCTACTAAGTACGATCAAGAGATGTTTGAGGAAAGTTTTTGAAAATCGCGTAATGAGTACGACTGAATAGATGATTTTGCTTAAGGGGAATCTGCTAAAAGAAATAGATTATAAGTGCACGCTATCAGTGGCTATTTTACGTAGGAAATTAGCTTAGTTTACGATGCCCCGAACGGTTATTTCGTGAATTTGATTAAAGTATAGACCTATCCTGAAAAAAGATTTATAATTTTTACATTAGATTATGTACCCCGAGAAAATTAGTAGGAGGCACACATCTGCCCTACAAATATTTGGTTTAAATATGGAATGAAGGAGGAATAACTGGGTCCTCTATGATGATTACCGACAGAAAGGGATAATGAGAGTAAATGAACTGAATCAATGAAGCTCATGTACATACGCTTGATGGAGTTAATTAAATCTGTTTCAGCTAACTCGATGTAGGGGTAGGAGAGGGGAGGGCGTCAAATAGATATAGATGAGGTAAATATAGATGGAGAAATTAGATCTACATGGAGATGTCGAGTGAATATGGGCCCGCTATTCGTTACTCAGCTGCCCTCTACATTTTCATAAATTAGTAATCCAAACATAATAGACCAAATTATACAAATGAAGTATAGCTGGAAACTATATGGGCGTTTGTTTCAAATGCCACGAGAAGCAGAATTGTTCTGCGCTGACAAGAGACGTTGTTGTAAATGGGTTTACTCAGAGAAAAACAAATTTTATACACTTCAGTCCATGGAGGACCTGGGCCTCTACCTCACATGGGTCCTGTCTACTCTCAGCCAGGATTTGCGAATTTAAATTAAACTCAACAGTTTCCTAAAAGTGTGCGCAATGCTCTATCATAAATTAAAATAAGTGAACTTACTCTTTAAAAAAGAAACCAATAAGAATTTGGTTTAATACTTTGTCAAAATAGACTTCTGATTTATCATTTTTCAGCAGATTTCCCTCAGGAGGAATCAGCTATTAAGGTTGTACTCATGATGGGATTTTCAAAACAATTATTCAAATTCCCACCGATCATACCTAGGAGATGACGAAAATAATGTCTGTTCAAAATTATATATATACTAGCTAAGGTACCCGGCTTCGCTCGGGAATCATTAGAGTCTTAACGTGATGGTATTTTTTATTTGCCGAGGCTACAATGTGTAGTTACTCTAAATTACAAAATAAAAAACTTTTGTCGAGTGCATATTTGCAGAAAAACCAATAGGTAACGAAATACCGCTTTTATGAAATTCAAGCCTCCCTTACAACCCCCACTCCTGCCCATCCCTAGAAATGTTGGTATGGCTTATTATAATGAAGGCGTTAGTACTAGTATCCATACCGAGTATTATTAAGTTCGGTTGAGTCTTTTGTGCCAAATAAAAATGTTCACTTCCGCCATAGTTTTCAGCGTGTAACTCATTTATCTCGTTTATAATTCGGTATACGAAAAAAGTGTATATAACAAAAGTTACTCTAAATAAAAAAGTAAACATTTTGTTATGTTCATATTCATAAAACCAATAGGAAACGAAATATCGTTATTTTTAATTTCAGGCTTCCCTTATAACCCCCACTCTCAGAGAATATTAATATAGCCTAATGACTAGTTGGGTTAGTAGTAATATACATACCAAGTTTCATAAAATTCGGTTCAGCCGTTTATGCGTCAAAAGGTAACAAACAAACATACACGAAAGAAACAAATAGCAGATATGGTGTCTATGACATGTGAAACGAAAAAGTATCGTGAAATTTAGAAAAAAAAATCAATGTACAGACAGAGATGACAATTTGATATATATGTGTATATATATATATATATATATACATATATATATATATACATATATAAATATATGTGTCTGGAAACGCTCAGTGTTCGCAATTTTTTTTTTATCGTTGCCAAACTTGATATATAATCGTTTTATGTAAAAAGAAAGATCAATTTCCTTAACGGCTGGAATCGGACCAGGGGAGGGGGTGTAGAGGAGGAGCATTATAAAAATTCGAAATATCTCCGATATTATGAGCCGGATCGAAAATTGGATAGAACCTATCTTATTGCAAATGTAATGTTCTATAAATATTGTTACATTCATTTATTCTCTAACGTCAATATTAACTGAGATATTTGCATATTTTAGTTGTCAGTCTTCAGTAAACCCCCACTCCTACTCATGTTACACAAACAATACTCTGCTATACGATGAAACACTTTATTTGAAACTTAAATACTAAGTATTGTTCTCATTGAACTTTTACTTTGTAATATAAGAACAAATCTTTGGCGTGTGTAGGGAATCTGCTTAGTTAACGCAGCACCTGCTTTGTGTGTAAGATGTTGTGAAACCGTTTTTTATAAATAAATATTTAATGCAGGATGGCCACATCTTTCTTATCCTGAAGTACTGGATCCAGCAACATGGATCACTCAACATTGTACTTAATATTTGGTTTCCCTTAAGTGGTGTCTGCTAATATAATTTAATGAAGCTCCATATAAATTGAGTGATTTTCCATCTAGGTGCTTAAGCACATTTGGGGGTGAGTGTAGGTAGCTATGGAGTAGATGGAGGAGATTCTAGGGACTGCCTCCAATTTCATCTAGTTGCTATTAGTATTGGGTGTCGGACCATTAGGCTGGAGGACTATCCATTCCAGGCGGGCTGCTGGAATCCTCTCTGGAATCCCCCTAGCTCCGGCAAAGCCTTGTGGCCAGTATTGGCTCAACCAATTGAGCGATCTCGGCTCCCAACGTGCCTGGCGTCCCCGCCATTCCAGCTTAAAGTTTGTCGAAGAAGGAGTGAGGGGGCCTCGGCTTAGCTTCCAAAACAGTCTCAGTCCCGATATCTCATCCCCTGATTTGCTCTTGGACCTTCATTAAGATCCCATTCACGGAGAGTTAACATTAGCTAAGACTGTTTGGTTAATAAGCAAGCATAAGTAATTCCATTCTGTTTGTGGACAGCTACAAACTAATATTCCCATCGTGTTGATCGCCTTATTGTTAGTATAGGTGATTTCAATTCATGCAGTTGTAACTGTAGACATTTAAAATCATTATTTACATTCACAACAATACTATTTTACGAATTATTGAATATAAAATATAATTATTTCTTAAATGATGCTATAATTTAGATCAGATCTCTGTTAAAAATACGCCTGCTTAACGTAAATAAACTAAAAAACTAAAAATAAATCTGCTTAACGGCAGTTGGCCCTTAAGTGTATTTAATACTTCATTTAATTAAACCGTGAAAATTATTTGAAAAAACTGTTTTAGTATTGTGAAGATATTGTAATCATATTTGTCAATATAATTTAATGTATGACAGGATTGAGATCCTAGATGAGTGTTAGGATGAGAGGTGTGGGGATACTTCCTTTATCCTATCAGTTCTGCCGCTTCCCTGCCGTCTTCATATTGGTCTATGTTTACATGTTACTTGATGCTTATACTTTTAGCAATGTATCGTTATTCTCAGGAATGTGAATTTGTTTAATTGTCATAAATAAATAATTAAAAAGGATGAAAACTGGGGAGGTGCACCCAGTTATTTCTGGTATTTATTAATTCCGCTCCGTTAATATATGATATACTTTACTGAACACACTATGTACCGATATGAATATACAGTTTACAATTGAGACTTACAAAAGAGTATTTTTAATAGCGGTTATAACGTACGTAAAACAGCTGTTACCGTTTCAAGGGAAAGAAACTTTTATTCACACATGGTTTAGAAGACACTATACATTCAATGATTTTGAATTATATGGTCCATTACGTTATAAAAAGTACTACGTGCGCGAAAGACGGAAATATAAAAATATTGTGGAAAGTAAAGCCTTACATAGCAACTAATTTTATTATTAACAAATCCACAGCAGCGACGAGTTCGCTCAAAAAAATACCATCATCGTTCAGCCTGAAATGAATTCACGGGAGAAGCCGGGTAACTTAGCTAGTACGTGCGTGTATATATATATATATATATATATATATATATATATATATAAGCGGTAGTTTTATGTAAAAAACGACAAATAATCACGTTCGTTAATGGCTAAAATCAGACCAGTGGAAGAAAGGGTGTAGAGGGGGGAATTTCGAAAATTCGAAATATCTCCGTTACTATACGTCGGATCGAAGGATTTTATAGAACCAATCTTGTGCCAACTTGAGTGATCTAGGTTGTTCTATACATGTTTTCTGTATCATGAATATTAACCGAGATATTTGGATTTTATAGTTTTCGGGCTTCAGTAGCCCCCCCCTCCTACTCATGTTGTATTAATAATAAGCTGTTATATCATGAACCTCTTCATTTTGAGGTTAAGTACCAAATATTGTTTTCATTGAAATTTTACTTTTTTGAGGCCGTCATTAAATAAATTTCTACTGCCCAGGGCGGGATTCTTACCCGCCACTCTAGGTCTGCCATGGGTGATTAGGACCAACGCCCTAACTCGCACGGCCAAACCGAGCCCCCTTACTTTGTCAGATATATGCAAATATGTTCTGTTGACCCCCCCCTCTTTCTTTTGCTCTTGAATTGCTAAAATTTGAGTGATTGAGATAAACATTATTCTGATTCATTACAAATTAAAGGACTGGCTATAGTAAATAGTTTTCAATAAAATTAATATGTTATATTCAGATATATTTCATTAATTGTTTTTCTTATCGATCTAGAATATGTCTATCTATTCCGCGCTGTGTAGTTGGCTGGCTTGTTTGTTTAGAATTCAGACGTTTTCCGTTGTAGAGATTATTAACTCGTAAATTGTGTGAATGATTTCTCATTACCATTGTATTTATTCACTTAACATTCACGATGGAGTTACCAGTATCTAGATTTATCTGGTTTAAACCTTCATGTAGTACAGCTGCTTAGTTAACGTAGCCCCTGCGTGACCGACTTTTTTTTAGTCTTCTGATATAAGTTGATAAACATCAATGTGATTAAGATTTATCAAATCAAGATATTTATTTTCCAATATAAACATATAAGTATAGAGCCGATTTTATAATGTTGGTGATAATATTGTTGCGAAAATTAAATACAGAAGGATTAGTGGAGAGAGTCGTGTATTTGGGAAGTGCGATGTAGATCAAAGGAGCCGACAGAGGGTCTAGGTCCTACTAGACCCGCCCAGTCCAGCGTCGAATGGCCCAGCCGATTCCCCTTTGATGTATGCCGACGACCTATATAAAGAACCGGCCAGCTGCGAGCGAGTCAGTTTTCTTCTCAAGTGCTCATATGTGCGTTCGGTGCTACAGTGCGACTTAGTGCAGTGCGGTAAAGTGTTTTTATAAGAAGAACAGTGTTGTGCCGTGACTGTAAGTAACAGTTTAGTGCTGTGTTTAAGACAGTGCAGTACCGCGAAGTAAAGGACAGTGCAGTGCCGTCTTTCTGTGAATTTCAGTGACCGTGAGTGAATTGTTGGACTGTGTAATCTGAAGAACAGTGACGCTATCAGTGTATCCTGTGAGTAGTAATTAAGAATAATTACAACTAGTGTATTGTGCATTGTGAAATAAATTGTACAGTGATAAAAACTGTGAAACTCGCAAGTATTTAATTTTGCAATCCAAAAGAACTCTTATTAAAAACGTTTATTACTTGTTTTGGTAATAAAAACGTAACAATATGATAAACACTATTTCCATGCAGTACCAGTTGTAAGGGACCAAAGCATGCATCGTATAATATAAGTGCTCAGATAGTAAAAAAGCTACACTTTTTTTCTGGTTGGCTGCATGTTTATATAAGGCTATAGGTTTCCTAGCCTGAGGTGTATACCTGGATACTGTTGGAGAGAATCAAATAGAGGTTTGTAGTGTAAGGTTTTAGAGGATGATAGAATAGGAGAGCGGAGTCCCTTGGCGATAAATGCATTTACCCTCTCCTATTGTCGGAGCTCTGCAGACCACTTTAAAGTTTGTTCGGTGGCCGCACTAAACCCCGCCGGGTGATTAGGTTAGGAGGCCTTTGTCAGATAGGGAAGGTTCCTCAGCCTTTTGAACAATTCTTTCAAAACAGAAACACTTATAGTTGTTTTTCGCTTACATATTTTAATGTTTTAAAATGGTGAGTGGTAATACTGTTAAGTTTTTTTAATAAACGCTGTTTATTAGAGTTATTTCGGATTGCAAAATTAATCACAGAAGTTTTACAGTTTTTAATCACTGCACAATTTATTTGATAATGCACTACACACTTGATAAATTATTCTCAACTATTACTCACAGTTTGCACCGATAACTTCACTTCTTATTGCACAGTACAATAACTCATGATCACGTGAATAACTAAAGATCCCAAAAAATGGCACTGCACTGATCTTCACATAAAACACTGTACCACACAGAAACTCCACAGTTTACTAAAGCTGCTCTGAACGCACTGTTATTTACTAGAAGATACCTGAGAACAAACTCACTTTCGGCCGCTTTTATAGACGGGCGGCGAGGTCAAAGGAAAATAACCCAGACTGGGCTAGATTCCAGACCGACGTCGCCGAGAATATTCCTGGCGCTATTGGTTCTACCATCGCTCGGTTGCTTTCATTTACTTCGTACATTCTTAAATACGTGATTAAGTCTGTACTTTTTCATGTACACAGTTTTCGTAACAATTCTATAACATAAAAAAACGTCCGTCACGCAGGGGCTGCGTAAACTAAGCAGATTTCCAACGTGATGTTTTACAATAGAGAAATCTGCCTACTAATAACAGTAGTAGTAACGAATCTCTAAACCAATTCACGAGGGACGAACAGTTACGGAAACGGTCGCCCTAGCTTTCGGCGGGAAATCCCGCATATAGCCGACTTCTACCAACCACACACATTTAATACAAATGCAAATATCTCGGTATATATGCAAGATAGAGAATAACTGTATGGAACAATATTTATAGTAAATTTAATTTGCAATAATTTATTGGCAATAATGATTGATTCTATACAGTTTTTCGATCCGACGCATAATAACGGAGATATTTCTAATTTTCAAAACTTCCCTCTAAACCATTCCTCCCACGGGACCGATTTCAACTATTAACGAACTTGATCTTTCTTTTTAAATAAAACGATTAAATGTGAAGTTTGGTAACGGTCAAAAAAAAATTGCGTCTGCTACAGCGTTAGCAGACATATATATATATATATATATATATATATATATATATATATATAATTTTGAACGGACCTCATTTTCGTCATCTCCTGGGTAGAATCGATGGACATTTGAGGGAATTTTTCAAAACTCGCGTCATGAGTACGTCCTCAATAGCTGATTTCCCTTAAGGGAAATCTGCTAAAATAATACTTATAAGCGAAGTAATTCTATTCATTTCTTAACATCATCACCTTCAAGAGGACATTCTCACCTCTTCATTCATCAACAATGTAACAGTTCCTACTTAAACATAATTAAATAATGTTATTAGCTTTAAAACACTAAATGGCAATGTAGGCTTCATATTTCAGACAACTACAACACAAATACCAAATAAAGGAGTAAATAAAACGATAACCAACAATCAAATCTCAAAAAGGGGCTTAACTTAAAAATAAAGTCCGACACGCAGGGGCTGCGTAAACTAAGCAGATTTCTCACGTGTGCTAGGTATTTCCATTTATCTCAAAAAGTAAAAGTCCATTGAGAACAATATTTGGTATTTAAGCTTCATGTAAAGTGTTTCATATTATATCAGCTCTTTGTAAATATGACATGCAGACGGGGGGGGGGGGGAGGCGACTAAAGTCCGACAACTATAGAAAGCAAACATCTCGGTTAATAATCAAGATCCTGAAAATGCGTACATAAAAACATTTAAAGACCATTAAATATGCAATAAGATTGTTTCTATACAATTTTTCGATCAGACGCATAATAACGAGATAATAAGAATTTTAGAAATTTCTCCCCTCTAAACCCCCCTCCCACTGGTCCGATTTCAGCCATTAACGAACTTGGTCTTTCTTTTTAAATTATTACTTCATCTTAGAAACGAAATATTGAGTTGGGTAACGATAAAACAAAAATTGCGACCTTTAGAGCGGTAACAGACAAATACTCGGATCGATGGTCATGTCAGGAAATTTTTCGAAAATCGCATCATGAGTACAACCTCAAAAGCTGATTTTCCTCAAGAGATATCTGCTAAAACCAATTTTGGCTATATCAACTTTATTTTGAGTAAGCTCCAATTCTAATTAATCCCGATAACGGATCTCGCTCCCTTGAGTTTTACATCTTTGACCTCTGCCAGTCCAGGCCGGTAAATGACCCGGGTTTCTAAATTGGAGATAAATATTTATGGAGCAATTGAAATACCTGTTATCATAGCGACCGCAATAACAAACAACTGCCTAACTGAAAATGGAACAAAATGTCTCCTCTTTCATGAGGAAAGTGATAAAAGCCTACCCTGGGCTTCCTGATAACAATAAAAGGGATCTGGTTAATAATGTTCGGCACTAACCAAACAAATTTCTTTCTCTCGTGGTAACTTTTTATTTTCGAATTTTTTTTTTACATATTTCAAAGGAAAAGTATTACCTTAGGGAGAAAAAAAAGGTCCGCCACCCATCGGGAAGTTCCTATTTGGGAATTAAAATCCATTAACAGTTTGACTGCCCACAAAAATAAGTGAATTTGGTTGGAGGCCCATTAAATTTTTCGTGTTATTTGACTTGAAATATGCATAAATATTTTAAAAAAACCAATGATATTTGTTGCAAATCTAATGTGGGGGTTAAAAAAGGGAGGAAATAAAAATTACTCCTTTGGGCGTGACGGGCACCTAGGAAGGAATTTCCATCTTAGGTACCCATCATGCCCGAGAGCGTTAGCAAAATTTGAAATTTGGCGCGACGCCCGTGCGATACAACGCTCTCAGGCAGATGCGAGTCACACTAACTCGTGGAAGGCGGTATGAACCGTTGCCGCCCTTTGGCGTGACGGGCATCCCCTCTTCGCCGCGCTTCACGCCCCGAGGCGGGATGGGCAGTCAAACTGTTAAGTAGAAGTGGAGATTTACTGATGACTGAAAACAACTGTATAACTTGCTTAATAATTTAAGCTACAAAAAATGTATAGAACAATAATTATAGAGCACCAATAGCCTAATGAAATTGGTTATGAAACATGTTTCAATACAACAACTAATAACGGAGATAGTTGAATTTTCGAATTTCCCCTCCCTCTCTCGAACCCCCCCCCCCCAACCTGCTCGAATTTCAGCTATTAACGAATATGAACCTACTGAACACAAAAACGTCCGTCACGCAGGGAATTTATAAGCTAAGCAGGTTTCTCACTTGCTGGTTTGACAGACTGTTGATCTCCTCTCCCTATATATTTTTTATATCAAAGTGAAAATTCGATGAATAGAGGTGAGAGTTCACTAGCAGCTGAAAACGAGGTAGTACGACTAACTCAGCTAATATTTAAGATAAAAGGTTTCGACGTATAGTAATGGAAATATTTAGAATTTTCGAAAATCCCCTCTTCTAAACCTCCCTCCCACTGGTCCGATTTCAGCCATAAAAAAACTAGATCTTTCTATTTACATAAACCGATTAAATATCGAGTTTGGTAAAGGTCAAACAAAAATTGCGACCTCTAGAGCGTTAACAGACAAATATATTATATAAAATATATGTTAAAACTCATCTAATTGAAAAGCGGCAACAACAATGGACTGTAACTAATAAAGGACATTTAAAACTTTTCATCCAAACATTAATACATATTCTAACAGCAAATACATACAGACAGACTTCTACATTACACAATTAGTAACAGGACATGGTACTCTAAAATACATTCTACTACCGATTTGACATAAAAGACAACAATACTTGCCCTTGTGATTACACAACTCCACAAACATATCAACACTCAATATACGATTGCAGAGTATAGACTAACTAAAACAAGACAGTGAACAACAAAAAGGCAAATTTCCAATGGAAGAAGAAATGTTATTTTTAAAATATAATGTTGCTTTTAAAATATTTGCAGAACATACTTTTAATACAATTAATAGGTTGAATACTTATTTTAGCTGTTACAACAACTATACTTTAAAAAAAATTACCGATACTCAATAATTCTTATTTTATTTTCAAGACTAATTATCTTCTCTTTATATGGTTATATTTTTATTTAACGTTAATATTGTTAAATTTTAATAAATAACTTATACTCTTGAAATAATTGTTATATAAATTATTTGTAATACTCTACAAATACATGTGATATGCTATCTTGCATGGGACATGGAGAAAAAATAAACGGCCTTCTTATAGGGTTACTATAGGAAGGAAACAAATAAAATTATATATATATATATATATATATATATATATATATATATATATATATATATATATATATATACTAGCTGAGATACCCGGCTTCGCTCGGGAATTCATTTGGGGCTGAATGTTGGTGGTATATTTTTGGCAAGGCTTTACTTTGCACAATATTATGACATTTACCCGTCCCAGTGTTTAGGGTTAACACCCGTCGTTTATGTGGATTTGTTAATAATAAAATTATTTTTTTTATGCAAGACTTCACTGTTCTGCATATTGTCATATTTCCCGTTTCCTGTGCATTATGCATAGATTTGAATTATTAATGGGAAAATATTGACATACATTTGAATAAATTTTTTCATTTGAGGTACCTGGTAGTTCATATTGAAAAGAAGTGTTGAGAAAATTTCTCTAAATAACAAATTAAACAACTTTTGTTATTTGCATATTTGCCGAAACCCCAATAGGAAATCACTATTTTAATTTCAGGCCTCCCTTACAACTCCCACTCCTGCCCGTCCCTAGTAATAGTATGGCTTATTATAAGGAAGGCGTTAGTGCTAATTCAAATACCGAGTTTGGTTTAGTTCGGTTGAGTCTTTTGTGCCAAATAAAATTGTGGACTCCCGCTATAGGTTTTAGCGTATAACTCATTTATACTTCCGTATACGGCAAAAGTGCATGTAACAAAAGTTACTCTAAATAACAAAACAAATAACTTTTGTTATGTGCATATTTGTTGAAAAAGCAATAGGAAACGAAATATCACTATTTTTAATTTCAGGCCTTCCATATAACCTCCACTCCTGCCCGTCCCTAGAAATGTTAGTATGGCTTATTATAAGGAAGGCGTTAGTACTAATTCAAATACCGAGTTTGGTTTAGTTCGGTTGAGTCTTTTGTGCCAAATAAAATTGTGGACTCCCTCTATAGTTTTTAGAGTATAACTCATTTATACTTCCGTATATGGCAAAAGTGAATATAACAAAAGTTACTCTAAATTACACAATAAACAACTTTTGTTATGTTCATATATGCCGAAAAACCAATAAGAAACGAAATATCGCTATTTTTAATTTCTGGCTTCCCTTATAACCCCCACTCCTGCCCGTCTCTAGAAATGTTGGCATGGCTTGTTATAATGAAAGCGTTAGTGCTAATACACATACCGAGTTTTATTTAGTTTGGTTGATTCTTTTGTGCCATATAAAATAGTTCACTTCCTCTATAGGTTTTAGCGTATATCTCGTTTATAACTCGGTATACGACGAAAGTGTATATAACAAAAGTTACATTAAATAACAAAATAAACAACTTTTGTTATGTGCATATTTGCCGAAAAACCAATAGGAATCGAAATATCGCTATTTTTAATTTCTGGCTTCCCTTATAACCCCCACTCCTGTTCGTCTCAGAGGATATTAATATAGCCTAAAGTCTAAGTTGGGTTAGTAGTAATATACATACCAAGTTTCATAAAATTCGGTTCAGCCGTTTATGCGTGAAAAGGTAACAAACAAACAAACAAACAGACACCAAAGAAACAAATTGCAGTTATGGTGTCTATGACATGTGAAACGAAAAGTTATCGTGAAATTTCGTGAAAAAAATCAATGTACAGACAGAGGTTACAATTTTATATATATATAGATATATATATATACCTCATTTTCGTTATTATATAATTTTTCTATCCGACTCATAGTAACGGAGATATTTCGAATTTTCACAACTCTTCCCGTCTAAACCCCCTTCCCTTATCCGATTTCAGCTATTAACGAACTTGATCTTTCCTATTACATAAAACGACTATATATCAAGTTCGGTAACTATAAGAAACAATTGCGACTGCTAGTGCGGTAACAGAGAAATATATATAATTTTGAACGAGCCTCACTTTCGTTATCTCCCGGGTAGAATCGATGGACATTTGAAGAAGTTTTTCGAAAATACGGCCTCAATAGCTGAATTCCCTTAAAGGAAATATATTGAAGTGCTAAAAGCCAACAATACAGCTCCATACTAGCAAGATTATCACATTTTAAATACTGCTTAGAGGCATTTACCCTCTGCGGGCTGTATTGCAGAACTCCCTGCCAGGTCACATTAGTTGTTGAGGTTGCCCGACTCCAACCCGTTGTATCTGGCCCAGTCATTTACATTTCAGCACTCCTATTCTGCAACAGGTAGTAGCTACTGTCGTCACATGCCTCTCCGGATATTCAAGCCCAGTAATCACTTTATAAGAATAGGACTCATTCTACTTTTAATTATTCATTTTTCTCATGAATCGATATATTTATTTATTTTTGCATAAAAACATAGCGTTTCCTATCTAAATAATTTAATAATACAATTTCGAATACTCTTATAATACAAAAAAAACTGAAAAATCCAAATACTCGGTTAATATTCATTATAGAGAAAATATGTATATAATAACATTAATAGAAAATTGAATTTTCAATAAGATATGTTCTATAAATGTTATAATCCGACATTCTGGAACGGAGATATTTCGAATTTTCGAAGTTTTTCTCGTCTAAACCCCTCCCTGGTCGGATTTCAGTTATCAATGAACTTGATCTTTAATTTTACATGAAATGTTTAAATATCGAGTTTGGTAACGATCAAACAATAAAGTCCGTCACGCAGGGGCTGCGTAAACTAAGGAGATTTCTCACGTAACGTTATACAATAGAGAAATCTCCATACGAGTGCCGATCAGTTACAGACACGGCCAAACTAGATTTTGGCGGGAACCATAGCTCGTCCGTTATACTTATAAAAATGCAAATATCTCGGTTAATATTCAAGATAGAGAATAAATGTATATAACAATGTTTATAGTAAATTTAATTTGCAATAAGATTTGTTTTATACAATTTTTCGATCCGACGTATAGTAACGGAGATATTTCGAGTTTTCGAAAATCCCCCTCTAAACCCCTCTCCCACTTCTCCGATTTCAGCCGTTAACGAACTTGATCTTCCATTTTACAGCAAACGATTAAATACCAAGTTTGGTGACGATTAAACAAAAATTGCGACCGCTAGAGTGTTAACAGACAAATATATATATATATATATATATATATATATATATATATATATATATATATATAGTTTTGAATGGACCTAATTTTCTTCATCTAATTTGTACGATCGATGGACATTTGAAGATATTTTTCGAAAATCGTGTCATGAGTACAACCTCAATAGCTGATTCCCTTTAAGGGAAATCTACTAAAAGACTAGCTTCCAGTGGAACCAAGCGCAACTACTAGGCGTAGCACTTATATTTTTATGATGCATTGACAGTCCCAAGAGCATTTGCGAATAGACATCCAATGAATAGACAATTTCTGAACGCTATGTGTCACTTAAAATTCACATTACGTATGCTTTTGTGGGAGGCAGCGTTTCAACTCGGTTCAAACTCGAGGAATGCAGTTGAATAGTGCTGATGTACCCATGAATGAACACATAGCTACAAATTCGTTCCTTTCATTCATTAATGCGCTTACTAGACAACAACCACTCAACATTAATTTACTATTCTTACTCTGTTCAAGTGACAATCAGAATTGATTACTTGAGAGTGGTTCGGTGACTGGGTTGCTGATTAAAGAGGACATGATAAATTAAAGTGACTCTTTTGTGTCTGACATGCACATTTAACGATGTTTACATCCTGTTAAAGTAAAACATCAATGGCACAGAATTGGATTTGGTTTCCCCAAAACATGAGTGAGTTAGGCCAACGAATAAAACTTCCTGATACAAACCTCCAACATATGCTCCACTTGACAGCATTCTTTTCCTTAACTATTAACAGATATTTAAGGACTCACATAGACCTGCACTACACATTGACTGAATTACTACATGACTGTAGTCCGTATATAGACCGCGTATTACACTAATTGAAACAAAACAACATTTTCAAAAAATTATAATTTAGAGCAATACTGAAAATATTTGCAGAAATAAGCATACTTACGTAAATACAATAATTATATGTTATATGTTAGATATGTTATATTTTAAATATGTTATATGCTAAATATGTTATATGCTAAATATGTTATATGCTAAATATGTTATATGTTAGATATGTTATATGTTAAATATGTTATATGTTAAATATGTTATATGTTAGATATGTTATATGTTAGATATGTTATATGTTAGATATGTTATATGTTAAATATGTTATATGTTAAATATGTTATATGTTAGATATGTTATATGTTAAATATGTTATATGTTAGATATGTTATATGTTAAATATGTTATATGTTAGATATGTTATATGTTAAATATGTTATATGTTAAATATGTTATATGTTAGATATGTTAAATATGTTATATGTTAGATATGTTATATGTTAGATATGTTATATGTTAAATATGTTATATGTTAGATATGTTATATGTTAAATATGTTATATGTTAAATATGTTATATGTTAGATATGTTATATGTTAAATATGTTATATGTTAGATATGTTATATGTTATATGTTAAATATGTTATATGTTAAATATGTTATATGTTAGATATGTTATATGTTAGATATGTTATATGTTAAATATGTTATATGTTAGATATGTTATATGTTAAATATGTTATATGTTAGATATGTTATATGTTAAATATGTTATATGTTAAATATGTTATATGTTAGATATGTTATATGTTAGATATGTTATATGTTAGATATGTTATATGTTAGATATGTTGTATGTTAAATAACAGATTCGTCGCTAAATCGCCCCAGTTGCGAAATGCGATTATTGTATGAATAAATAAATTAACTATTAACATAATATACTTACGCGCAAACACACAACACACACACACACACACACAGTGCCCAAGATAAACATTTAATTTTATTTAATAAAAAAGAATGCCAGAGGGAAAATGAGGAGTCCGTCACGCAGGGGCTACGTGTACTAAGCAGATTTCTCTCGTTAATATTAAGTGATTAAATATAAACGATAATAAGAAACCTTTCGACGGGAAGCGTCTGAAATTTAAACAGGTCTGCCAACCTCACAACGGACAGAGAAACAGTTACTGAAATATATCAGAATATAACTCATTAATTTTATTGAAAACTATTTACTATACCTAGTTCTGTAATTCATAATAAATCATAATAATTTTTATCGAAATTAATCAAATTTTAGTAGTAGGGGGGGGGGGGGGGTCACCAGATCATATTTGCATGTATCTCGTATAGTAAAGGTCTCTTGAAAAAAATATTTGGTATCCAAGCTTCCAATAATGTGGTTTATTATTTTAAGAGAGTATTGTTTATTTAAAAGTAGTCGAAGTGGTGGTTTGCTGAAGGCTGAAAACTAAAAAATACAAATATCTCGGTTAATATTCAAGATAAAGAATAAATGTATATAACAATGTTTATAATACATTTAATTGGCAACACGATTGGTTGTATACAATGTTTCGATCCGACTTACAGTAATGTAGATATTTCGAATTTTTGAAACCCCCCCCCTCACTGGTCCGATTTCAGCCATTAATGAACTACGTATATATAATTTTGAACGGACATCATTTTCGTCATCTCCTGGGTAGGATCAATGGACATTTAACACTTTTACCAAAGCACCGGTCTGAGAGGCCGGTAGAGATTTTCATATTTCATGTATTGGTAGACCTGCTAATATTGGTGGGCTCTCCACCTCATTAGCTGTGAGTCTTTCCTTCCTCTACACACAGAAAGGGTTTTGGGTTAGTTTGTCAACGGCATTCAACCTTGATTAGCTATGGCTCGTTTTGCTCCGGTCTCGTGTACCTCTTGTTTCGGTAACAGCCTACGTATTGCAGGTCTACGAAACGGGGTGATTCGGTTCACGTATGTCGTGATGTGGTGTACCTTTCATTATAGCTTGTAACACTTTTTGTTCGTATTCTTTTCGTGTCTGTTTTACATAGTATATGATTTGCTATGGAGCATTCCACGAGCCATGGACCAATAAAACGCTCATCGTCACGATCTATATATCGTACGGATGACAGTAATTTCAATGAAAGGGTTAAAAATTGACAATAATAGATTAAATATGATACAAGTTAATCAGTAAATAAATAAAAATAACGAATTTGTTGATGGCAATTACTATTAACCCGTCCAGGTCTGTGCGACCGGATGATTCGGTTTACGTCAAGGAATTCATGTTTCGGTAAGAGTGTTAAGACATTTTTCGAAAATCGCCTCATGAGTACGATCTCAATAACTGATTTCCCTTAATGGGTAATTAAAATACATATTTTAATTATGGAAATAGATAATATAAGTAACACACTCTATCCAACAAACTCCGGAGAATAAATAAGTTTTCCACATTTATCATAGAAATCTCAGACGTACATTAATGATGAGTGTATGGGCTTTTGATATGATGTTCGATCGAGATATTGTGAGTATATTTAAAGGAATGTTTTCTGCATCTATGAAGATAAAAGCTCAGCAAAGCTGGGATAAATCCTGCTTTTAGCTCTCCAGGGATACAGAGAGCCATAAATCCGCCCTTTCACTGAGATATGGATTCAGAACATGGCCTAGGATCAGAGCCCAACACTTACCACATTCAGAATAGTAGAAGAGTGTAATATTTGAAGATTTACAGTGATCGTATGATTGTCTACTCGAGTTTACAACAATAAATATTGCAGTGTACAATAAATACGGATGGAGATAAATCAGAACCACTATTATTCGGCTTTTGATTATCTTTGCCTCGTATATGTCCCACTCTCCAAAAAGTTTGGTTTGACAAGATTTTGGAAATTTTCATCAAATATCTAGTCATTCTACCCAGGAGATGACATAAAAGGTTTATCACGCAGGTGATATGTTAACTAAGCAGATCTCCCACGTACGACACGTATTTGCATTAATATTAAAAAGTAAAAGTTGAATGAGAACAATATTTGGTATTTAAATATCAAATAAAGCGTTTCATTATATAACGGAGTATTGTTTATGAAACATGAGTTGGAGTGGGGGTTTATTAAGGGCTAAAAACTCCAAATATCTAATTTCAACGAGCCTCATTTTCGTTATCTCCCGGGTAAAATCGATGGACATTTGAAGAAGTTTTTCGGAAATCGCGTCATGAGTACGACCTCAATAGCTGATTTCCCCTAAAGGAAATATATTGAAATGCTATAAGGGGAGGGGGTGTACTCCCCTGGTCCGATTTCAGCTTTTAACGAACATGATCTTCCCTTTTACATAAAATGATTATATATATCAAGTTCGGTAACTATAAGAAAAAATTGCGACCGCTAGTGCTGTAGCAGAGAATATAATTTTGAACGGTCCTCATTTTCATCATCTACTATGTAAGACCGATTGATATTGTCATGAGTATGGCCTCAATAGCTGAGTTTCCTTATGGGAAATCTTCTAAAGTATGACAATGTGTTGCAGAAATAACAGTTGAAGGAGTGCTCATGTAATGTTTACATTATAAATAAAAAGGTTATACAATATAGCCTGAAATTAAAAGTAGTGGTATTTCGTTTCCTATTGGTTTTTCGGTAAATATGAACATAACAAAAGTTGTTCACTTTGTTATTCAGAGTAACTTTTGTTATATACATTTTTTTTCGTATACCAAATTATAAACGAGATATACGCTAAAACTTATAGCGGAAGTGAAGAAGTTTATTTGGCACAAAAGACTCAACCGAACTAAATAAAACTCGGTATGTGTATTAGCACTAACGCCCTCATTATATTAAGCCATACAATCATTTCTCGGGACGGGCAGGAGTGGGGATTGTAAGGAAGGCCTGAAATTAAAAATAGCGATATTTCGTTTCCTATTGGTTTTCGGAAAATATGAACATAACAAAAGTTGTTTATTTTGTTATTTAGAGTAACGTTTTTTATAAACTCTTTTTTCGTATACCGAATTATAAACGAGATATACGCTAAAAATTATAGCGGGAGTCAACAATTTTATTCTACTATGTAAGATCGATTGACATTTGAAGAAATTTTTCGAAAATCGCGTAATGAGTACGACCTCAATAGCTGAGTTTCCTTATGGGAAATCTGCTAAAATACGAAAATGTGTTCCGGAAATAACTGCTGAAGGAGTGTTCATGTAATGTTTACATTATAAATAAAAATGTTATAGAATAGGGTATATATACATGGTAAACCTAGAGTGGCGAGTTCGATTCCCGCCTGGGCAAGGGAATGTATTTAGTGATGGAATTCATTAAATAAAATCCTGAGTCCCACCCTGGCTAGAAAAGGGTAGTAATCTGTAGATAACCCGTCCCAATGAGTCTTAGTTGCAAAAGGTGGACGCTAATAAATAATTTAATTTAATTTAGAATATATGATTGAACAATTTTATTTTTGTATTTTGATTACTGTTTTTTTTTTCTATTTTTTATTATGTGAATATTCTCTTTTATTGTTCGTTTAGGCAGTTTTCCATTATCTCCATTATTCTCAATAATTTTTACGTGTTGCGTTAACCTTTTATTCAGCAGCTGCGAGGATTCACCATGCTGGTGTTGAATAATACATAATCTATAATATATCTCAAGTGAAATAATGAATCTTACGTAAACATTCATCTTTGAAAATGCAATATTTAAATTTGAAACATGGTGCGCGACTGTGGTATGACTTATTCTACAAATATAGTTACTAGGATTGTATGTTGCTGTGTTTATGGTAAGACGAAAGGAGCGTTTGTGGTTAGAAGGTAGGGAGGGGTGAGTGCAGGACTGGTTTTGTCCCTAACATGCCTCGCTGACTTATTGTATTAGAGCATCGAATTATGGTCTCCTTTATGGAAGCAGTCAACCGATCCTAATGCCTTCTCCTTCAATCCTTGGCAGACTTCCTTTACTCTATTCCCGATTGTTGTTATTTTAAGGAAATGACAATAGTTTTCATTACTTATAGAAACAGACAGTCTTTGTAGGATTTTCTAGACAATCGAGTTAGGGTGGGGGCAGACAGTGTATTTCTTTCTATTGTATCGCATTCTTAGTCCCTTTCATGCTGTGGAAGTTAATAATCCCTTTGGAAGGTCATGAATCCCCTCGCTAGTCATTAGTTACAGCTGTAGACAACAGTCTCAGGCAAGGAATTGCCACACACACAAGTGGGTACTGAAGTCAATATGGCTTTAAAATAGAATATTTGTAATATTTAATATACGATAAAAATAAATATCTGATACTAGGAGATTAGAAGTTATTTAATTCAAAGTGTGCTTATTGCTCAAATGGGAAGAAAAATAGTCCACCATAAATTTCAAGATGGAAATCACTGGATGGATATGATAGTAATATAAAAAGAGGAACTATCGAAAACACTCATTCAGTGTTTCAGGCTAATATAACTAACTATCCTTCATTTCTTAATGACGGCGATGGTAAAAAGTCCGCAGGGGCTAGGCAAACTTAGGTTTACCACGTGTGACACGTCTCAAAAAGCAAAAGTTCAATTAAAACAATATTTTGTATCTATGCTTCAAATTATTTGCTTTACAATAAAACTGCTTATTGTTAATATGGCATGAGTCGGTGTGGGGGTTTACTGAAGGCAGATAACTAAAAAAGTCCGTCACGCAGGGGCTGCGTAAACTAAGCAGATTTCCCACGTTAAGTTTTACAATAGAGAAATTTCACGAGAGTCGAGCAGTTAAAGAAACGGCCGAACTAGCTTTTGGCGGGAAAGTCATCTGTCCGTTAGCCGCCCAGATTTAATAAAAATGCAAATATCTCGGTTAATATACAAGATAGAGAATAAATGGACATAACAATATTTATAGTAAATTTAATTTTCAATAAGATTGGTTCGATACAATTTTTTGATCCGACGTATGGTAACGGAGATATTTGGAATTTTCGAAAATCCCCCTCTAAACCCTTTTGATCTTTCTTTTTACATAAAACGACTAAATATCGAGTTTGGCGCCGATCAAAAAAAAATTGCGACCGCTAGAGCGGTAACAGATATATATATATATATATATATATATATATATATATATATATATATATATATATATATATATATATATATATGTATATATACACACACACACACAGTTTTTCGTCATCTACTAGGTAGGATCGATGGACATTTGAAGAAAAATTTCGAAAATTCCGTCATGAGTACAACCTCAATAGCTGATTTCCCTTAAGGGAAATCTGCTAAAATGCAGAAACTTCGGTTAATAATCAAGAAAAAAAATTATAGAACATTACATTTAAGATTGGTTCTTTTCAATTTTTCGATCCGATAGACAATAACGGAGATTTTTCGAAGTTCCCCCTCTAAGCTCCCCTCCCGTTGTTGGATTTCAGCCATTAACGAACTTGATCTTTGGTTTTACATAAAACGTTTTGTAGCGGCTATTAAACATATGTTTAATTACCATTAAAAACAGAGCATGGTTACCATTCAACCAGTGAGTCAATGTGCTAGTACCTCTCTCTAAGAACATTTTAAAAAATGGTTTTTCGCGCCCTCTTAGACTTATGAACAAAAGTGAACGGGAGTGAAATAATTACAGTGGCCGCAGGACTTTTAAACTCATGCCAGGATCTAAAAGAGTGAGTTAAATTTTATAATTCAACATATCATCCTGGACGAGGTTATTACCTGACAAAAGGTTTCGATGTACTTTACCATGTGTTTGTGATGTTATTTTTTCAAATATAAATGTTTATGTTTATTGGTTAAGCTAATTTACACGTAATGACTTAACAGTTTAAATATCCAGTACACACTTTACATATTCTCTATTAAAACACCCAATTCCACCCCCCCTCCCTATTTCAGCCAATAACAAATATGACCTTTAGTGTTTAAATATCGCGTGGGATAAATAAAATTAACCATTTCGAAACAAGAGCATAAAGTTTTAATTGATTTCATCACGAAACGTATTTCCATATAACTTGCCCCAAAAATTCAATGAAAATAATGTTTGCTATTGAAGCTTAGAATAAAGTGACTCACGACATACCAGCTAATTATTAATGACTCGAGTAGGAGATTATATATATATATATATATCTATATATATATATATATATATATATATATATATATATATATATATATATATATATATATATATATATATACATATATATACACTCAACCGCAAAAAAAAAAAACCGGACTCTTCATATTTGTTGTATTAAAAGCTAATTTTCAGCAATGTGTTTCTTTATGTGGGTATTCTAGTTATTACAGAGAATTTAGAGCCTAAGTCCATAGAACTAATCCCTTCAGGATTAGTAAACAATTAGATAAAACTCAGATTAGATTTATTTGTCGTGAAGTTGATCTATTCTAAACTGTAAGTAGTTTTTCGCACATTTAAACATCTTTAATTATTAACCAAGCATTTTCTTTAATTAATGTTTTATTTTTATTTCGGTCCAGAATAATGGGTCTTTCAAACTTAGATGGAAGGCCGGAGCTTACGTTGCATTGCCGAAACGCTTGGGGTAGCGAAGTCTACCATTCACTGTAATAAAAATGAAGAATATTTTTTTTTTTTTGAAATGTGTTAATTTATCTTTTTTATCTTTATTTTGTATTTTTTTTAAATAATCAATAAAAATTATTCAGTTTTGGCAGATTTTGTTTAAATAACCTATAGATTAACCAATTATTTTAATTAAAAAGATTAATATACATATATATTAAGTATTTAACAAAATTATAAGACTAAATCTAAGTGTGTCCGGTTTTTTTTGCGGTTGAGTTTATATATATATATATATATATATATATATATATATATATATATATATATATATAATTTTTGAACGCACCTCATTTTCATCTTCTAGTAGGTAGAATCGATGGACATTTGAAGACATTTTTCGAAAATCCCGTCATGAGGATAACCTCAATAGCTGATTTACCATAAGGGAAATTTTCTAATAATTTAAGGGGCTAAGCTGATGCAGATGGTGTGAACTGTACGTTCTGTTCTGTTTGAAAGTGTTGTAGGGAGTGCTATTTGACGAGAGGGAGGGGTTGGGGGACGAGGGTAGTGGTTGAGCTGTGGCCGGGATGGTGGGTGCTGAGGGGAGGATTGAAGGCAAGAGTCAGGCCTCGCCTTGTAATAAAGCCAGTTTCCCTGGCTCAGCAAAGAATTACTTGTTGGCTAAAGTTATTTTATCGGCATTAGAAGTGGCCTATAAGTGGTTCTAAGCGGCTACTTTGTGCGAAAATAGGTGGCTCCCTTATCAGCCCCCTTCCTTCCCTTTATGCCAGCCCTAATAGCCATCCATTCTCTACTTCCTCTGCCATTAATTATAAGTCGCTAATTAAGAGGCAGGTATTTGAACCTTTTCATCTTTCTTGCTAGCGGCCCTATGTAGTTCAGCCTATCAACAAATATCCAATTTCGTCCCACCTCATCTGCCACAGAATGAGACTTAATGGTCACTAACTTTTCTTGACCTTCAAGTTTTCATTACATGTATACTCTTTGAACTGTTATTTCCGTAACACTTTTTCATATTTTATTACTTTCGGGATAGAGTTCTATTAACCCGTTTTCTCTTTGTTATATAATTGTTAATGCTTTCCACGAAGTTATGTTAAATTCTGAAATTGATATCATATCATCATTGGCATTATCACATTTTTTTATTACCTATTCATTTTAGCAGTTTTCCCTTAAGAGAGAGAAATCAGCCAATGAGGTCGCACACATGACGGGATTTTTGAAAAAAAAAATTCAAATTTCCATCGATCCTACCCAGGAGATGATGAAAATGAGGTCCGTATATATATATATACTGCTCAAAAATGAATAGGGATATTGGTTATTTTTTCTTATCCTATTAATTTTAATTAAATCGATCTTAATTAAATTTCTTTTTTATGGGGGAAAAAGACAATAATTTCTAATAAATATTAATGATATTTATAATAATAAAAAAAAAATATGCTAGGCCCCATACATACCACAAAACAGCCAATATCCCTATCCATTTTTGACCAGTTTACTTAAAACTATAAACATTCGTCTGTTAATCCTCAAGTGGTCGTAATTTTTGTTTGATCATTACTTGATATTTAATCATTTATGTAAAAAGTATGATCAAGTTCGTTAACGGTTGAAATCGGACCATTGAGAGGGGGGAGGGGTATTTATAGGGTGGAATTTAGGAAATTCGAAATATCTCCGTTATTGCATCTGATTGAAAAATTAAAAAGAACGATTGTTCTTGCAAATTAAATGTTATATAAACGTTACATATTTTGTTTCTCTGTCTTGATTATTAACCGAGATATTTGCTTTTTTCTAATCACATCATTTAGCTTACAGCCACTCTTACTAATGTCGTATTAACAATAAGGTGTTATATCATGAACCACATTATTTAAAGCTTAAATATCACATATTATCCTCATTGAAATACATGCAAACGTGTAGTGTGTTGACGTCATCGATTAAGATTTTCCGTACTTGAGTAGAAAGTGATTTTTTCTGTAATCGTTGAATAATGGTAACATACTAAACTGAAATGAGTGAAGAAAGTGACACATTTTGCAATAGAGTGAAGAAAGTAATCACTTTCTTCACAAGTGAATTGCCTTCTTAATTAGTAATAAGTATAAATTAAAAAAATAATTTGAAGTTGGAAATTAAATGCTTTTAAATGTTTCTTAACATTGTAAGAATTTATTTTAACAAAATAAATTGAAATGTGAATGAATTATTGGTGGAAATAATCAATATATTTTAAAATTTAAATATAATAATAATTACCTTCCTTGTTTATAACCTGCACTTGTTTATAACTGCACTACTTCACAATCATCACTAGTTGTTTTATAACTATGCTTATAACCTTTCACAACCATGCTTATAACCTACCAACAACATACCATAATCTTCACAACATCCTAATTTTGTTCATATTCTGGTTAGATCTGATCATGTATTACACGATTACAGAAAAAAATTTAATATTACACTCGTGACGAAAGTAGAATTTACAACTCTCGTGAAATGAAACGTTTCACTCGAGTTGTAAAATGATCTACTTTCGTCACTTGTATAATAAATAACTATTCTGATCTTATACCATGCTCAATATTTAACAGTTTAATTCAATTCTAATATCTAGTGTTCATATTTGTTAATGGCTGAAATCGGACCCGGAATTGTGTGGGGGTTTAGTGATGTGGGAAATTTGAAAATTCAAAATATCTTCCTTACTATGAGTCGAATCGAAGAATGTTATAGAAGAAACCCTGTTAAACTAACTATTGATGATCTACTATTATTGTTCTATAAATTTTCTCGTAACTCTAATATTAAGGAAGTTAGTAGTACTTTCTTGTTTTCAGCCTTCACTAAACCCCTACTGCTACTCATTGAATTTTGACTTAGATATAGAGATTATGTGGGGAGATCATACCCGCACGTGTGAAACCTGCTTAGTTCACTCAGTCCCTGCGTGACGGACGTTTTTGAGTTTATACGTTGGATTTTTAAACTCAAAATTGTTATTTGCCAGTACTGTTTCCTGCTCTTAGAAAACGGGGCTCAGGTTGGTCATGCCAGTTAAACCGTTGACCTTTATCTCACATAGCAAACCTAGAGTGGCGAGTTCGATTCTTGCCTGGGCAAAGGAAATTATTTAGTGACGAAATTCATTAAATAACATCCTAAAATCCCACCCTGGCTAGAAAAGGGTGGTAACCTGTAGATAACCCGTCCCAATTAGCCTGAGTTGCAAAAAGTGGACGTTAATAAATAATAATAATGTTCTTAGAAAACAATTTTAACTGTTGGAAGAAGGGAATTATCTCAGGTGTGTCACTGGTGATTATTATTATTATCTCTGGAATATGCTGGATGGTAGAGGAACCAATTGATCAGGATCAATAAGTCGCCCGGCGGTCGTGGTCCAGGCAACGCAGCTTTAATCAGCAGGCACTGAGGATGGAGCGTTAACTCCGAAAGTGCACTCTGCATTATATTAAAAAACAGTAGAGGACTTGGCCTTCTTATTGATCCTGATTATTATTATTATTTATTAACGTCCACTTTTTGCAACTCATGCTAATTGGGAAGGGTTATCCGCAGGTTACCACCCTTTTTTAGCCAGGGTGGGATTTTAGGATGTTATTTAATGAATTTCGTCACTAAATAATTTCCTTTGCCCAGCCAAGAATCGAACTCGCCACTCTAGGATTGCCATGTGAGATAAAGGTCATGGCTTTAACTCGCATGGGTAACCTGAGCCCCTTGTGCCACTGTTTACTTGTGACTTTCCAGCCTATATTGTTTCTCCTTGTACCTATTTAAGAATATATATGTGATATATATATATATATATATATATATATATATATATATAGAGAGAGAGAGAGAGAGAGAGAGAGAGAGAGAGGGGGAGAGAGAGAGAGAGTGATGGAAGGGGAGCGAAGCAGAGAAGAGAGGGATTGAGGAGGAATTCTCCCAGAAACGTGGATTATGTACCCGTCACAGTTGAAATACTGATGAGCTGTTCCAGAGGAATATTTGGAGTCTCAGTTACCAGAATCATTTGTTGGGTACGGAGTGCTGCCGAGTTGTGTGTACTCTACTTCCGGCCCGAAATTGGAACATGGCTGTGTTTAATGACGGATATGAGGAAGGAGTGGGCGGGCCCTAGATGAGCTATTTGGAGAGGTAGGATGCGCGACTATAAGCAAGTGCTTTGATCAATAGGACCGTGTGGGGTTGAACTGTAGAGTGGTTGTAGGCAACCACTATATACAGTGAATTAGAAGGTAAGCTTCTTACTTCCGTAGCCAGCCTATCTTTAGCAGTCCTGGCAGCCTGTTCCTCTCACCTGGAACATCAACCTAAAATCCATCAAGGGAAATCAGCTATTGAGGTCGTACACACAACGCGATTTTCGAAACATTTCTTGAAACGTCCATCTATTCTACCCAGTGAATGACGAATTTGAGGTCTGTTCATATAAATGTGCTGACTACAGATCGATTATTTACATGTCAACCTTGAACTCAATTATTTCGCGTCATATTTTAAAATCGATTATTTTTTGCTAAGTTTTCATAGAATATATAATTGAGGTATTTAATTTCTGTATTTATTTTTTTACTGTTTTAGAAGCTTTCCCATAAGGGAAATCGGCTATTGAGGTTGTACTCATGACGCGATTTTCGGAAAATTTCTTCAAATGTCCATCGGGCCTACCTACTAGATGACGAAAATGACAACATTTTATATATATATACTAATAGAACATGTTTGCATATAAGTATCTCACAAAGTAAAAGTTCAATGAAAACTATATTTGGTATTTTACCTTGAAATGAAGTGGTTCATGATATGACAGCTTATTATTAGTATGACATGAATGGAAGTCGGGGTTTACTGGAAGCGGAAAACTATAAAATCCAAGTATCTCGGTTAATACAGATGATACAGAAAATATGTATATAATAATATTAATAGACCATTCAATTTGCAAAATATTGGTTTATAAAATTTTTCGATCCGAAGTATAGTAACCGAAATATTTCGAATTTTCGATATTCGCCCCTTTAACCCCCCCCCCTTTTCACTAGGCCGAATTCAGCCATTAACGGACATGACCTATCTTTTTACATAAAACGTCTAAAATTCGGTATCGATTAAACAAAAATTGCGACCTTTAGAGCGTTAACTGAGAAATGTTTATATAGGCCGAAAAACTGAAAAATGCAAATATCTCAGATAATAATAAAGATAATGAAAAAACGTACATAACAAAATTTATAGAACAATATATTTGCAATAAGATTGATTCAATAAAAATTATCGATCGACGAAATATAAAGGAGACATTTCAAATTTTCGAAATCCCTCCCCTATACTTCCCTCCCGCTGGATCAATGGACATTTGAAGAAATGTTTCGAAAATCGAGTCATGTCTACGACCTCACTCACCTCAATAGCTGATTTCCCTTAAGGCTCCCTTAAAATATCTCAAAAGTCTATAAAGACTCAAAAAAAAAAAAAAGGTTTCAAAGAGGTTGTCATAAAGTGTTTATAATTTTTGAGTGTATAGGCAATATACATCATCGCCGCTGAAACAGGGTATATAAACGAAATGAATCGGCTGAAACCCTCTGACGGAAATCCATGTTTAGAAAGCCCGTGTTTAAATTTCACTGAAGTCTTTTAACTTTTTTTTTCTTTTTAAACGAATAACTGGCGAAATTGACGGAGGTTTCATCAAAGGGCAAATCAGTGGGACTTTCAAACCCGGTCATTTTCTCTCACTCATACTACACTCTACCCCACTTCAAACATTTCCAGTCATAAATATTTAACAAAACGTCCTTATAGATGTTTGATATTTAGAATTTTCTTAGATGTAAAAATAAAATTCTTTATGAAATTCTATTTGATATCGAATTCATAAGTATACAAATTATAGGATTTTTATTAAAGAATTAAATATTGTTAACTAGAAGAGAAGTGGAGGTTTACACAAAATTCAAAACATTCAATATCTTCATTATTTCTGTCTTACTGGAACAATGAAAAGACTAAATTGTGTGTAGGCGACATTTTTAAGGATTATAGTTATTCTGTTTTTGGCTTATGAAATTTATTTTGTAGAACGAAATTAACAATTCTTTGTCCGAAAATCGTCGCCAACTCGTAGTAACTGGTGAGCATTACAAGAGAATACATCGACACTAGTGAATCAAATTATTTAGAACCAATGCTTTGGTTGTTTGCTCATTTTAGCAAATGTACCATAAGCGAAATCAGCAATTGAGGTCGTACTCATGACGCGATTTTTGAAAAATGTACATCCATCCTACCCAGGAGATGACGAAAATGAGGTCCGTTCAAAACTATATATATATATATATATATATATATATATATATATATATATATATATATATATATACACACACATACTAGCTAATGTACCCGGCGATGCCCGGGAAGACTTCAATGTGTACAATTGCACTTCCCTCCAACTCGTATTGTTGTTCCGAAATAGCCAATCCTAAATGTAACTTTTGGGAAATAAAAATTTTAGTTTTGGAGAATAAATGAAAATATGTCCTAATCTAGCCCACTCGACATTTTGTCTCACCGATTTTTAATAATTCAAACCATAATCATGGATAGCATTTATTACAATTAAATGCCATAATGAATATATTTCCTGTCAAAAACCAATCCGATCACAAATAGTTTAAGCTTAGTTTTATACATAAGATTATATTCTTAATAGTAAATCTCAGTGGAAATCACTTCCCGTAATGCCAGCATTTCACAGAAAATAAGTAAACTCAATTAACTGTTTTGCCTCCCGTCAATTTCCGCTCTCGCATGAGCGTTATCATCATTGTTTTCCTTAGATTATTGATTCAGAATATTATTTTAATAATTTATCTACCTGAGTGGTACCCTAAAAATAATTTCATTTATGTACAAAAAGCTAGATGAGGGGAAAAGAGCCCTCCCTGCAACCTAAGTAATACTTTAAACATTCATATTGGGTATATATTAAATACCGGAAATGCTCTTATAGTTTACATTTCTTTTGGAAATAAATAACAAAGTTATTTTATAGGGAAAATAAATAAATGAGGAGGAGGCGACGGAGATTTATAACCTCATAAATCCGAATCATTCTTAGAACTATCATATAAGACTAAAACATAATATCTTTTGTCATGATACTTATTTATAAAAACACGTAAATAACTACTAATGCAGTTATGGTGTCTATGACATGTGAAACGAAAAGTTATCGTGAAATTTCGAGAACAAAATCAATGCGCAGACAGAGGTTATATATATCTGTTAACAGTCTAGCGGTCGCAAGTTTTGGGCAATCATTACCAAATTCGAATTTAAACGATTTATGTAAAATGAAAGATCAAGTTCTTAATGGCTGAAACCCATGGGGTGGGAGGTGGGTTTAGAGGAATGATTTCGCAAATTCCAAATATCTCGTTATTATTGAAAAGTTGTGAGATATCAAGTTTGTTGCAAATGTAATGTTCTATAAACGTTGTTATTTATATGTTTTCTCTACATTGAATATTAACCTAGATATTTTCATATTTTAGTTTTCGGCTAACAGATAAACTCCATTCTCACTCGTGTCGTGCTAAAAATCAGATGTTATATTATGAACTTCTTCATTTTAAAGTTAATTACAATGAAGCTTAAAAGAATATACAAGTTTTAGTGGCAACAGAGATGTTTATTGGCCTTAAGCCAAATTTGATACCAATAAAGTGCCGTGCATTAAAATGGGTTATAAAAGAAATTATTAATTTATAACTTAGTAAATAAATTATGTAAATAGAGATACAAAATTCCAACGTTACATACTCGTAAAACCTCTGTTTCCTGAACTATTAAGAATTTTTTTTTTCGGAAGACGTTTATTTTCTTCCGGGAGCGTAATCTACAACTTCCACCACGCGCCCGTCGCCAACTTTGTTCCTTGTAACTTTCTTCGTTTTTGAACAAGACACGTACGCTTTGGCAGAATTTCTCATAACTTCAGCTTTCTTCATTCACCAAGTTTTACGTCTCCGCTCTTCTTTGTAGGGCCCGTAATCTGAAACGGACCAAATTCCTTATTTCTTACAGTCTTCCCATATTTGTTACCCATTTGTGGCAGTCTGCTCAACATAAGAACTTAATGGACACCGAGCTTTTATTTTTTTATGTATTACTTTTACCAAGTAGTTACTAAATAACATAATTGCCAAATCAGAACATATTTGAATTTGGCATACCGTACCACTATCTATATAGCACAATGTTATGGACGTCTTATTTCTACTAAATAACTTAATTATCAATCCAGAATTTGTCACATTTTGCAAACAGTATCACTATCTATGCAGAAAATAATACGAACGTCCAATTTAAACTTAGATAATAACCAAACCAGATTGTATTTTTACTTATTTTTCTAAATAACTTAATTATCAAACCAGAATCTGTCACGTTTTGCAAACAATACGAGTAACACTATCTATGCAGAAAGTATTACGAACGTCAAATTTCTACTTAGATAATAACCAAACCAGAATTTTAGTTTGCCTTATTTTTACTTAATAACTTAATTATCAAACCTGAATCTTTTAGTTCATAATACTGAGGTCTATTGGGGAAAATATAACGGACGATTTATTTCTATTAAATAACTTAAATATCAAACCAGAATCTTTCAGTTCATAATACTGAGGTTTACTGAGGAAAATATAATGGACGCTTTTATTTCTATTAAATAACTTAATTATCAAACCAGAACCTTTCAGTTCATAATACTGAGGTCTATTGAGGAAAATATAACGGACGCTTTATTTCTATTAAATAACTTAATTATCAAACCAGAACCTTTCAGTTCATAATACTGAGGTCTATTGAGGAAAATATTACGGACGCCTTATTTGCACTAAATAACTTAATTATCAAACCAGAATCTTTCAGTTCATAATACTGAGGTCTATTGAGGAAAATATAACGGACGCTTTATTTCTATTAAATAACACAATTATCAAACCAGAATTTTTCGCCTATTGCATACAATACCTCTGCCTATGCAGCAAAATATTACGTATGTCTTATTTATGCTGAATACCTTAATTATAAACCAAAATCTGTCTTCTTAGCATGCAACATCACTATCTATCAAGCAGAATATTATGAACGCCTTATCTGTGCTAAATAACTTAATTATCAAACCAGAATCTTTCGCTTTTTCCATACAATACCTCTGCCTATGCAGCAAAATATTACGTATGCCTTATTTCTGCTGAATACCTTATTTATAAAACCAGAATCTGTCTTCTCAACATGCAATATCATTATCTAACAAGCACAATATCACGAACGCCTTATCTGTGCTAAATAACTTAATTATCAAACCAGAATCTGTCGCTTTTTTCGAATAACACAGCTATCTATGAAGCTAAATGTGACAAACTCTCTATTTCTATTAAATAACTTAATTTTTCAAACCAGAATCTTTCTTCTTTAGCATACAATACCTCTGTCTATTCAGCAAAATATTACGGACGCCTTATGTTTACTAAATAATTTAATTTTCAAACCAGAATCTTTCTTCTTTAGCATACAATACCTCTGTCTATTCAGCAAAATATTGAAGTACGGACGACTTATGTTTACTAAATAATTTAATTTTCAAACCAGAATCTTTCTTCTTTAGCATACAATACCTCTGTCTATTCAGCAAAATATTACGGACGACTTATGTTTACTAAATAATTTAATTTTCAAACCAGAATCTTTCTTCTTTAGCATGCAATACCTCTGTCTATTCAGCAAAATATAATGGACGCCTTATGTTTACTAAATAATTTAATTTACATACTAGAATCTGTCTTCTTTAGCATACAATACTATCTATGCAGTAAAATATTACGGGAGCTCTTTTTCTTCTAGATAACTTAATTATACAACCAGAATCGTTCACTTTTGAGCAAAATATTATAGACGCTTTATTTCTAGTAAGTAACTTAATTATTGAGCCAGAATCTGGGTCTTTTAGCAAAAAATACCGCTATCAATGGAGCAAAATATTATAGACGCTATATTTCTAGGAAATAACATAACTATCAAATCAGAATGTGTCTCTTTTAACATACAATACGACTATTTATGCTGGAAAATATTATACACGCCTAATTTGTACTAAATAAGGGAAGAGCCAAACCATAATCTGTTTTATTTTGGATATAATACCATAATCTATTCTACATGTTTAATTGAAGCAATATGCAACAGGATATTGCCGTCATTGTGAATTGAACCAATTGAAAAGTTACTTCTGCTGTGGGTAAACTTTTATTCACGAATGATGCAGAATTGTAAAAAAGCAACAATAATTTTTATTTTCAATCCAAGTCTATAATTGAAACGGGTTCACGGAAACATTTCAGAGGGAGGCCCTGTATAAATAAAACCTGCTGGAATTCCAAGAATCGGCGCAAATCTCAATTTCAGAAGATTAAATCGCAATTGAGTTTTAAACGCTGGATTTGGCTTTAATAAAATGAAATAACTTTTTTATAAAGCAGCGGGAATTCTTTTAGGAATATGCTTCACAATCCATTTGGTTCAATAAGTCACAAATGTGTCAATCAATATATCCGTCCGTATATAATCCTTTCACATCTTCATAAATAGCATTGTACCTGAACTTTTCGTAGCTTATACAAATTTTGCCGTGAGGTCAAATATCTTAACATCTTTATCCGTCACGGAGGGACAGCGTAAGACAAACAGTTTTTACACAAACAGGAATAGTTCAATGATAATTTCAAATGGACATTCTATGGATTATTTTTCCCCAAGTGAGCACCTTATGTTAAAAAATACTTGAAATATAAACTGATATGGGATGGTAAATAACATAATAGTTACACAGAAGTTCTCAACGAATCATTGTACCTGAAATATATATATTAAAAAAAAAAGAATTATATGTATTGTTGTATATTGTTAGATAAATTACATTATATGCTCATGTATATTAAAATCATTTCTCTTATATAAGTATTAATAGATTGAATGAATGCCTATAGTATAAACCTCGCATTCAGGGCAAGAAACATATATATAAAGTCCGTCACGGAGAGGCTTCCTAAACTAAGCAGACCTCTAATACTACGTATTTGCATTTATCTCAAAAAGCAAAATTTCAATTTTTGTATTTATGCTTCAAATAATATGCTTCATAATGTAACAGCTCATTGTTAATATGACATGAGAAGGAGGGGGAAGGTTTACTGAAGGCCGAAAACTATGAAATGCAAATATATCGGTTAATAATCAACATGGTAAAAAACGGCAAATAACAATATGTATAGAACATTGCATTTTCAATAAGATTGGTTCTATACAATTTTTTTATCCGAAGCATTATAACGGAGATATAAAAGAATTATCGAAATTCCTCCCCTCTAACCCCCTGCCACAGGTTGGATTTCCGCCAATAACGAACTTGATCTTTCTTTCTACATAAAACGATTAAATATCGAGTTTGGTAACGATTAAACCAATAAATGATATCTAGAGTGGTAACAGACAAATATATAATATATAAAATTGAACGGACGTCATTTTCGTCATCTACTAGGTAGACTCCATGGATATTTGAAGACATTTTTCGAAACAACCTCAATAGCTCACTCAGTACAACCTTTAGGGAAATCGGCTAATATGGGCGTGTGTGTTTGTGTTAAAGCTTACGTTTGTCTGTGTGCGAAGGTGTGCTTGAGTATGATTTAATATTCAGGAGGATTCCCTGCTAGTATAAAGGAATGTATATATTTTTCTTTCTCCGTTCTATTAAAAGGGACTTACAAAAATGTTATTATAAAATGCATATAAGTATAATGTACAGTCAGTGAAGCGAAAAACATATTTGTTGAGGGTGTTGTCTACCCTTAATGTTCTGGAACTATTCCGTGTTGTGTGGATGGTACAAAACGGCATCTGTGTACAGTGCAAGGTACAGGCCCTAGACAATGTTCTAACAGGCTTAAAACACGTAGCACAAGTATTAACATTGGAATTGCAACACTAATTTGATGTACTGAATACTTACTCCCACATAGGATGTTGTCCGAAGCATATTTTAGCAGATTTAATATGCAGTAGATGTAGCAGATTCATAAAGGTAGTACTCATGACGCGATGTTAGAAAGATTTCTTCAAATGTTCATCGAAACTACCAAGTAGATGACGAAAATGAAGTACGTTCAAAATTATATATATATATATATATATATATATATATACTTAGACATACGCACAAACACACACACACACACACACACATACAAACACACACACACACACACACACACATACACACACAAATATATATACACGTATATCTATCTATGTATTTGTCCGCTACCGCTCTAGCGCTCGCAATTTTTGTCTTATCGTTATCAAACTCTATATATAAGCATTTTATGTAAAACGAAAGATTAAATTTGACGGTATTGTTGTTTAAAGTGAAGAATATTGTTCTTTTTTTAAGCTAAGCACTGAAATAAAAAACTTGTGAAGAATTTGACGGTTTTTTTTCTCTATTCCGAGAATCACGTCATGAGTACGACCTGAATAGCTGTGTTGCCTAAAGGGAAATCTGCTAAAACGGGAAAACAATATAGATTTTAATTAAATAAAAGGTACATGATATGTGGAAAATGTCATTACAAATCGCAATTATATTGTTATTTAATTTAAGCTGCAATATTTATTTACCTTTGTATGATTTCCATGAATGCGATGGGAAAAGGTGTTACCATTTAATAATTCTGTATCAAATATTTGTTTCTCTAAATTGAATTTTACCCTAACTCATTCTATTCAACTCAATATGCCGGCAGGAATGATTTAATTTTAATGATAAAATGAGCACGCAAGCGAATAAAACAATTTCATTTACTTTCCTCCTTTTTGTTCATGTACTGTGGCTGTCTAAACGAATTTACGTGTACATTAATGAACATATGAGTATTTATTCAGACATCATATTAGTCTTGCGTTGATTCATTACATTTCTTCGTATTCAAAACCAAGTGAGGTTGGTTGAATTGTTTTTATTGAAATTTACCACGGATTTCACTGCTCTCCACTGGATTCGTGATATTATTAAAAAGAAAATAGCTGAGAAATAACCCCGCTCTGGAACCCTTCGCTCTTAGAAATTCACCTGGACTTTTTAATATAGCTCGAAATAACTGGAGGAAAATGCGGCACTATTTACATGCTTCATTAATATGCCTTTTTACAGTAGTTACAGCAGAAAACTTGTGTAATGTAATTAGGACTGCTCACCCAGAAAACACCATTCCGGAAAATAGGAACAATACCTGGAGCTAGAAAGGGATTCACATAGTTCATTACATGTCCCAACAATGTGCTAATTGCTGCCAGAAACCAATTCCATTCAAACAAAGTTCACACCTTAGCCCCTTCGTCAAAGCAAAAAGCCCGTCTCGCAGGTGCTGCGTAAACTAAGCAGATTTCTTACGTGAATGTTTACAACAGATAAATCTACATGCTGGTAACACCACCGTGAATGGTAAGGGAATAAATACAAACGGTAATAAGAAGTCACTCAGTCAATTTACAAGTTAATAATATCAACAATGGAAAGAGTCTGAATTGTATTCTCTCTCTCTCTCTCTCTCTCTCTCTCTCTCTCTCTCTCTCTCTCTCTCTCTCTCTCTCTCTCTCTCTCTCTCTCTCTCTCTCTCTCTCTCTCTCTCTCTCTCTCTCTCTCTCTCTCTCTCTCTCTCTCTCTCTCTCTCTCCCCCCCCTCTCTCTCTCTCTCTCTCTCTCTCTCTCTCTCTCTCTCTCTCTCTCTCTCTCTCTCTCTCTCTCTCTCTCTCTCTCTCTCTCTCTCTCTCTCTCTCTCTCTCTCTCTCTCACTCTCTCTCTCTCTCTCTCTCTCTCTCTCTCTCCCCCCACTCTCTCTCTCTCTCTCCCCCCCTCTCTCTCTCTCTCTCTCTCTCTCTCTCTCTCTCTCTCTCTCTCTCTCTCTCTCTCTCTCTCTCTCTCTCTCTCTCTCTCTCTCTCTCTCTCTCTCTCTCTCACACACACACACACACACACACACACACACACACACACACACACACAACAAGGTAACTCCAACGAACATTTAATTTTTTAATATAACATTGGCACCATTTTACTTTGTATGAGTTGATGGCATTTATGAGATTATGCCTAGGGATTGATTATGAGCGAGGATGTGAGTATGAGGGCGGTAAGGGGAGGGGGGATTAGTTCAATTCGAGCAGCCCTACCAACATCCATCTCCTTCACATTTCCATAAAAATGTGTTTTTCTTTCATTCCTTCATTTTTCTCTCCTTTTTCTCTTCGCCAACGTGTGAATGGATTCTGCCGTCCTCTCCGCCCCCCCCCCTTGCCTCGTCAATCCTTCTCTCCACTCTGAAATGTCAGATGAAACTTTTCCCAGAGGGTGAATCCTTACCATTCCCCTCTCTTTCTTTGATTTCAATGTATATTTCTAGGTGGAAAATTCTATTAAAAAAAAAAAAAAGTCCGTTACGCATAGTAAACTATGCAGGTTTCCCCCTTCAATGTCTACAATTGATAAGTATATACGGTAATGAGAAATCTTTCTGTCAATTTTAATAACCTACCAACGGAAAGTGTCCGAAAATTATAAACAAACAAGTCTGCCAACCGCTCAAGCTGACTAGAAATATTCTTTACCTGAAAGAAAACTTATCACTGGAATATTTCTGAATATAACATATTAATTTTATTGAAAATTATTTTCTATACTGTATTTTATAATGAATCAGAATAATGTTTATCTCAATCACTCAAATTTTAGTAGTCCAAGAACAAAAGAAGGGGAAGGGGATCAACAGAACGTATATCGCACTAAGTAGAAGTTCAGTGAAAAAAATATTTGGTATTTAACCTTGGAATGAAGTGGGTCATGATATAACGCCTTATTTTTAAGGTGACATGAATAGGAATGGGGGTTTGCTGAAAGCTGTAAAACCGAAAAATGTAAATATCTCGGATAATATTCAAGATAGGGAATGTATATAACAATATTTATAGTACATTTCATTTGTAATAAGATTGCTTTTATACAAAGTTCGGTCCGACGTATAGTGACAGAGATCCTCTAACCCTCCCCCTCCCACTCGCCCGATTTCAGCTATGAACGAACTCGATCTTCGATATTACTTAAAACGATTAAATGTTGATTTTGGTAATGATGAAACAAAATTTGCCCAAAATTCTTCAGTGTTTGTGTAAACACGCATTCATACAGACTCACAAAATACTTATGGCTTTAAAATATATTTTTCAACACATGCATTTGAAGTTTCCATATTGCAGTAAAATAACCATAGAAAGTTCATAGCTGTGAATGTTATCCACAAAATTGTCAAGTTACACAGAGGTAAATGATATTTTCGATTAATGGCACAGTCACATTTAAAAATATTCCATTATTCTCTAGAAGTGGAAATTGTGAGTTAAATAACATTCAACAAATACGAAATATATTTGTTGAATGAGACTAAAGACGTATGTAGAAGAATATTTGCTTGATTGCAATTCAATTTATATGTAGCGAATATTTATTAAAACGTCACATGATCAGTTAAAATCATTTTTTCATCAGACATTCCATTCGAGCTAAGAGACAACATTTCACTTGATGCTTGTGTGTAGAACACATTTTAGAGCTACATTTGGCAAATCTGGCTAGTTTACAAGACAGCAGGATGGCAGTGGATGGAGTGAGGATAGGGCTAGCTGGTAAGGGGAGTGAATATGAGAGACATCGTTGGTCATACCTCATACACTGTAGTTCCCAGTATAATGGTAGAGAATGCTTGCTGCATAGTGCTACTCCACATTTAGGTAGCAAATAAATGTAAAGAAAGTGATAGTAAAGGGTGGAGGAAAGGTGGTTAAATTGATTATAGTGGGTGATGGAAGAGTGAGGATAGGGCTAGCTGGAAAAGTGAGTGGATATGAGAGACATCGTTGGTCATACTTCATAGAAGGTTTTTCACCGTAAAATGGTAGAGAATGCTTCCTGCAAAGTGCTACTCCACATTTAGGTAGCAAATAAATGTAAAGAAAGTGATAGTTAAGGGTGGAGGAAAGGTGGTTAAATTGATTATAGTGGGTGATGGAAGAGTGAGGATAGGGCTAGCTGGTAAGGGGAGTGAATATGGGAGGGCGGGTGGTGGGACGTGACTAGCCCCCCAAATACTGGAGCCCACGAGGATAATTCCCCCCTTAAGCACCAATTACCCCCTGGAATCATTCCCAGTCCCTACTCTCCTCTTTTAATTCCTCTCCTAACATTCGATCTCCAATCTATGCTCACTCGATATCTCATACCCTAAAAATGTGCGATGGAACAAGCCAGTAAAAAGTATTTACCATCCATATGTTAATCGATATTGGGAGACAACTACGGTTGTCTGAGGAATTTCTTCAATTTCAAGAACTGGTTGTTCGAAATTTTATTGAGTTACACTAACTTTAGACTCCTTTATCTCGCCAACCCTCTTGCCAGATAGCTTAATCGGGTTCATACCTTTGAAGAAGAAATTCTATTCAGCTGTTGTAGAAAGTTCTGTAGTTTTCAAACAGCTGCATCCCGAACAACAGCATCTATTCGGACCCGTTGTGAATTCTATAAAATAGATTTCGCAAACTTTTGCTGAAACTTGCAACTAATCAGGTCTTTTGTGAATTTTAGGAAACCCTCTCCTATTTTAAGCATTCGGAGCCCTATACCATGCCATGTTTACCAATAGGGGCCAAATAGGGTTGATGTTTATTTATATTTTTCTCAAACTTCAATATGAACCGAGTTGTTTGTATTTTTTACACACATTGTGTGTTATTTTTGCATTTATGCAGTAATGCTTCACTCATATTTGAATCACATTAATTGTGACTTCGCGTGCTGTGAAACGTATTATTTCAAGCTTAAATACTATGTATAGTTTTTTTCAGACCTTTAGTATATGAAATATTTCGATAAATATTTAATCTTACGTCATCAACGCACATTCTGCACTGTTGGTGCTTTAATTTTAATTTGATCTTTATCATAATTCAAATAAAGGGTTAGAACCGCCAGTATAAATGATACTGTTACCTGTCGGTGCAGACCGTCGTCACTGGCTGATGGTCGAGTACAGCTGGCAAGCGTGTTTGATGCGATGGCACCATCTTCAGACCAAATATTTTTCTCATTAAACTTTTACATTTTGAGATAAATGCAAAAACGTGATGCACGAGGGGAATCTGTTCAGTTAATGCAGCCCCTTTTACTTTTATTTGTCGCCGGTTTTTCTCCGCTAGAATTATCCAAATGGAGTATAAGTGTGCTATATCAGCATTGGAAAATTTCCTTTGTTTACGCAGGACCGGGACTTAATTAGTTTAAATTTAATTATATTAGAACTAAAATATTGAGTTCAATTAAATACGAATACATCTGATGTCTTATGTTTTACCTTTCGCATGTCACTCCCCTTATCATGGGGCCTCCGATTAGTCGTAGTAGCACAAAGTTGACGTTAGTAGATTTTTATGGGGCATGTATTTATTATTATTTTACGCATCAACATATTTAGGCATCGTATGAGTCCCGATTGGAGAAAATAAAGGGAATAGAAGGTGAAATAAGAAATATTGTGGGTGGACTATTGTTGTGGGAGGTGATGTCTCAGAGAATAAATTGAAGCCTCCATCCGATGTCATGCCCTCCCCCGCCAGGGGGCAATCCTTATCATCTAAGGGAAGGGGGTGCTGGTGGGGGACTAGTACCTAAATAACCATCCACTCTCAACCAATGGAACTTGCTTTATTTTTCCCAGCCATTCCTCCTATCTCTCTCTCTCTCTCTCTCTCTCTCTCTCTCTCTCTCTCTCTCTCTCTCTCTCTCTCTCTCTCTCTCTCTCTCTCTCTCTCTCTCTCTCTCCTTCTCTCTCTCTCTCTCCTCTCTTCTCTCTCTCTCTCTCTCTCTCTCTCTCTCTCTCTCTCTCTCTCTCTCTCTCTCTCTCTCTCTCTCTCTCTCTCCTCTCTCCTCTCTCCTCTCTCTTTCTCTCGTTCTCTCTGAATGGCTTCCTCTCTCCATCTCTCTCTCACTCGCTCACTCCATAACTCTATCTCGCTCTCTCTCTCTCTCTCTCTCTCTCTCTCTCTCTCTCTCTCTCTCTCTCTCTCTCTCTCTCTTCTATCTCTCACTTTCTCTCTCAATTTTTTGGCGCATCCTTTTTCGCTAGAGAGCAAGCGAATCTGCCTCCCCCCTCCTGATGGCTGAAAGATATTCCCTGTTATCGGGAAATCGAGTGCCTCGCTCTGTTCTCCTCCAGCGAGCCCTAGGCCTCAGCAAATCAACGTCGCCGTTCTCCTTTTGTGGAGATATCGTGGAATAAAAATCATCAGAATAACGCCACAAGGAAAATGAATTATTAGGGTTGTTTGCCGTTTAAATCAGATCCTACTTAATAAAATCCATCTTCAACTTCTGCGTAAACTAAGAAGATTTTCTTGTTCTGTAGTGAAGACTTAGAGTGTTATATTCTCTATTTCTTCCTCAGTTAAAGGCTTATGTAAACGGCACTTAACATCTAAGCTTGGCATGAGAGGTTTACCTATCTTATGGCAGAAAGTCAACTTTTAGAAAACTGTAAATGATAATTAAATTCACTTTTATTTGTTACTCGACTAGTTTCGTTTGATTTGAGACCTCCTCAAGAAAAAAATAACACTAAAAGGTACCACTACATCGTTACATAAAACATTTCACTATTGGCGTCAAAAGTAACTACAATAAGAACGATTATCCCAAAAGATGTACAGTCTAAGTACTAAAGGAAAATCTATTTACGTGAATGTTTAAAATCGGATTGACCTTAATAAAGTGGTTCTAAGAAATTTGAAGTCTGTCACGCATGGGCTGCGTTAATTTTAGCAGATTTCCGGGGAAATACCTGTTTACGGGCTTGTATGATAATGACGTTAAGCTGTTCGCTTGTTCGTCAACATCCCTGTATCGCTTGAAAAAGCTTAGGTGCCAAGTCAGATTTTTTCTTCTACTCCGTTGACACCAATAACGGTCCTTAAGAGTGATCACTGCTGACCCAATCTTCCAATACGTCCCGGTTTTTAGCGAGACTAGAATTTTTCTGTGCGTCTTCTTTCCTCTGTGTTTGCATAAGAAGGTCTCTAGTTGTAGAAACGACATTTCTGATTCGTAGTCCCTGTTTAGAAGGTTCTATTTTCTTCTTTACTTCAACTTTTAGTTCGTCTATTGTGGGAAATTGTTTTTTATTTTCACGTTCATGCCTGATGAACACAACGTTGCTCGGCTCCGACTGAACTTAAGCAGAGTATGTGCTTTTCAAAAGCGGCCAGGAGTAACACCAGCTTTCAATTTAGTGCCAACCTTGTCAACAGTTTCGCTTATGCGATAGATTGCGTGACCTTTAGAGCCCTGTAGCATTTCATCTTGTACCCGCAGTTTTGAGTTCCCTATAATGAATAAATTACAATTACGCTCTAGTTGTTTAAAGTTGTCGACTAATGTGTTACCATTTGATTTGTTAATCTTCTTTTCAATTTCAGTAATGAAACTCTGTGCTTCACTCATTAGGTCCTGGTTCTGCTCTAATATACTTAATTCCGGGTCTGAGTATTGGTTACCAGATCATTGAAGCGATAAGGGATCTTGTATAGAGTTTTGGGATAGAACCAAATTCAGCCTCCAATCCTCAGAGCCCACCGCTCTCTCTCTCTCTCTCTCTCTCTCTCTCTCTCTCTATATATATATATATATATATATATATATATATATATATATATATATGTACACGTTTATAATTATTGAATACCAGAAAAAACAGTGTTAAGACGTTAAACCTGTAAAGTGAAAATAAATATGGTAAGTGAAATGTGATTTCCATCTTTTGTCCCTTCTTCATTTTACCTCTCAACAAAAATTTGATTGTGGTCGCATTTGGAAGACACAATATTTGTTTTAAACAACTTGATTAATCATCGAATACAGCAAAAGAAAAATAGCTTAGCTTTATTTTAAACATTAAACTTTTCTGTTTCCATACCTGTCGGTGAAGACCGTCGTCTCTAGCTGATGGTCGAGTGCAGCTGGAATTGTGCTATAGATGAGATCGCACCGTCTTCTAGTCCGTCAAAAGTTTTACTCCCATGTAGTATCAGTCATACTGGCAGTTGTAACCCTTTACTAAACTTTTCTTTTTTTATTATTATTATTTATTAACGTCCATTTTTTTTGCAACTGAGGCTAATTGGGACGGGTTATCTTTTAGCGTCTATCTTTCGTATAAAACTATGCTTGAGGCTTAAAGTTTTTAATCAAGGAATATTTCTTTGTATATTTAACACTTTCAAAGAATGTATAAAAATCCGTCACGCAGGGGCTGCGTAAACTAAGCAGATTTCCCTAGTAAAGTTTTGTAATAGATAAATATACATACTGCTAACACAACAACACCGTGAATAAATACGAACGGAAATAAGAAATGTATCATCACCAATTTCAATAACCTGCCGACAGGAAGCGTTAGGTTAGAAATGCAATCAAACTGGTCGGCCCGCCTCACCGGAAAGAAAAACAATTACTGAAATATATCAGAATATAACACATTAATTTTATTGAGAACTATTTACTATATCTAGTACTGTAATTAATAATGAGTCAGAATAATTGTTATCTCAATCAATAAAATTTTAGTAGTCCAAAACTTTAAGATGGGGGGGGGATCACCAGGAAATATTTGCTTGTATCTCGTATAATAAAGGTCTCTTGAATAAAATTTTTGGTATTTAAACTTCCAACAATGTGATTTATTATGTAGCAGAGTATTGTTTACGTAACATGAGTAGAAGTGGCGGTTTGCTGAAACTGAAAAATGCAAATATCTCGGTTAATATCCAAGATAGAGAATAAACGTATATAACAATATTTATAGTAAATTTAATTTGCAATAAGATTGGTTATATACATTTTTTGTCCCGATGCAAAATAATGGAGATATTTCGAATTTTTGAAAATCCTCCCCTCTAAACCCCCCCTCCCACTGATCCGATTTCAGCCGTTAACGAACTTGATCTTTCCTTTTACATAAAACGACTAAATATTGAGTTTGGTAACGATCAAACAAAAATTGCGACCGCTAGAGCGGTAACAGACAAATATATATATATATATACAGTTTTGAACGGACCTCATTTTCGTCATCTACTAGGTCGATGGACATTTGAAGAAAAATTTCGAAAATTCCGTCATGAGTACAACCTCAATAGCTGATTTCCCTTAAGGGAAATCTGCTAAAATGTAGACACTTCATAATGGGGCTTGGTGTCTTGTAGATTGCTTTAGTGGAAGATAGATTTATAATTATGGTAATATTAATGAGAGGCTGCCTACTCGACGGACCGTTTTAGACCTCAGGGAGCCTACACAAATGCTTTTCAAAAGGGTTCTTGGTCGTGTCAACGTGTTGGGCATGGCTAAGCTTGACCCAACCTCCATTCCTATCCGTTACTCCCACTGAATAAAGAATAGAATTGATCTAGACCTTTTACTGACATACGGGCAAAACTTCCTAAAACCTTAGAAAGGAGGTTTAACTCCGACTTGAGTTTGCCGCAACCCCCTACAACTTCCTTCGACCAACTCTCCTTTCCCCTCTCCAATTAGCTTTCACACGTGCTTGGAAATTAACCCATTTGCTCAAGCCCCAATATAAATTTGTTTTAACATGAGTACTAAACAAACTGGGTCTTCTTCTTTAGTGGTTGGCGTGATTTTTCTATAGTACATGTAGACCACAAAAATATGAAGTTCCTTCAAGTCACTTCAGTCAGTTTTGTGACTCATTAGTAATTAATAGTTACAGCTAGTTAAATGTTGTTAGCGTTTACTTTAACACTTTCGTTGCTGACCGAAAATGGTGTAAAGAGGGTTTGTTGAAGACCGAACAAAAGTCGCTACTAAGCAGATTTCCCACGTGAAGTTTCACAATACAGAAATCTGCCTAATAATAACGACAGTAGTGAGGAATCTCTAAACCTATTCACGAGGGACGAATAGTTACGGAAACGGCCGCAATAGCTCTCGACGGAAAGTCCCGAACATAGCCGACTCCTGCCGACCACACACAGAATACAAATGCAAATATCTCGGTCAATATTCAAGACACAGAATAAATGTATAGAACAATATTTATAGTACATTTAATTCGCAATAAGATTGATTCTATACAATTTTTCGATCCGACTCATAATAACGGAGATATTTCTAATTTTCAAAAATCCCCCCTCCCACTGGCCCGATTTCAGCCATTAACGAACTTGATCTTTATTTTTGCATAAAACGATTAAATGTGAAGTTTGGTAACGATCAAACAAAAATTGCGACCGCTAGAGCGTTAACAGATATATATATAATTTTGAATGGACCTCATTTTCGTCATCTCCTGGGTAGGATCGATGGACATTTGAGGAAATTTTTCAAAACTCGCGTCATGAGTACGACTTCAATAGCTGATTTCCCTTAAGGAAAATCTGCTAAAAGTAAAATATGCAAATATTTCCCCTTATAGTGAAAATGAAGAGATAAGCGTATACTGCAAAAATCAGTGAACATTACATATTTAATAAGATAGGTTCTGTACAATTTTTTCGATTGTACGCATAATAACGGAGATATTTGTAATTTACGTTATTTCCCCCTCCCCACCCATTGGTTGGATTTCAGCCATTAACAAATTTGATCTAGTATTACATAGAACATTTAAATACCGAGTTTGGCAACTATAGAAAAGTGCTACAGCAAGAGCGTTAACAGACACATCGAAGGACTTTTGAGGAAATTTTTTCGAAAATCATCTCGATGAATACAACCTTAATAGCTGATTTTCCTTAAGGTAAATCTTCAAAATGGCTTTCATGTGGCTATTTTCAATCTGCCGACAAAGACTTTTCAAAGGGCACCCCCCCCCCCGGGAATAACACATTTTCTACCCAACATATGATCTACCAAACATCTGATCTACAAGAAACCTGAACAACTCTTTTCTCTCACATTCAAATCATGATCAAATATATTTACGATAAAGAAAATCTTGGGGTTTCACCTGAACTTAAGAAGGCGGGACACGAATCACCCTCTTAGAAATTGTTAATGCTTCAAATGAAATTTTCTTCGAGTACTCAACTTAATTTTTTAATAACAATTTTACTATTAAATAACTGTAGGATTATAGGAGCAACTATGCTTTTATAGATCCTAATGTCTAAGCGTTTTTACAAATAAATCAGAAATGTAATAATATTAATAACGATTTAATATATCCTGTAGACAAAAAATAATATATCTCCTCTTATAAGGAAAAATGTGAGTTAAGGCAGAATAAATAAATATTCTTCAAATCGTTTTATAATCTGTCTATAAAATTCAGAATACAATGATATTCCAAAATTACACAAAACGCGACATTATTTAATTTATTATACAGGAAAACGGGGTCTTTTTTACATTAGCCCCGCATTTCAAATTAGGTTATAATCACATGATTTTAGAAATACTAGTGATGAAACTCTTGCTAATAAACTATTATAAACATTGATAAAAGAAAGTTTTAAGAGAAACTGAACCACATTTATTACAAGTATAAAGTTAACAAAACTAACATTATTTTGGTGGCCAATAAATTCTCATACTTGGTAATATTGCATTAAATAAGCCATCGTTTTGATGCCTTCTTCGCCAGACCAGCTCACATATGTAGGAGTCTACCATTGTTCTCCTTGTCCACATTCACGTTTATTTCTACGTTTTAGTGAGGACCACAATGATTCCAAACATTGTGTATGTGCCCCAGTGAATGAACTAATGAAATATTTAGAGTGGTTAACAGTAAAATGTTTATATTCCATTCCTGGTACTTTTTTTAGGCGGCGATATGACCTCCAGCAGTGGGAGTATATTGTTGTTCCAGGCCTAATAGAATGGATAATGCACTCTGCCAATGTTTCCTTGCTTCTGTTAGAGACGGCATATAGTATTTCTAAAATCATGTGATTATAACCTAATTTGAAATACGGGGCTAATGTAAAAAAGACCCGGAAAACTTTTTAGCGACATTACATAAGCACACAAAATACAATATACGACATTACATAATACAATATAAAAATTAATCAATTTTTAAGCCCGGAAAAAGCACACGAGAAATTTAAAAGAAAAGATAAATATATTCACCAAAATTGTTCACTTTGTATTTGGAGGGAAGGGTTTCCCGTTTCCGAGGAAAACAGTTTGAGTAATCTTGAATCTTTATGCAGTCAAATTGCTTTTCTTAAAATTCTAGCCATTAACAGCATACCTGTTTTACACTAAGAACAATTTCACAGTACGTTTTCAAGTAGATTTAATTAGCAAGGGTTACTTGAGAGAAATGAGTGCTATTTGGATATCTAGTCGGTAGGAAGTGCTCTCCGCAACGAGTCCAAGCTTGTAAAGCGGCTTCTTTTTTTTTTTCTTTTTCTTTTTTGTTTTGTTTTTTCATAATTAGGGGGATTTAGTGTTGGGGTGAGGTGTAGATTGTGGTGGCTGGAGTTATTCAGGGGGTGTATTAGAGGTGAGCTGCTGTATAATACCCCAGCATCCAAGGCAAACTCATTACCCAGCCCTAATCTAATAAAATAACAAAAGGGTCACAGTAATTTTTTTTTTTTACAGCGAGTGTTTATTGCGGCTGCAATAGTTCCGCCCCTGCTCTATTTACAAGCCTATTGTCTATTTTCTCTTTCTAGTCCGTTTCATTCTTTATGCTAAGCCCTTCAGCACGAGCATGCCTCTTTGATCCTGGCTTTCCTTACTTAAATATAGTTACTTCAGGTTAATAATGCCCTTAACCCTAGAATATTAAACCTCAATGTAGGGTTCTTATTACTAAACCTCTACATTTTCCTCCGCCAACACCGAAATAGCAATTTAGAAAGTATTAAAGGAAGCAATAAATTATTTAGGCAATGGAGTAGTCGATATCCACGCAAAGAAAACTTCCAAAAGTAACGAAGAGGCATTTTATAATAAATTTACTCCGAAGATGTTGAAATCCTTACTAGGAAAACACGTCCGTCACGCTTGGGATGCGTAAACTAAGCAGATTACCCACGTGATGGTATAACACACTTGTGATCCCACCTCTTCCCATATTCCTTATTTATTAAAAAAAAAACCGGATGGTTAGAAGAAAGGGGGGGGGATTACTGAAGGCTGAAAACAGGAATGCTCAATACTTAGAAGAGTTACGAAAAATAATATATAGAACGACCAATTGTAGAACATCAATGTCTTAACAAGAGTGGTCATATAACATTTTACGAACCTACTCATAATAACGGAAATGTTTTGAATTTTCGAAATTCCTATCCCCACCCCTCCTCCTAAACACCCACCAATTTAGCCAATAGCTAATATGGTCTTTCTTGGTGACTGGCACGGTTAAATATCGAGTATGGTATACTGTAAAGAACTAAAATTCTTAATTGATGACTTCACCATAACATATTTGCACATAACTCACAAAGTAATGATTCAAATCCATATTTGGTATTTAACATTGGAATGAAGAAGTTCATGATGTATCAACTTGTTGTTAATATGAAACGACTAGGAGCGGGGGGTTTATTGAAAGCCAAAAACTAAGAATCCAAATATCTCGGTTAATATTCATTATACAGAAAATACGTATAAAAGATATCTTATAGAACATTAAATTTGCAATAAGTTTAGTTATATGCACTTTTTCGGTCCGGCGTATAATAACAGAGATATTTCAAATTTTCGAAATTAATCCCTTTTAACCCCCTCCCCTTCCCACAGTCCAATTTGAGCCGTTAACGAACTCCATCTTTCGTTTTACATAAAACGCTTATATATCGAGTTCGGAAACGATAACACCAAAATTGCGACCGCTAGAGCACGCAACAGATATATATATATATATATATATATATATATATATATATATATATATATATAACTAAGTAGATTTCCTACGTACGCTACGTATTTGCATTTATCTTAAAAAGAAAAGTTTAATGAAACCAATATTTGGTTTTAGGCTTCAAATAAAGATATTCATGATACGACAGCTTATTGTTAATATGACATAAGTAGGAGTGAGGGTTTACTGAAGCCTGAAATCTTAAAAAAGTCCGTCACGCAGGGGCTGCGTAAACTAAGCAGATTTCCCACGTGATGTTTAGTAATAGATAAATATACATACTGCTAACACAACATCGTGAATAAATACATACGGAAATAAGAAATGTTTCATCCAATTTCAATAACCTGCAGACAGGAAGCGTTAGGTTAGAAATGTACACAAACGGGGGCCGACCCGTTTGTTTACATTTCTAACCTAACCTCTGCCTCACACCGGAAAGAAAAACGATTACTGAAATATATCAAAATATAACACATTATTTTATTGAGAACTATTTACTATATCTAGTACTGTAATTAATAATGAGTCTGAATAATTGTTATCTCAATCAATAAAATTTTAGTAGTCCAAAACTTTAAGATGGGGGGGGGGGGAGTCATCAGGGCATATTTGCATGTATCTCGTATAATAAAGGTCTCTTGAATACAATTTTTGGTATTTAAACTTCCAATAATGTGATTTATTATGTAGCAGAGTATTGTTTACGTAACATGAGTATAAGTGTTGGTTTACTGAAAACTGAAAAATGCAAATATCTCGGTTAATATTCAAAATAGAGAATAAACGTGTATAACAATATTTATAGTAAATTTAATTTGCAATAAGATTGGTTATATACAATTTTTCGATCCGACCTATGGTAACGGAGATATTTCGAAATTTCAAAAATCCTCCCCTATAACCCCCCCCCCCTGGCCCGATTTCAACGGTTAACGAACTTGATCTTTCTTTTTAGATAAAAC